>CM050526.1:11843677-12408677 GCA_027563665.1 Antrozous pallidus
TCTCTGCAGCCCCTTCTGTTTCCCCTTCCCCACCCCCCTTTCTCAAAGCCCAGGTAACCCAGTATCTCCACTCCCCCTCCTCAGGATTGGATGACAAGATGGGGTCAAGGGCATGGTCTAGAAGCCCAACGCACCCCTCAACCCTTGGGCTTTCTGTTCCCTTTCTGTCTGCCCCTCTCCCCTGTCAGAGCCGCCGGGAAGGGGCAGGGGTCAGAGGGGACAGGCCAACGCCCTCCCTGAATGGAAGGGGGGGCGGGGGCGGGGGAGGAACCCAGTCCACGAAGAGGGGCCTTTGCCACTCACTGTAAAGTAGGGGCGCGGGCCCAGGGCCGAGGTGAGGGGTCACACGCCCTCCCACAGGTCTCTGCCAGCCGGGGCCCAGGGCCGGGTGTGGGAACAGCTAGCCCAAGCCCTTAATCTGCCTAAGTGATTAGCGTCCCTTAATCAGGCAGGGAGGGGCAGGAGGAGGTTGGGACTTGGGGGAGGGGGTATCTGTCCTGGCTTCCAGATTCTCCCCCCCAAAACCTCCCCATGCCCCAGCACAACCCCAGCGTGAAAGAAGCTGCAGGTCCTCCTTTCAGGCTGCGGCCCCTCTGCCCTGCTCAGCCTGAAAAGTGACAAGACTGAGCCACGGACACCTGTGGGCTCTGCGTCCTGAGGCGGGGTCCCCAGTTCCATTCCCTCCCATCCTCTGCTTCCAGCTTTGCCAGTTAAAGTCCGAGCCCCATGGCTTGGCTGGCAAAGTCTGTACCCCAGAGACCAACCCAACCAGTCCGCCTGCCTGCCTTTGCTCAGCGCCCACACAGGAATCTCCGCCGTCCGCCTCTCCAGCCCCGACACAGACTGCGTGGCCTGGGGAAGGAGAAGTGAGACAGTGTGTGTGTGTGTGTGTGTGTGGGGGGGGGAGACTCCGGCTTGAGCAGATCCAGGTACAGATTCCTCCTTCCCGACTTCGGGACCTTGGGAAAACTGCTTAATCTCTTGGAGGTTTGTGTGAAAGTCACCTGCGACAACGAATATAATTTCCTAGATGACAAAAATACATCAGTTTTAAAGAAGAATGTGATGGGCAACTTGCTGTACTACATATCAAAATTTACACAAAGCTATAATAATAATTAAGATACTTTCTAGTATTGGTTTAGTGATAAACAAATAGACCAACGCGACAGAATGGGAAGCACTGAAAACAACACCACAGCGGGCCCTGGCCGGTGGCTCAGTGGTTAGAGCAGCCGCCTGCAGATCAAGAGCCTCGGGTTCAATTCCCAGTCAAGCGCCTGTGCCCCGGAGGCAACCAATGGTAGGGTCTCTCTCACATAAAAGTTTCTGTCTCTGCCCCTTCCTGCTTTCTCCCTCCTACTCTTAGAAATTAATAGGGAAAATGTTCTCAGGTGGGATTAAAAAAAACAAACCCAGTCACTGTAAAGCATGGGCGCGGGCCCTGGGAAAATCTGATATACGAAGAAATGGACATTTCTTACCAGTGGGGAAGGATTAAGATATCCCATAAATGGAGCTGATTAGTGAGCCAGAGGGGAGGAGGAGGGAGATGTGGGATTAGATCTCCATCTCACACCACACAAAATCAATTTCGCGTGACAAAACAACCAGAAAAAGCCGAGGCCGGTTTCGCTCAGTGGATAGAGCGTCGGACTGCGGACTGAAGGGTCCCGGGTTCGATTCCGGCAAGGGCATGTACCTTGGTTGCGGGCACATCCCCAGTAGGGGGCGTGCAAGAGGCAGCTGATCAATGTTTCTGACTTTCTATCCCTCTCCCTTCCGCATACAGCTGTGAGCAGTCATCAGGGCACCTGCCTGGGTTTGAGGCTCCATCCCCAATGTGAGGCATGCAGGAGGCAGCCAATCAATGATTCTCTCTCCTCGCTGATGTTTCTGTCTCCCTTCTCCTCTCTTTTTAAAAAATGAAAAAAAAAAAACTTTTTAAAAGAGTGTTAAGATCTTAGGGGATTCTCTGTATGTTTGAAATATTTTATAATAAAAAAAATGTTTTGCTCTAGCCAGTTTGGATTGAAGGGTCCCAGATTCAATTCTGGTCAAGGACATATGCCTGGGTTTCAGGCTCGATCCCCAGTAGGAGGCATGCAGGAGGCAGCCTATTAATGATTCTATCTCATCATTGATGTTTCTATCTCTCCCCATCTCTCTTTCTCTCTAAAGTCAATAAAAATACATTTAACAATATTTTAATTTTGAGAAAGACAAGTGTCACACGATCTCACTCATATGGAATCTAATGAACAAAATAAGCTGATGAACAAAACAGATCTAGAAACAGAAGCATGGGACAGACTGTGGAATCTCAGAAGGAAGGTGGGGGGTGGTGAGCAGGTGGGTGGGAAGAGATCAAACAAAGAACTTGTATGCATAACCCATGGACACAGACAATGGGGTGATGAAGGCTGGGGCAGGGCAGACAGGGGCCGACTAGAAGGGGTCGATGGAGGAAAAGAGGGAACATATGTAAGACTTTCAATAATAAAGATTTAATTTAAAAAATGTTTAATTTTTAAATGAAAAAAAATAAAATTTGATCTGTAGTAAAGTCTCAAAACTGATTGTCAGTGTGCATTTATATAGTCCTGAGCATCCTACTTTCCATAAAGTTTATTTCCCTTAAATCTCTCCTCTACAGTCATCACTTGGAATTGTGGGTGCTCCGCCCAACCATCCATTTCACAGATGATGGGACTGAGGCCCCAAGACTGACTTGGCTTAATCCGTAATCTCCTGACTGTCCTCCAGTGTTCGTGAAATGACAGGTAATGTAGAGAGGGATGAGGAGCAGAATTTTTTGAACTTTGTTTTTATAGTAAAACATGTATAATATAAAATTTAACATTTTAGGCATGTTATAAGTGTACAATTCAATGTTATTACATATATTCACATGGTTTTGCCACATCACTACTACCCATCTCTAGAACCTTTTAATCACCACAAACCAAAACTCCATACCCAGTAAACAGTCATTTCTCATTTCTCCCTCCCCAGCCCCTGGCACCCACCATTCTACTGTCTCTAGGAATTTTTCCCGTGTTCTTATAGATTTACCTCATTTCCCCATGTTCTTGAGGATAGATTTACCTTATTTCCTTAAGCAGTGTTTTTCCGTTTAAATGTATATAAACATCAGGATCAGGAGGTGGGAAGGTTATTCTGAATTGTCCAGATAGGCCCTAGGTACCTCATGTAAATGGGGTCAGACAGTCTGCATGTCTTGCTTATTTCACTTAGCATAATGCCCTCAACATTCATCCGTGTTGTAGCGTGTGTCAGCATAATGCCCTCAGCATTCATCCATGTTGTAGCGTGTGTCAGCATAATGCCCTCAGCATTCATCCATGTTGTAGCGTGTGTCAGCATAATGCCCTCAACATTCATCCATGTTGTAGCGTGTGTCAGCATAATGCCCTCAGCATTCATCCGTGTTGTAGCGTGTGTCAGCATAATGCCCTCAGCATTCATCCGTGTTGTAGCGTGTGTCAGAATCTCTTCTCCTTTTAAGGCTGCATTGCATGTCTGTACCGCACTCTGTGTCCATTCACCTGTCCACGGACGCCTGAGTTAGTTCACCTTTGCCTATTGTGAACAATTCTGCTATGAACATGGGTTGCAAACATCTGTCTGAGTCCCTATTTTAAATATTTGGGGGGATATACCTAGAAGTGGAATTGCTGGATCCTATAATAATTCTATTTTCAACTTTTTGAGGACTCTGCCATACTGTTTTTCCACCGCGGCCGAACCATTTTATATTCTGGGGGCAGAATATCTTAAGTCCATCCTGGTCCCCATGCCAAGGTTACACAGCCAGCCGCCAGGCTGCCAGCCCTCCCCGTGACTCAGATCACAGCTCCTGTATGTTTGTTGGTTGCCTGCTAAAAATGTGCTGAAGCAAAACACCCCTCTTACAGAAAGGGCGGGCCGCCCTGAAAGAGGCAGCTCCGTGGGAGTTACCAGAGGTGGATTTATATTTAAAGTCCTATAAATAACCTCAGCTGCGGGTAGAGCTCCCTCTCAGGAAGGTCGTTGTTTCTCCCTTTCTTTAGAGGGAAGGGAAAAATGTCTTTCTTCTGAGATTTTTCGTCCCTCCTCCACCCTCTATATAGTCATGAAGTTTGGAGTTGACAGAAGGAATTAGAAGTTTCTGTTTGTGGAATCACTGCAGCAGTAAAAAAAAAGGGGGGGGGAGGGGAGGGTAATGATTCCTTAAAGTTTCAATGAGACAAAGGACTTTTAGTATTTTTTGTACAACGTGGCCTGAGTCTGAGAGGAGCAGACGAGTTGGGCTGGGGTGGGCGGTGGAAGTCTCGTTCCTGAAAAACAATTCAGGCTGAGTTAAAAAATCACACTAAACCCAAAAAATAGAAGGTGAAAGCCAGGATTCCATCACACTGCAGTCTGCAATAGAGAATTGTGAGGAGAGAACAGAAATATATAGTCTCCCTATTAAATTAGAAAATAAAATTTAACTTACCTTTTTTTTTTCTGCCTACAGAAACAATGCACATCTCTTGTACAAGTTAAAACATATGTACTTTGTCTTTTCATTGTTCCTGTAGGTTCCTTTGTTATACCTTTAACTGGTTGTTGCTTACTAATTTCTGTTTTTCTCTTTATAATATACCTTGGGCATTTTCCCATGTTCTTATAGATTTACCTCATTTTCCCATGTTCTTGAGTATAGATTTACCTTATTTCCTTAAGTTGTGTTTTTCTGTTTAAATGTATATAAATAAACATTAGGATCAGGAGATGAGAAGATTATTCTGAATTATCCAGATAGGCCCTAATGCCATCACAACTGTCCTTATAAGAGGGAGGCAGAGGGAGATTTGAGAGAGAAGAAGGAAGCAAATGAGGACTAAAGATGCTATGTTGCTGACTCGGAAGATGCATGAAGGGGCCCGGAGCCACGTACTAAGGGAACATAACTAGAAGCTGGAAAAGGCCAGGAGATGGGTTCTCCAGAAAGCCTCTGGGAGCCTCCGGGGTGTGACCCTGCCAACACCTAAACTTGGGCCTCATGAAACTGCTTTTGGATTCTGACTCCAGAACTAGGAGCCAACAAATGTGCGTTGTTTTAGGCCACAGGTTTGTGGTAACGTGTTACAGCAGCCACAGGAAAGCAATACTAGTACATAGGCCTTTAGCTTTTTTTTTTTTTAAGTGAAACAAAATTTATTATCTCATCTTGACTGTCCTCTCATTTTAGTATCCATTTCTCTCTCTTAAAAAAAAAATATTTTATTGATTTTTTACAGAGAGGAAGAGAGAGGGATAGAAAGTCAGAAACATCGATGAGAGAGAGACATCGATCAGCTGCCTCTTGCACACCCCCTGCTGGAGATGTGCCCGCAGCCAAGGTACATGCCCTTGACTGGAATCGAACCCGGGACCCTTCAGTCCAAAGGTCGACGCTCTACCACTGAGCCAAACCGGTTTCGGCTCCATTTCTCTCTTTTTAAAAATTTAATAAATCTTTATTGTTCAGATTATTACAATTGTTCCTCTTTTTGTTCCCCTCCACCCGGTTCCTATTCCATCCTCTGCCCTTAACACGCCCCCCATTGTCCTCATCCATAGGTGTATGTTTTTTGTCCAGTCTCTTCCACATCTTCCACACCCCTTTCCCCTGAGAATTGTCAGTCCACTCCCTTTCTATGCCCCAGACTCTATTGTATTCACCAGTTTATTCTGTTCATCAGATTTTTTATTCACTTTATTTTTAGATTCCCTTGTTGATAGATATGTATTTGTTGTTCATAATTTTTATCTTTACCTTTTTCTTCTTCCTCTTCTTAAAGAATACCTTTCAGCATCTCATATAATACTGGTTTGGTGGTGATGAACTCCTTTAGCTTTTTCTTATCTGTGAAGCTCTTTATCTGACCTTTAATTCTGAATGATAGCTTTACTCGGTAGAGTAATTTTGGTTGTAGGTTCTTGCTATTCATCGCTTTGAATATTTCTTGCCACTCCCGTCTGGCCTGCATCGTTTCTGTTGAGTAATCAGCTGACAATCTTATGGGTGCTCCCTTATAGGTAATTAACTGTTTTTTGCTTGCTGCTTTTAATATTCTCTCTTTGTCTTTTGCTCTTGGCATTTTAATTATGATGTGTCTTGGTGTGGTCCTCTGGATTCCTTTTGTTTGGGGTTCTGTGCACTTCCTGGACTTGTAAATCTATTTCTTTCACCAGGTGGGGGAAGTTTTCAGTCATTATTTCTCCAAATAGGTTTTCAGTATCTTGCTCTCTCGCTTCTTCTGGCACCCCTATAATTCAGATGTTGGTACACTTGAGGTTGTCCCAGAGGCTTACACTATCTTCATATTTTTAAATTCTTTTTTTTTTCTGGTTGAGTGTTTTTTGCTTCTTTGTATTTCAAATATTTGACTTGATTCTTGCGATCCTATAGTCTGCTGTTGGGTCTCTGTATATTATTTTTTATTTCAGTCAATGTATACTTAATTTCTAGTTGGTCCTTTTTCATATCCTCAAGGGTCTTGCTAAATTTATTGGCCTTTTCTAGAAAATTCTTGAAAAATCTTATAACTGTGATTTTGAACTCTATATCCAGTTGTTTGCTTTCCTCTATTTCTTTCATTTGAGATCTGTTTCTTTGTCTCCGCATTTTGGCTGCTTCCCTGAGTTGATAGAGTGGCTTTGTGTGCTAGGTGTCCTAGAGGGCCCAGTGGCTCACTCTCCCCAGTTACCTGAGGTGGACACTCTTTTTTTTTTTTAATATATATTTTATTGATTTTTTACAGAGCAGAAGGGAGAGGGATAGAAAGTCAGAAACATCTGATGAGAGAGAAACATCGATCAGCTGCCTCTTGCACACCCCCTACTGGGGATGTGCCCGCAGCCAAGGTACATGCCCTTGCTGGAATCGAACCCGGGACCCTTTAGTCCGCAGTCCGACGCTCTATCCACTGAGCCAAACCGGTCTCGGCTGAGGTGGACACTCTTGGTGGACCCCTTTGTGGGCTGTGTGTACAGTCTTGTAGTTAAGCCTTGATTGTTGTAGGTATCACTGGGAGGAATTGATGTCCAGGCCAATTGGCTGTGAGGATGAGCTGTGTCTGTGCTGGGAGAACTCCTGTGCTGGAGACAGCCTTATGAGACAAGACTTGCAAAATTGCAAAAGCTTCTGTGCTCAGCTTGGATGGGGTGAAGTCTCAGGGCGGAGCAGACAGCATTGGTTTCCTGTCAACCCTGCCGTAATAAGCCCCTGGATCTCAGTGTCCCATGGTAATCACAGCAAGCACTTCTGAGAGAAAACTGCCCTCGAGTTCTGCCCGCTGCCAGACGGTCCAGTTTCTCCCCAAATGAGTCTGGGTCCCCAGAGTCTCTCCAGGAACTGGAGTTCAGAGCAGTTGGGAGCTTTTTTCTCCCTCCAGCTTGAGAAATCCAGCCACACACTCCGTTGCCACTCCTCACCTCAAATGCAATCTCCATACCTCTATCTCCTGCAGCTCCTCAGAGTCTCAGTGTGCTTTGCTCTTTTCTTCTAGTTGTAGAATTTCCACTCAGCCAGCCTTCCTGTGGTTTTGTCCATTTGTCTTTAGTTGTAGTTTTGAAATTGTTGTGCGAGGCAGCAGTTTAGGTGTTTACCTATGCCGCCATCTTGGTTCTCGGTCAGCCTTTATCTTTTTTTGTGTCTGTATACGGCACACCTGCAAATGCGGACTCAGGATTAATGCAAGGAAGTTGGACTTACAGGTTATAAGGAAGCTACTTTTCCCAAAGAGCAGAAGCATGTTATGAAATAATTTCTAAAGGAAGCCTTAGTAATACATTAAATTTTATTTATCTTTAAAAATATGTTTATTGACTTCAGAGAAGAAGGAAGTGGGATGGAGAGATAAGAAACACCAATGGTGAGAGAAAATCATCGATTGGCTGCCTCCTGCACATCCCAGGCTGGGGAGCCCACAACCTGGACGTGTGTCCCGGCCAGAGCTGAGCCGGGACCTCCTGGCTGGCAGGTCGGCACGCAGCCCCTGCTCCGCACTGGGCAGCCTTCTCGTGACGACAGCCAGTCTGTCGGAGTGAGGCCACATCTCAGCGTGGCTTCTGGTTTGTCTTTTGAAACTTCTCCACTTACAGCTCGCCTCCAATCAGAAAGTTGAAAAGAATCCAGAATCTAGGATTTTAATTTCAGAGTAAGAAAAATATTGCCTTTTATTTTTAAAAAAATATATTTTATTGATTTTTCACACAGAGGAAGGGAGAGGGATAGAAAGTCAGAAACATTGATGGGAGAGAAACATCCATCAGCTGCCTCTTGCACACCCCCTACTGGGGATGTGCTTGCAGCCAAGGTACATGCCCTTGACCGGAATCGAACCTGGGACCTTTCAGTCCGCAGGCCGACTCTCTATCCATTGAGCCAAACCACTCAGGGCAAGCTCTTTCTTAGCTGGGGTTGCCACTGTGTCTCTCCTTTCTCCTCTTAAGGACTCTAAGCCTCGCCACTCAGTCTTCAGCTGAGGTCGATGCTCCCACTCAGGTGCAGGGATGTTTTCTTTGCATTGTGGGGCACACACTACACTTTTGCACTGACAGGCCTGGTTTTTTATATTGGAACCAGCTTCCTTAGAAATAGGACTTAGTGCCGAGACCGGTTTGGCTCAGTGGATAGAGCGTCGACCTGCAGACTGAAGGGTCCCAGGTTCAATTCTGGCAAGGGCATGTGCCTTGGCTGCAGGCATATCCCCAGTAGGGGGTGTGCAAGAGGCAGCTGATCGATGTTTCTCTCTCATCAGATGTTTCTGACTTTCTATCCCCCTCCCTTCTGCTCTGTAAAAAATCAATAAAATATATTAAAAAAAGAAATAGGACTTAGTAAGGAAGGAAATAATTATAAACCCAAAGATGTTCTGAGAGTTCACTGGCTGGCCTGCTAAATCACAAGGTGTTTTTCTTTGTTTTGATTTTTAATATGTTTTTATTGCTTTTTTTCCGAAAGGAGAAGGGAGAGGGAGGAGAGAGAAAGGAACACCGATCTGCGCCTCCTGCAGGACCCGCTCGTGACCAGGCCTGAGCCTGACCCAGAAGCAGACCAGCACCTGGGACGACACTCAGCCGCCTGACCCCACTGACCACCCACTATTCTCTGCTTCTATTGTCGTTCATCACGTTCTGAGTTTTAACAACACTTTTCTGTGATTTCTCTCCTTTTTCTGGAAGGTTGGTTTAGGGGGGTTATTTTTTATTGCAGTAAAATACATATAACCTAATACTGACATTTTATTTTATTTATTTATTTATTTACTTGTTTGTTTATTTATTTTAAAGCATTTCAAGTGTACAGTTTAGAGGCATTAAGTGCATTCTCATTTTTGTTTAAACATCATCTCGACCTCTACCCAATGTTTTTCATCAATCCCAATGAAGTTCAGTACCCATTAAACAACTTCCCCTCTAATTCCCCTGGTAACTTCCATTCTACTTTCTATAGAAACTTGCCTATTCTAGGTACCTCATATAGATGGAGTCATGCAATATCTGTCTTTCTGTGTCTGGCAATTTCACTTAGCTCAGTGTTTTCAGGGCTTATCCATGTGATAGCATATATGACAATTTCATTCCTTCTTATGACTGAAGAACATCCCCTTGTAGCTATGTACCACGTTTTCCATGCCAGGTTGTTGTTTTTACGAATGTGATTATGAATGACCTCCGACGGGCATGGTTCAGGGTTCGGGCTCTGGAAGAGGGGCTGCATGCAATGAAAGAGACGAGACAAGAAATAATTTGGAAATATTGGGGGGCCAGGCCTGAGGCCAGCCCAAGAGGAAGGACTCTGCTTGGGCTCTGGCCCTGGCATCCTTTTATTCAATTTGGGATACGCCTCTAGCCCTCAGGCAGGCAATTTCCAGCAACAGGCAGACCATCTTATCAGTAAGGACTTACGTGACTGTCTGGTGGGGACGTTGCTTCAGCTGCCACTGTCTGGACTAAACTGTGGGTGCCCAGCGCTGACCTTTGCCAGAACTCAAGGGCCACCAGCATTCCGGAATTCTTGTCCACACCTTCCTGCAGAGAAGATACTGGGCGGTTTCCCCGCAGGTGATATTCTATCACAAACATTTTTGAGGATTTGAATATTTTAATAAATTTGTATTTCTTCCATTCCCCTGGGGAGCATTCTTTTCAGATTGCCCTTCCTGACCCTTCCTCTTCTCCTCCTCCTCCTCCTCCTCCTCCTCCTTCCTCTTCTTCTTCTTCTCCTTCTCCTCCTCCTTCCTCCTCCTCCTCCTCCTCCTCCTTCTCCCCTTCTTCTCTTTCTCCTTCTTCTCTTTCTCCTTCTCCTTCTCCTTCCTTCTTCTCCTTCTCCTCCTCCTCCTTCTTCTTCTCCTTCTCCTCCTCCTTCCTCCTCCTCCTCCTCCTCCTTCTCCTCCTTCCTCTTCTTCTTCTTCTTCTCCTCCTTCTCCTCCTCCTTCCTCCTCCTCCTCCTCCTCCTCCTCCTCCTTCTCCCCTTCTTCTCTTTCTCCTTCTCCTTCTCCTTCCTTCTTCTCCTTCCCCTCCTCCTCCTCCTCCTCCTCCTCCTCCTTAATATATCTTTATTGATTTCAACTTTGGAAGGAAGTGGAAGAGAGAGAGAGAGAGAGAGAGAGAGATATCAATGATGAGAGAGACTCATTGTTTGGCTGCCTCCTGCATGCCCCACCCTGGGAATCCAGCTCTGATCAGGAATCAAACTGCGACCTCCTGGTTCTTCGGTCGATGCTCCCACTCAGCCACGCCTGACCAGGCCCTGACCCACCTTTTTAAGGAGGTTAATGGTCCTTACTTGTAAGGTGATTCTCCCGAGTCTATTCACACTTATGTGTGGTGGTGGGAGTGAAAGAATAGAGGTTGGTTGCTGTGGGCTCCTTAGGTATTTGCACAAATCTTTTGCTTCCTCTATTTCTGCTCTCTGCTCCCCACTGGCACAGTGAAGGGCTGGCACCAGAGTTGGGTGCTATGTGAGTGGAGATAGTGCCAACAGACACAGTTACCTGAGACAGAGCGCCCCACGGATAAGGCCGGGACTGAAGGGCTGGAGCAAACAGGCCCAAGGGCACCATTCTGTGGAGCCGAGGTGGAGCAGGGCCAGTCTCCCCTCAGCCTCCCCTTCTCTGGCTCAGCAAACTCAGTGACCTCTGAGTTGTCTGTGTGCAGCAGGGCCAAGTAACTGTGGCAAGGGCTGGATTGGGGTGGCAGCTGGATTGGGTGGTGTCTGAATTGAAGCGGTGGCAGGAATTTGCTGGAACCCTGCACACATTGCCTCTCTGGCTTCCCCACCCACTCCTGTACCTGCGTTGGCAAGTTCTCACAGGCTCAGTGACTGAGGAAGAAAGCACAATGAAGTGGGCACCAGCACAGCTCAAAAACCCTTTTCCCCGGACACGCGGCCCTCCCCGGCCTTGGGCTGGAGCTGGGGCCTTGCTGTGCTCCTGAGAAACGCTCCCACCTGCCCAGGCGAGCGGGGAGCCCTTCTGTGGGGGGTTCTCCGCACTGCTCGGCCGCTCTCCCAGCAGAAAAACGTATTTCCTCACACCCCTCCAATGTCTGTTCTGTGCGTTTGGGTTTGCTGGATTGGACCTTTTTTCCTTCTCAGGTTGTGTTCTCCCTTTGATCGTTTCCGGGGAATGTGGAGAGAAAAGAGGTCAGTGTGTGGGACAGGCCTTCAGAATAGAAGCATACTTGACAGGATTTTAAAATTCTAGTACATTACTGTTGTCTGTTCCTCTTCTGTGTGTTTTCTTTTTACGACAGCACATTCTAAATTCACTGTATGATTTGGGACACGTTTTGTTCAGGATCATCGTTCTGAAGTACAGAGTATTATGGGAAAGGGCTGTGATCAGGATTATAAATAGCAGCAGGTAGATACTTTTTTAAAAGTATATGTTTTATCGATTTTAGAGAGGAAGGGAAAGGGAGAGAGAGAGAAACATCAATGATGAGAGAGAATCATTGATTGGCTGCACACCCCCCACCACGGATGGAGCCCGCAACCCAGGCATGTGCCCTTGGCCGGAATCAAACCTGCGACCCTTCAGGCCACAGGCTGACGCTCTGTCCACTGAGCCAAACCAGCTAGGGCAAGATACTTTTTTTGAACAAGGAAAGTTGTTATAAATTAACCTAGATGTGTGCAGACTGTTGGGATACTTGGTGGAGAAACAATGTTTTCCACCAGGGGGAGCTGTAGGGCTATGGCTGAAGTGGGGGTTTTTTTGTTTTAAAAGAGAAATGTTTCTGTAAGTATTTCTTTGGCCATTTTATAACATGATTCTCCTGATGGCTTCAGGCAGGGACACAAGACCAAACAGGCTAAGGCAGGAAGCCTTCGAGGCTTCTTCTAACTGAACATGTACGGGAGCGTATAGACGCCAGCCACAGCCGGACTCGGGTTCAAACAGCCCCATCCTTCCAGGCTTAAGTTCAGCCAAGACCCCACCTACCTAATGGCTTCCATGGCAACCACACCGGAGCCTTCTTTCCTTTCATTTGCCCTTGTATTTTGATTTTTTTCAAACTGGCCTCACCTGGCGCCTGACTCTGCCTCCCTCTTGCTCAATCATTACGCTGTTGGGACAATGACGTCCTGGTCAGCATTCAGTGGTCTTTTCTTGTTTGTTTGTTTGTTTTTTAAGTGTAAAATTTTTATATTTAGAACTAGGCAGCTGGGCTCAGTTGAGATGATTCCCATTTTGTTGGCAACATCCAGAGCATCACAGTCAGGAGCCAGTCGAGCACATGCCTCCTTCTCGCCATCAGGCCCGATCAGGGAGTTGACCTTGGCCACATCAGTGTCATAGAGCTTCTTCACAGCCTGTTTGATCTGGTGCTTGTTGGCCTTGACATCCACAGTGAACACAAGTGTATGACTGTCTTTTCATGGCTGACTCCGTAGTCAGGGGGATTTGGGGATGGCACAGTGGTCAAGCTTGTTTCTGCTGGGTGCGCTCTTCCGGGCATGTTTAGGCCTCCAGAGCCTCAGTGTCTTTGGCCGTCGGAAGGTGGGTGACGTGCGGATCTTTTTTTTTTCTGGCTGTGGACGCCTGTCAACACCACTTTCTTTGCCTTCAAAGCCTTTGCTTTGGCTTCGGCTTTGGGGGGGGGGGCAGGGGCTTCCTTCCTAGCTTTTGGCGCCATCTTCGTAAAAAAGCGTTCAGTAGTTTTGGAAAAAAAGCCTCAGGTCTGTTGGCCACAGAGAAAGAGTTTCGGCCAAAGTAGAGGTGACATCCTCTAGGCCTCGGTGTCAGCTCAAGAACAACTCCACAAACCCGCCTTTGTGAAACCGGACGCAGCAACAGCTTGGCTGACATTAGGACCAGAGGCAGTGACCACTACCCCCTGTCCTAGTGCTTACGGATCGGTAGACACCACGACCCTGACCGTGACCCTAACTCCCTTAGTCATAACGACTAATGATTCCCCCTGGAAGTCATCGGGGAGTCAGGTCTTTGAGTATGAGCTCCTTCGACCCCAGGCATGGCACCATCTCCTTAAGAAATCCTCACTCTTGGCTGCAAACTCCTGTCATGTCTTCCTGGGCTTTGATGCGCGCAGGCCGCTGGACCCCTTCGGTCCAGTGATGCCAGGAAAGTCTGAGAATTGAGTGTCTGGGCCCTGACGGCTCCCCAGCCCAGGGCAGTGCCTTGGCAGAGTGATAGATTGGCAAGGCCTGGGTCACCGGGCTGAGGGTGGGGCCAGACGAACCCAATGACGCGAACAGAGGGTGAGGGAGGTGAGGGAGGAGAGGTCTGCCCACAAAACCAGCGGGTGCTGGGCGGCCTCAGAGACCATGGTGAGGACACAGGCGGACGAGTGAGATCCTGCCGAGCTGGGAGGCAGAGGATCAGAGCCCAGCCTGCAGGAGCAGCTCCAGGCGAGGCGAGAGCCTCCTTTGCCAGCCACTGTGAGCAGCGGGCTCTGCCGCAGGAGCGATGTCAGGCGTGGGGCAGGCAGGGGTGACGCGCTGGCACTTGGTCCTGTGAGGGCGTGACTAAGAGGTGTGAGCCACTGCTCAAGGCAGGCGGGGAACTAAGAGGAAGCGGGGTGAGTGCGTTGACCTTGGGGGTGCCGAGGTCAGGAGAATGAGAAGACGGAGCGGATGGAGACGAGGCTGTGCTCACCGGTCAGCAGACGGTGATGTTCATCAGGGAACTGAGGCGTGATCCTCAAGGAAGCAATGGGGAGTGAGGAGCACAGGGACCCCAAACCTCCCAAAGCGAGGGCATGGAGAGTCTGGGAGGAGCCTCTGGGCAGAGTGAAAGAGGAGGTGGAGGGGGAATTCCGGGACCATGTTAATGCAGGAGAAACTCTGAATTAAACAGGGCAGATTAAACAGACCTGTTCGCCTCCTCTCCCCCCCACAACCTCACTGAAATGACGGTACAGGAATCAAAAGGCACGGATCCAAGGGCCACAAAGAACGGGGGAGGAAACAGAGCAGACAGGGGAGTCGGCCTCGAACCCGGGCTGAATGACCCTCACTGACTCCGCACACAGTGCCGGCGCGGGCATCAAAGAGCAGGTCCCAGAAGCCCGGGCACCTGGGAAGGCCGGGTGTTTGGTCTGTTGCTTGCTCAGCAATGAAACACCAATGTCTTGTGTCTTGAAACACCGACCGTTTGTAATTTCATGACGTGGATTGATGGGCGTCCCCCGGGCAGTCGGCCTGCTGCCCTGGATGCTGGCTGGGGCCCGAGCTGGCCCGGGCCTGGCCGCTCAGCCGGGCTGTCGGTCAAGGGCCTCTTCCTTCTCTTTCCAGAGTCTGCCTGCGGCTCGGGCTCCTCCCTAGCACAGCAGCAGCGATGGCTGGCGAGTTCCGTTCTCCCTCGGGCTGGTCCTTTCCCAGCGCAGCGGAGGATGGTGTTGGTATCTTCCCGAGACTGTGTTCGTGTGGTAGTTGAATCTGAGAAATGAGGTCATTGTTGCACCGTATTGTAACAGTAGATACAACCTGAAAAATAAGACACCGGCAGGCGCTAAAGTCCCACCCAGTCATGGCAGCTAGTCCAGCCCTCCACATTGGACAAGCGCAGTGTGCCCAGAGAGACCGCTCAGGCTTCCGTTCGACTCCGTCGGGTTCTGAAAGCAAGGCTGGTCTCGGGAAGCAGAGCCTCGCTGCTCCGTGCGTTCCACAGCACTGAGCAGACAACGCCGACTCTCGCTGAGTCTCTCTCGAGGCATCAGGTAGTCCTGAATTTCCCTCACTGCAGAGTTCATTTATTCATTCCCTTATGCACAGCTACCTTTTCTCTTTTCTCCTCTCCACTACATCCAAACTTTCCCACCTTTAATTAAAAAATATTTTTATTGGCTTTAGAGACAAAGGAAGAGGGAGAGAGAGATAGAAACATCCTTGATGAGAGAGAATCATGGACCGGCTGCCTCCTGCAAGTCCCCCACGAGGGATCAAGCCCACAACCCAGGCATGTGCCCTTGACCAGAATCGAACCTGGGACCTTTCAGTTCGCAGGCCAACGCTCTATCCACTGAGCCACACCGGTTAGGGAAAAAACAATCCCTCATTGTCGGAAGTATTACATATGCCCCCTATCCCCCACTGACTCCCTGTCCCCGGCCCAGGCCTCAGCACCCTATTGTCTGTGTCCATGGGTTACGCGTCTGTGCATATAAGGTCTCTGGCTGATTACCTCTCAGCCACCCCGCCTGCCTTCCCTCCGAGATTCCTCACTCTGTTCCATGCTTCTCTGTCTCGGGATCCACTCTGTTCATCACAACTTCCCACCTTTGAAAGGGAAGTTGGTGTGGGTCACTGTGCTGGTCCAGACCGCCTCAGTTACACTGTTCTAGCAAATGCCTCCTCCTCAGCCCCCTCCCCCCATGCACACCGGAGAGGATGGACCTTTCTCCACTGGGCTGCAGTCGCCGTGCGGCCCCGTGCCGTCAGGTGAGGGTGAAGACGCGGTCCGGCGCCAGGCCCCGGGGTTCTGGCCCAAAGAACGGGTCATCGGTTAGTCACTTTCCTGCCTCCGGCACCCACAGTCCGGGGACCTCTGTAAGGCAGAAGAGAGAGAAAGTAAGGTGGCGTGGGGAAGAGCTGTGATGGTGCCTCCTCCTCCTCCTCCGCTCTCCAATCACCCAGAAAAGTGGAGGGACATACCTCGTGGCAACTCCCCCTTGGCCTCCTGACACTGAGTGGGAGCAAACACTGGTGCGGGGGCCAGCGCTTCATGCCTTTGTCTCTCCCTGTTTCAGACAACAAAAGTTTCCCTTGTCTGTTCCAATTCCTATCGGATGATTACTCTGAAATTGTATTTCTTGGTACAAAGTATGTGACTCTACAAACCGGTGCATTGTTTTCTGTTTAAATCGTTTGTAGTATTTTGAGCATTTGCGTCCAGTGCGCAGAGCCCTGTCCAGAGTAAGTGTCCATTCCTTCCGGGGCCCGTTTGCAGCCATCGCAGTGCTTGGCTCTCTCACTGGCAGACAGGACAGTTCTTTTCGACGTTTCGTGTCTCCGAGGGTGCAGCTGTCTCCAGGCAGCCCATCTCTGTCTGGCTGCAGGACGCACCCAGTCCACTCATGTCCCGGAGCTGGCCGGCCCCCTCCGGCAAGCACCGCAGGAGACGCACTTGCAGATTCCGATCACCACCCAGTCCTGGGAGGGAGGTCTTCTGGCAGCTCTGGCATGTCCTACTTTAATGCAGCCCTTAAGTTTTCATAGTGATTCCATGGAGCAATGAGCCATATGGCCATCCCTTCTGTAGTCCAGTTTTCCATTGCCCATTTGCATAACCCCACGGCTAGGCAATTAGGCACTAACCAGGAGCGGGCAAAAAACGAAAACAGAGCTCCAAACAGCATGCCATGTAGCCCACTGAGCTGAATTGACTTACTGTCTTCCGTTAGAGTGAGGGTCCCCCAAACAGGGTGCTTTTGATTCACCTTGGAACTGCCACCCATAAACCAAGAAGCCCCTTGTTGGTAACCAGAGAGCTGTTCATAGGCCCTGCCCGGGGGCCCAGGGGGCCTGGGGACCCAGCATCATGCCAGGTGGTTCCAGGGTCCCCCTGAGGAACGGAGAGTAGCTCTCCAGCCCCCTGGTAGCGTGTTCCTCATGAAACACTTCTGGGCGCTGCCCTCCCATTAGAGTCCCTCGTCTTTTTCTCCAACATCCCCCAACACACTACGGGGGTTTCAGGTTCGAGACAACTGTATAGCCTTCAGTCACAGGGCAGCTTCAGTTAATGTCCAAAAGCAAGCTCGTAATTACCTCTCAAGTGGGAAATGTTTTTGGCCCCAAATCCCAGTGGCCATTGTTGAGTGGTGCTTTTGCCATAGACAGCCCTGGTCTGTCCACACAGGGCTGTCCACACCAGCACTCTAGCTCCCAATGGGGCATTAATTAAAGGAGTGATCTCCTTTTGTCTACCAGGTATTCCACACTGCTCCAAATTAACAACCTGTGTGGGCTCAGGCAGTTCACTAGTTCCCAGTCAGTATCGGCAGAGGGCAAATTCACAGGCCTCTGTTTTGCAATACTGGATAGGGCAGGCATTCTTCAGCCATTCTTCATCCACCAAATACATTCAAATAAAGGAGACAAAACCACTTCACATAGAGTCTGAACTTTCACCCAAACTTCCACTTTAATCGTATCCATGTTGCATCCCCATTTCCCTTCGATCTCACTGTAGTCCCTGTTGGGCCTCGCCAACAGGTTTGGAGCCACAGCGTATGGAGCTTCAGTGTTGGAGTCCCTAGAAATGTCTCTTCTCTGTCCCCGGGCCATGTTACCCAGGCAAGTGCACATGGCCGTTAATCCCAGGCAGTGGTAAGGCCAAGGACTCAGACCCTTTCAAACGTCTTTATTTGACTAGATTGTGAGACCATGGTCTCAGGCTGACTGAAGTACGGTTTCTCATTGTCATCTTTGCCTGCTCCATTTTCCAATTCCTCCAAACTACTATGAATAAAGCCGATTTGTTTAGGGTCCCTCAGTGTTGGTGGATCAGCTTCCCCCCAAATCCTGAGGGCTGCTTTGACCTGCCTCTGTCTGCTGTATCCATCCCATTTCTTAATTACCACCTAATGATTTACACCTTGGTGGGATGAGGCCCTAAGCTTTCCTCCCTCTTTCCCTGTCCATCCATAATAATAAAAGCATAATATGCTAATTAGACCAGACATCCTTCCGGACAACGGTCCCCACAAAGCCGGGGCTAGGAGGGAAGCCCGGGTCCTAGGTGCCAGAGGGAAGCTGGTGCCAGCAGCAGCAGGGGAGGTTTGGGGTGGGGGGTAGGGGAGGCCTACTATTGCACGAATTTCATGCATCAGGCCTCTAGGTGTCTTATAAATCAGTCTCACTTTCTTTGCAATGTTGTTTCAGCATAGTTTTGCCGCTGGTAGTGGGCCTGAGACTAGCAGCTGTAACGCAGATTGTTAACCCTGGCCAACGCCCTGGCCAGCACAGTGTGTTGTCCACCTTTTTTATATGGGGTTTGTGCCAATCTGTGGGGTAGGAAAAAAATGGTGTCTTGCTATAGTTTTATCTTATGAGGAAGTTTGACCTCCTTTTCGTGTTTTAAGACTTATACGATATCTCCTTGTTGTGAATTACTTCTTTATATTCTTTGCTCATTTTTTTTTCTATTATAGTGGTGGTCTTTTTCGTCTCAAGCTCTAGAAGCTCTTTGTGTATTAGAGTTAGCACATATTTATCCCAGATTATTATATGTCTTTTGACTTATGTACAATTTAAACTTTTTGCGTAAAAATTGATAGAGTCATCTCATGTACCCTTTCCCCAACTTTCCCCAATGGTAACATCTTGAAAAACTATAGTGCAACATATTTTGAATTTTTTTCCATGCAAAAGTTTGGGGATTTTGTTGTGGTGTAGTTATTGTTGTTTTTTAATCCTCACCCAAGGATATGGTATGTTTATTGATTGTTAGTGATGGGGGGGGGAGAGAGAGAGAGAGAGAGAGAGAGAGATCAAATGGTTGCCTCTCATATGGGCCCTGACCAGGAATTGAACCTGGAATTGAACCTGGGCAAACCTGGGGATGGGCCCTGACGGGAATCAAATCCCCAACCTTTCTGGTGTACGGGATGATGCTCCAGCCAACTGAACAACCCAGGCAGGGCTGTGGTGGTGGTTTTTTGTTTGTTTCAGATAGTGGAATTCATCTAAAGCTTCTGGATGGAATGTTACAAAGCTCCTCGTGCAATATTTATGTCACCACTAGAGGGAGCAGCAATTACCATGAGTCTCATACTTACCGGTAGCTTAGCAGGAAAAGGGATTCCTCAAGAGATGCTCTTTTCCTCAGGAGTTGTCTCGGTCCCACATGGTGACCTTTGCTCTCCCCAGAGCCCACTGCTTGCAGCCCAGCCTCTGGCCATGGCCTGGTGGTGTAGTTTCTGGCCATATGCTACCGCACTCGGCTGCAGACTCTGCTGCTGGAGGCTCCTAACAGGGTCTGATGTTCTCGCCCTGGAGCCCCTCTGCCCCAGGAGTCAGCTCAGCGACTGCACACACAGGCATGGGTGGCAGTGCCACTTCCAGAGCCCCTTTGGTTTTGGGCAAACCTCTCGGTGGTTAGCTCTGCAAGTCCGGAGCCTCTTCCTCTCTGTGGCTCTGCTCTTTTTCCCACTACAGATTCGGGGCCTTTGAAGTCAAACTCATCCTCAGGCTGCTATCGATCACCTGTCATTTCTGCTGCTTAAGCCACAATTACTGGGCTTCCTACACATGACCTGTAATTGAATTCTCCTGGCAACTCAATGGCAAGATTGATTCAGCCTAATTGAGTCAAAGATCAACTCTCCCTGCCATTCATCTAGTCCCTGTCTCTGCCTGGGCTCTCTGAACCGAGGCTGTCAGACTTTCTCAGTCTTGTTTGAAAAGTCAAGAATGAACTGACACCTTTTAAGTACCATTTCTTCAAATGATACTACTAAATGTTGCCTGCATTTGCCTTCCCTGTCTTAGCCAGTTGAGAGCAGAGGAAATTTCTGTTTTTAAAGTTGCTTATGTTCTCTTCACTTGAATGCTAAAATGCAGTTCTAAAAAAAAAAAAAAATCTGGCCTCATTCAAAAGCAGGTTTGAAAATGAGTAAGAAATCAGCTTGTAAGTTAGCAATTTCTTCTTTTATGTTTTCATGGTACAACTCAGTAATAAAAAGACAACACAATTTATAAAAGGGCAAAGGATCTGAATAGACATTTCTCTACAGGTATAAATATGACCTGGCTGTGGCTCAGTAGTTGAGCTTTGACCTAAGAACAGGAAGTCAGGGTTTGATTCCTGGTCAGGGCACATGCCCAGGTTTTGGGCTTGATCCCCAGTAGGGGCTGTGCAAGAGACAGCCGATCAATTCTTTCTCATTATTGATGTTTCTCTCTCCCTCTCCCTTCTTCTCTGAAATCAATAAAAAATATTTTTAAAAGATGTAAATACAGCCAAAAGGCTCCATATTTTTATGTTTATTTTTTATTTTTCAGTTACAGTCGACATTCATTATTATTTTATATTTGAGGTGTACAGCATAATGGTTAGACAGTTATATAACTTACACAACAATTCAAGCACCCATCTGGCGCCATACATAATTATAGCTTTTTTATCCACTTGTCTATTGATGGGCATTTGGGTTACTTCCTATCCTGGCTGTTGTAAGTAATGCTGCAATGAACATAGAAGTGCAGGCATATTTATGAATTAATGTTTTTTATTTCTATGATATATATCCAGTAGTGGAATTGCTGGGTCATAATGTAGTTCTATCTTTAATTTTTACAAATATTTTTTTACTTATTTCAGAGAGGAAGGAAGAGGGAGAGAGAGATAGAAACATCAATGATGAGAGGGAATGATTGATCTGCTGCCTCTTGCATGCCTCCTCCTGGGGATGGAGCCTGCAACCCAGGGGATGTTTCCTGACAAGGAATTGAACCCTCATTTCCTGGTTCATAGGTCCACGCTCAACCACTGAGCCACACCACCTGGGCCTATTTTCCATTTTTTGAGGAATCGCCATATTGTTTTCCATAGTGACTGCATCAATCTGCAACAGTGCAGGGTTCCCTTTTCTCCACTTCCTCCCAACACTTGTTTGTTGATATATTGATGATAGCCATCCCGACAGGTGTGAGCTGACACCTCACTGTGGCGTTAACTTGCATCTCTCTGATGATTAGTGATGTGGAGCATCTTTCCATATGTCTCTTGGCCATCTGTGTGTTCTCTTTGGAGAAATGTCTTCTCATGTCCCCTGTCCATTTGTTAATTAGATTGCTTGGGATTTTTTTATGTTAACTTGTATGAGCTCTTCATAAATTTTGGATATTAACCAAAGTCCTCTCCCATTCAGTAGATTGTATTTTCATTTTGTTGATGATTTTCTTTCTTGTGCAAAAACTTTTTAGTTTGATGTAGTCTCATTTGTTTATTTTTCTTTTGTTTCCCTTATATTAAAAAAATATTCCTAAGAGAAATGTCAGAGTTTACTGCCTATGTTTTTCTCTAGGCATTTCATTTTTTTTTTTGCATATATCTTTTCAGTGTTCCCAACCCTGTTGAGTAGATTGTGAGTCTTAATTTGAGTCTTTAATACATTTTGAGTTTATTCTTATAAGTGGTGCGTGAGGGAGGCAACCGATTGATGTGTCTCCTGTTGATGTCTCTCTCTTTCTCTCTCTCTCCATCCCTCCCACTCTGTCTAAAAATCAATGGGAAAAATATCCTTGGGTGATGATTAATAAAAAAAAAAAAGAACTGTGTGTATACATCCAAAGTCCAATAAAGTCAGAGAGGAAGAGAAGAGGATGGTAGGATATGAATATTTTTAGTATTTTTCTCTTATACTTTCCAAATGTCCTCATATATATAGATATATTATTTCCATAATAAAAATGCATCCTCAGCCCAGCTGGTGTTGCTCAGTGGTTAAGTGTTGACCTCTAAACCAGAAGGTCATGCTTCAATTCCAGGTCACGGTACAGGCTCTTAAAGTTATACCTCAATAAAAAAAAAAGTTAATGGAGCGTCGGCTGCAGACTGAGGGGTCCCAGGTTCAATTCCAGTCAAGGGCATGTACTTTGGTTGCAGGCACGTCCCCAGTAGGGGGTGTGCAAGAGGCAGCTGATCGAAGTTTCTCTCTCATTGATGTTTCTAACTCTCTATCCCTCTCCCTCGCCCTTCCTCTCTGTAAAAAAATCAATAAAATATATTTTTTTAAAAAGAAAATTTAAAAATGTATATACCCTCCAACCTACTTTAGTTCTATTTCTAAGGAATCACCATAAGGAGATGATCTGGGATCTTAGCACAAAGGTTTCTGTACGAAGATGTTCGATACAACAATAATGTGTTAGAGCAGAACCTCACTGCCCAAACGGGGGACTGATTACGCACAGTTACGGCACATACATGTGACATAATATTCTGCAGCCATCAGAACTTGGGATGTCTGAGAATACCTGACAACCTTGAAAAATGTTCATATTCACACTATAAACTTATATGTGACTAATAAATAATACAAGTTAAAGGCATGAAACATCCCAGCTGGTGCGCCTCAGTGGGTTAGAGCATAGTCCTGGTCATTGGAAAGTTGTGGGTTTGATTCCCAGTCAAGGGCATGTCCCTGGGTTGCAGGTTCAATCCCAGGCCCAGTGCACCAGGGTGGGTAGAAAACAAAAGTGGATGCACATAAGAAAACGTGGAAAAGGAGATACAATACTGCATTTTCCTTGGCCCTGGAAGTATGCGGCATGCATGCAAATGTTCCCCACCGGCGTCCTCTTTTTCTAGGATGAGAACTGAGACCTGGCCTCTGCTCCTTTGTGGTTCTGGGCTTCACGCAATAAGCTCACGCTGTGAGAACCGTTGGGCTGGCAGGACACTCTCCTGCAGTGGCGTGCCGAAGACTGGAATTCTCCCGGTGGGAGCTGAAGTCCCTAAATTCTATCCAAACCCGAAGAAGATCCTAAAATTATTGCTTCTGTTGAAGAGGAAAAACTTACCCTTTTAAGTTGAGTACTGAGGGTCTGTGAATTAAAGTGACAAAAGATAGATTAGCAAGGTTTTTCACATGCGTGTGCAGGAGCTGATCAGGGCCGGGGATCAAACCTGAAACCCAAGTTCGTGCCCTTGACCAGGAACTGAACCTGCGACCCTTTGGTGTTCAGGCCAACACTCTAACCACTTAGCAACACCGACCAGGGCTCGACTGTATTCTTGTTAAAATTGGCAGTTGTTCTCTTCTGTTTTATTTTTTAAAATATTTTAAACTGATTTTGAGAGAGAGAGGAAGGGAGAAGAGAGAGAGAAAGAGAAAGAGAGAAACCAATATGAGAGTGGATCAGCTGCCTCCTGCATGCCCCCTACCAGGGATCAAGCTAGAAATCTGGGCATGTGCCCTGGCGGCAACTTTGGGGTTCGTGGGATGATGCCCAACCACGGAACCACACCAGCCAGCACTGTTTTCTGCTTTTAAAGCAACGAGGAACACATTTTTCAGTTGTGTACACAGATTAACACCTCTCTCTGATGGCCGTAAGACAATTTGCTGATATACAAAAGCCCCAATCCAGGCTGAAAAAAGCAATTCTGGGGTATCCGTGTATAAATGACAAACGGCGTCTACAGGAAAGGCAGTTTAATGCCCTGGCCAGTGGGCTCAGTTGGCTGGCGCGTGGTCCTGTACACGGAGGGTTAGGTTCCTGGCCAGAGCACACACTCAGGTTTCAGGTTTAACCCGGTGGGTGAAATGGGAGGCAACCGATATTTCTCTCTCTCATCAATGTTTCTCTCTCTCATCAATGTTTCTCTCTCTCATCAATGTTTCTCGCTCTCTCCCTCCTTCTCCCAACCCCTCTCTCTTCCTCTCTCTCTAAAATTAAGGAGGGAAATAATATAAAATAAAAGAGGGGGAGACACACATTAAAAAATCAAGGACGATTTATAATGGGGACTGAACCAGACCCTGGCATGCTGCCACCCAACAGCGTGTGGAAGATTTCCGATTATCAGCTGGTTAACATTTATGTCAGTCGACTCTGAGTTGAAGCAGATAGCTCTCCATAAGGTGGGCGTGTTCATCCAGTCAGGTGAAGGCCTGAACAGAAAGAAGGACCTCTCCAAGCAAGAAGGAATCCTGCCAGCAGAGGCCTTTGGACGAATTGCAACTCTTACCCTGAGGATCCAGCCTGCAGGCCTGCACTGCAGGTTTTGGACTAGCCAAGACTCTGCAGGGGTGTGAGCCAATTCCTTAAAGTAAGTCTCTGTGTGTGTATTTATATGTATCACACATATCCTGTTGGTTCTGTTTCTTTGGAGAATCCTAATACATACAACCTACAAATATTCATGCCCCGTGTTTACCTTCACCAGAGACCCCCACCTCCATACAGAGAGTCTTCATACTTTGTTGAACACAATTTATGGCAACTCAAAAGGCAGGGGAGATAAACTGCCGACACCAGCAGCACTGACCTGCACTGCCGCGGGGGGGGGGGGGGGGGGGGGGGGGGGGGGGGGGGCCCGGGGGGGGGGGCGAGGCCGAAGCGCGGCGGGAGTCCTGGCTTTGTGCGCAGAGCCCCCGACATCTCGGCGCAGATGCAAGACAGGGCGGTCCCCGGCGCTCACTGTTAGGTATTATTACGACATTAAATTTAAAAGAAAATTCGTGTTCATGGTAAAAGTAAAACACAAACAGTAAAAAGTGGAACAAATGAAAAATAGTTCTAATGAGAACAATCTAGAAGATAAGGGAGGCCCAGGTATTTTTTTTTTTTAATTATTGATTTTAGAGAGAGAGAGGGAGAGAAGGAAACATCTATTCGGTTCATTGGTTGCTTTTTAAGATGTTTTTATTGATTTCAGAGTGAAAAAGGGAGGGAGAGAGAGAAATGCCAATGATGAGGGAATCATCGATGAAGCCATCGGCTGCTACAAGCCGCCACTGGGGCTCAAGCCACCACCCAGGCATGTGCCCGGACCCGAATCAGACCTCGGCCCTCTGGTTCTGGGGTCCACACCACACTGAGCCCCACGGGCCGGCACTGGGTGCTGTTTGCACGTGTCCTGACTGGGGATCAAACCCGCAACCTTGGCATCGGACGACGCGGTAACCAGCGAGTTCCCCTGTCAGAGCCCTTTAAATTTTTTAAAAGGTCCTGATACAGAACTTTTTTTAAATCAGTGGTCGGCAAACTCGTTAGTCAACATAGCGGCAAACCGCAGCTCTCAAGCCGCTTGTGGCTCGTGCGCTGCAGAGTGCTGGCCGCGGAGCTAAGTCCTGCCGAAAGGAATTACAAAAACTGCAGTGTATTTCAAGCATTTGCATTTTTTAATAATATATATTTTATTGATTTTTTTTTACAGAGAGGAACAGAAAGTCAGAAACATCGATCAGCTGCCTTTTGCACCCCCCCGCCCCCCCCCCCCCCCTCCCCCGCCACTGGGGATGTGCCCGCAGCCAAGGTACATGCCCTTGACCGGAATGGAACCTGGGACCTTTCAGTCCACTGGCCAACGCTCTGTCCACTGAGCCAAATCGGTTTCAGCTCAAGCATTTGCATTTTAAATGTAATGCTTTCTTTGTACCAACACGAAAAGAACTATACTCTTTAAGATGCTAATAGTGAAGCTTTGTAAAGAACATGAACTACAGCCAAGACCGGTTTGGCTCAGTGGATAGAGCGTTGGACTGCAAACTGAAGGGTCCCGGGTTCGATTCCGGTCAAGGGCTTGTGCCTTGGCTGCAGGCACATCCCCGTTAGGGGGCGTGCAAGAGGCAGCTGATCGATGTTTCTGACTTTCTATCCCTCTCCCTTCCGCTCTGTAAAAAATAAAAATTTTTTAAAAATTAAAAAAAAAAACACCCAGGTTGTGTTGTGGCTTGATCCTCAGTGGGGGACGTTCAGGAGGCAGCCAATCCACGATTCTCATCATGGGTGTTTCTCTCTCTCTCTGAAATCAATAAAAAATATATATATTTTAAAAAAGAACATGAACTATATTGAGCATTAAGGTGCTTTTCAACAGGCAGTCATCTTAAGTCTTCCCTCTCTTACTTTGATGTCAAAAATTCTCTAGGCTTTGCACAGCCCCAGCTATTGGGGTGCTTCCTGTTCCTCCACAGCAGCACTCCCCGCTGAGCGGGCACACACACCTTTTCCTGCTCTCTCCCGACAGTAACTTCACAAAATGTCACATGTTCAACGTCAGTTTGTCAAAGGCATTTTGTTTTTGTCAGTGGGTATCTTTCTAGTCCTTACTCTATGCATTTTATCAACATGTATGTACACACAGTTTTACATATACAGTTATGTATAGTTTATTTTTCTAATTTAAATTCCATAATGTATATATTTTCTCCCTTACTATGAAATATCCTATCTAATAAAACAGCAATACGCAAATTGACCATACTTCCACTACACCACAAGCCACGCCCACAAACCAATCAGGAGCGAATATGCAAATAATCCCAACCAAGATGGCTGCGGCCACAGAGAGTAGGAGGGAGGTGTGGGTTTCCCCGGCAATGGAGGAAGCTAAGCTTTCTGCCTACCCTTGCTGGCTCAGGCCTCTGCTTAAGGCTACAAAATTTCAATTATAGAATTCCACAGAGTGGAGCGAGCAGAAGGCTAGGCTCCACTCCAGGCTACAAAGTTTCAATTGTAGACATAAATTAATCCCAGATCCCAGGGCCTCCGCTTGGGTCGACAGCCTGCAAACCACCACAGGCCCCTCGCCCAGGCCACCCCACACTCCAAGGGAACCCCCACCCTGATCTGGGACACTCTTCAGGGCAAACCAGCTGGGCCCCACCCACGCACCTGGCCTCTATCCTATCTAATAAAAGAATAATATGCAGATTGACCATCACTCCAAGACACAAGATGGCTGCCCCCATGTGGTCAAAGATCCTGCCCCCATGTGAACACAAGATGGCCTACAAGGGAGGGCAGTTGGAGGTGATCAAGCCTGCAGGGGAGGATAATGAGGGGTGACCAGGCCAGCAGAGGGAAGTTGGGGGTGACCAGGCCTGCAGGGCAGGGCAGTTAGGGGTGGCCAGGCCTGCAGGGGAGAGCAGTTAGGCATCAATCAGGCTGGCAGGGGAGTGGTTAGGGGGTGATCAGGCTGGCAGGCAGAAACAGTTAGGGGTAATCAGGAAGGCAGGCAGGTGAGCAGTTGGGAGCCAGCAGTCCTGGATTGTGAGAGGGATGTTTGACGGCCACTGGGATCAGGCCTAAACAGGCAGTTGGACATCCCTCAAGGGGTCCCACATTGGAGAGGGTGCAGGCTGGGCTGAGGGACAGCCCTGTCCCCATGCACAAATTTTGTGCACGGGGCCTCTAGTTTGATATCTAAGAAAAATATATGTAATCTGCATAAATTATAAAGCACAATAACAAACACCTTTGTAGTCACCAGCCAGTTGAAGAAATGGAACATCACCTACAACCTAAAGCCCCTGGTGTCCTCCCCCTCACATCACCTTCTTCCCCAGCCCAGGGGCCACCAATATCCTGAATTTGGTGTATTTTGTTTCCTTGCTTTTCTTTTTAGTTTTATCACATAATGTAGGTATTCCTAAACAGTATCAAATTTGCTTTTGCCCTAGTTAGGTTTTCCCCTATAGAAGTTTTGCTTCCCTTTTATTAGATTTTTCCTTAGATATTTGATGCTGCAAAAATGGTATTTTGTGGGGTATGAACATATCACTTTTTAAAAAATATGTATTTCTTTTTTGATTTAAGAGAGGAAGGGAGAGGAGAGAGAGGTAGAAGCATCAGTGATAAGAGAGAATCATTGATTGGCTGCCTCCTGCATGCCACACACTGGGGATTGAGCCTGCAGCCCCGGGCATGCGCCCTTAACTGGAATCGAACCCGGGACCCTTCATACCACAGGTCAATGCTCTATCCATTGAGCCAAACCAGCTAAGACTGAACATATTGCTTTTTAAAAATATATATATTTTATTGATTTTTTTACAGAGAGGAAGGGAGAGAATAGAAAGTCAGAAACATCAATGAGAGAGAAACATTGATCAGTTGCCTCTTGTTCATCCCCTACTGGGGATGTGCCGGCAACGAAGGTCCATGCCCTTGACCAGAATCGAACCCGGGACCTATCAGTTTGCAGGCCGACGCTCTATCCACTGAGCCAAACCGGTTTTGGCCATATTGCTTTTTTAAAAATCCAAAATATATTTATTGGGATGGTTTCTCACTCACCTTGATTCGGGGCGTGTTTAGTGCAGCCTTCCACAGGCCTTGTTTTCTGTCCTGGAGGCCGACAGGCACGGGGCCGCCAACTCACAGATCCCCGCTGCGCCCGCGGCTCCCGGCCCGGCCCGGCCCGGCCCGGCGCTGCCGGAAGGAGGAACTCGGGCTCGGCACCAGGTGCTGCTGCTCGTGCTTCCCTTCCCTCTGGAGAGGCAGCGTCTCCCGGCAGGTGGGCACCGCTGAGCACACCGGGTTTTTAGAGTAATTTGGGCAGACGACTGGGCGGGTAGGGCATTGCCGCAGACACCGAAGGACGAGGGCTCAGTCCGCAATCGGAGCTGGAGTGGGAGGAGCTGACCAACGTTTCTCTGTTCCTTCCTCTCTCTCTAAAATCGGTTTGTTTTTTGTTAATCCTCACCCGACGGGGGCGGAAACCAAACTCACAACCCTTCAGTTCGTGGGCGGCCGCTCTACCCACTGAGCACACCAGCCAGGCTTGTTGTTTTCATGCTCAAATAGCAGAGCCCACAGAGCCCCTCCAGCCAGCCTCTGCGTTCTTTTGCCTTGTTCCCATCCTTCCTTGCTTTTATTTATCTTTTAAAAAATATATACATATCTATTTTGTATTTCAGATAGAGGGAGGTAGAGGGCGGAGGGATAGAAACATCAATCACACGGGAATCTCACCGCAGCCCAGGCGTGTGCCCCGGCCGGAAACCAAACCGTGACCTTCTGGTTCCCACCCGGCCAATGCTCAACCTCTGAGCCACCCGGCCGGGCTTCCTTCCTGTTTATCTCGTGATTTTCTAAGTTTATCCTGTACTTTCCCAGCTCCAGGCCTGGAATCAGCCGCTTCTCAAAGGAGCCCTAGTTCCTTTTTAGCAGAGAATGGTGTTAAACAAACAAACAAACAAACAAACAAACAAAAGAGCTGGATGCTCGGTGTGTTGTTAATGGGTTACTATGGATCGAGCTGTATCTCCCCAAAAAAGGTATGTTGAGTCTTACCCCTAGTACCTCTGAATACGACCTTACGAAAACATGGTCTTTGCAGAAGTAATCATACTGGATTGGGGTGAGGCCCAAATCCAATGATTGATGTCCATATGAAAAGACACGGGGGACAGAGAAAACACTGTGACAACAGAGGCAGAGATTGAACTGATGTGTCTATAAGCCAGGGAACATCAAGGATTACCGATGCCCCAGCCTGTTTGGCTCAGTAGATAGAGCGTCAGCCCAGGAACCAAGACTATCTTATCAGTAAGGATCTACATGGCTGTCTGGTGGGGAAGTTGCCTCAGCTACCCTCCATGGGTTCCCATCAAAGGCAAGTGCCTTGGTTGCAGGCTCCTCCCTGGCCTGGGCCCTGGTTAAGGCTCATGCAGGAGGCAAACAATCGATGTGTTTCTCTCACATGAATGTTTCTGTCTTTCCCTCTCTCTTCCACTCTCCTTAAAAAAAAACAAAACAATGGAGAAGTATCCTCGGGCAAAGATGAACAATAAATAAATAAATAAATAAATAAGCAGCACAAAGAACAAACCAAGAAAAAGATCACTGGTAACCACTCGAGGAAGTATTCTCCCCAAGAGCCTTCAGAGAATATGTCCCTGCCAACACTGTGTTTGACTTCTAGCCTCCAGAACTGAGAATAACTTCTTATTATATAATACCACATAGTTTGTAGTAATTTGTTAGAAGAATCCTAGGAAAACACAGGGTGTTGCTAGGGAATAGGTGAATGGATGTATGCACACCCATTTACATCTATATGTACTTCCACATCTATCTGTTCTGAAGACCACAAGTCCACACCGATGTGTTCAGTAGTGAGAAACCTGGTTCCCATTGTTCATAATGTTTATGTACTTGATCACCCCCCCCCCCATATGTAATCATCTCACACCACACCCTCCCCACACAGATGCCCTTTCGCATCCCACCACTGCTCTGACACGGTGCCCGCACTGGGTCAGGCTGCCCGGTGCGGCCGTCCCCCATGCTGGACTGGCCTGCGCTTGTGAAGGCCCATGTCTCGAGTGGTCCAGGGTTTGGGATCTGGAGAGGGGCCACGACTGAAAGAGATAAGAAATAATTTGGAAATTGGGGGGCCAGGCGGGAGCCCAGGAGGACTCCGCTCGGGCTCAGGCCTTGCCGTCCTTTTATTCAGTTTGGGATACATCTATAGCCCCTAGGCAGGCACTTTCCAGTAACAGACTCTCATCAGTAAGGATCTACATGACTGTCTGGTGGGGAAGTTGCTTCAGCCGCCCTTGTCTGGACTGAACAGTGGGTGCCCAGCGCTGACCTTCGCCAGAGCTGACCGTCACCAGCATTCTGGGCTCCTTGCTAGTGAAGACAATAGGCAGCTTCCCACATGCACTATACTTGTGTTCAAACTTTTCATAAACAGTGGACCGGATATTTCCATCCATTTTGTTTGCAGGTTGGTTTATTATTATTATTGATTTCAGAGAGGAAGGGAGAGATAAGAACATCAATGATGGGAGAGAATCACTGGTTGGCTGCCTCCTGCACACCCAGGCACGCGCCCTGACCTGGGCTCGAACTGTCCCTCCAGGTTCTTAGGTCGACGCTCAGCCACTGAGCTACGCCGGCGGCTGTTGGCAGGTTCTGCTATGACCTTCTTGTACTGTCTCCTGGTGCACACACAGCAAGTTTTTCTAGGGCATCTCCATTGGGACAGTCACTGCATCACATTTCCTATTTAATGCAAAAATATTTCCCAAAGTGATCTACTTGCCTCTCCTGGGCCTCTCACCAGTAGAGCATAAGTAGAGGTTCTATTGCTCCACGTCTCAGCAACATTTGACATAGTTGGACCGACTTAAATGGTCTGGTGCATCTTTCCGTGATCTGCACAGTCAATACTGATTGCTAGTTGTCCCCCCAAATCCATTCTTACTTCTTCCTCAGATCTTTACAGTAATTGAGTTATAGCTGCACGCATGGCAGCCAACGGGCTCCATTTCCGAGTAAATGTGGCCACGCGACCACAATTGATGTGTGGTATTTCCAAGTTTGGGTCTTAGGACATTGGACATGGCTCTCTTCCCTTCTTGCCAGTAGAGTCCCACGTGACAATGATCTTGCTTCAATCACACAAATAATAACACTGATCTAGGGGATGGCTGAGCAAGATGGAAGGAACCCGAGACCTAGGTGATCATTTGCAGCAGGACCACCCACTGCTCTGGACGTTACCAAAGAATAAACTTGGCCAAAAGCCCCTGGACCATTGGGCTCCTTAGTTATAATAGCTTAGCCTTTACCCGAATATATTCTACCAGAACCACCAGAAGCAATACCACGTAGCTATGGGAGTCCTCAGGAGGCAAAGTCCCAAATGAAAGTTGGCCTTAACCAATGCACCCACTTCGTCTAAATGTGGGTTTTTATAGAGCTCCAAAAATATTTTAATTCTTCTCTCTCAGAATATGCCCAAGACAACTGATTATAGGAGGAAAAATGGGGGCTGCTTGACTGGGTTTTCTCCTCCTCCCCAGCCTCCTGGGTGGTGTTTGGTGAAGAAGCAGACTTTTAATGTGGATATAGCATATTTTCAAAAGACCAAAATAATTAGCTCACAAAATGGTTAAGTCAGCACTGTGCCCTTTTCTGATTTTGTTCTGGAGAGCTGGAAAATATTCTCCTGTCTCTAATGTTAAGAAAAATATAGGGCATGCTGACTGATGGTGGCAAGTTGGAATCTGAGCGATAATGAAATAAGACTAGGTGTTCATTTTGCCAGTTTTAAAAATGGTATAAAACCCTCTGCTACCAAAAATGATACTGTTATAAGTCACAGATTTTGGTCAAATCAATTTTATGTACTTGAGGTAAAAAACAGAAAAGCAACCATGTCCATAGGTGGGTGAGAGGCAGCTTGGAAAGCCCCCCAGCCTAGTGCTACTCCTCTGCCAGAGTGCCGTTCCTCCACCGGGGGGACAGCCCGTGACCGAGGACCACGCTGTCCCGGCCGAGTTGGGGCCGGAGAGCACACACACTGCTGGTCAGGTGTGTTTACCTTTTCCTCCTTTCCCTCTCCCAGGGGCTAGGAAGTTACTTTAAAAAAAAAAAATTATATATATATATATAAAATATTTTTTTTATTGATTTTAGAGAGGAAGGAAGAGGGAGAGAGAGATAGAAACATCAATGATGAGAGAGAATCATTGATCTGCTGCCTCCGACAAGTCCCCACCGGGGATCAAGTCCACAACTGGGCAATGTTCCCTTGACCGGAATTGAACCCGGGACCTTTCAGTTCAAGGCTGACACTCTTATCCACTGAGCCAAACTGGCTAGGGTAAGAATTTACTTTTTAGATGGGAGGAAATAAGACCTAAACATTCATTAATATGAAATGCTATTTGAGTCTATATCCTATTATGTCTATTTTGGGCCTAACCCAATAATTCAGGAGCAAATAGAAGGGCTTCACAGGCTCTAGTAGATTCTGTCACTAAAAACACTCATTTAGGCCCTGGGTGGGTGGCTCAGTTGGTTGGAGCATCATCCCATTCACCAAAAGGTTGTAGGTTTGATTCCCAGTCAGGGTACATACCTAGGTTGAGGGTTCAATCCCAGGCTTGGGAGTGTACAGGAAGCAACCGATTGATGCTTCTCATTCTCTCCTTCCCTCTCCTTTCTCCCTTCCTCCTTCTCAATTCAATTCTTTTTAAAAAGTTACAATCTTAAAATAGCCCTGACTGGCTGGGCTCAGTGGTTTGAGCATAGGCCTGTGAACTGAAGGGCCCCAGGTTCGATTCTGGTGACGGGCATGTACCTCGGTTGCGGGCACATCCCCAGTGGGAGGTGTGTAGGAGGCAGCTGATCGATGTTTCTCTCTCATAGATGTTTTTAACTCTCTATTCCTCTCCCTTCCTCTCTATAAAAAAATCAATAAAATATTTTAAAAATGTTAAAATAATTATCTGTTCCTGAAAGAAAAATCTATCTAACAATCAAATTTGTACTCAAACTCTTTCTGTAACTTAATCTTTTATTAAAAGTTTGTTTGTTTTGATTAATAATACATATTTGTTTTAGAAAATTTGGAAAACACAGGAACGTATAAAGAAAATAAAATTACACTGCCAACCACAGCCAGTCACTCTGTAGGTTTTATCCTTTAAACATTGAACCTAAACTCATTAAAGCTTCTCCAATCTAGCCCTAAGACTGTCCTCCTGTCTTTTTCCACAAAACATAAAATAGGAATCCTATCTAATAAAAGAGTAATATGCAAATTGACCATACCTTCGCTACACCCACAAGCTACACCCACAAACCACTCCCACCAGCCAATTAGGAGTGGGGGGCAGGGCTGGGGGCGGGTTCGAGGCGGCCACAGGCCCCATTGCAGGGCAATGGCTGGGTGAGTAGTTAGTTGGACATCCCCTGAGGGCTCCCAGATGTGTGAAGGGGCAGGTTGGGCTGAGGGATGACCCACCCCAGTGTAACGTATACAAAATACTCAAACAGAACGAGGTTTCTTTACAAAATAGTTTCCTACAAAACTTCCATTTGCCAATTCCTGAGAGTCACAGACTCTAATACAGACTGTCCAGCATTTATTAAAAGAGTAGTAAGAGCACAAACAAGAGGGAACGGGAAGGGGCTCATCTCCAGATTCCTGCCCGACTCCTCATGCTGCCAGGGGCAGAGTGTCCACCTTTCTTGCGTGCCGGAGGCTTTTCAGCCTTAGGGCCTGCGGCGAGGCGGCGAGGGAGAGCCTGGGAGGGAATCTGAGAGTTGGAGGAAGAGAAGAGACAGTCAGCATTGTGTACTCTCATCCCCACCTCACTGAGGAAAGGCGTCATGCCTGGAGAGGACCAGCATCTTCGGCAAAGGGGAGGGGCCACTACAGAAGACGGAACGGGAATCGGATGGGCCAGGCCACAGAGAACAGAGCCAGCCGGGCAGTGTGTGGAGCTGGGGGAACAAGTGAGTGGGAGCCCTCCCACCCCCCACACTCTGCCCTGCTTGCGCTCACCTCTTTCCGGGGCACCTCACCCAAGCGGGGGTCTGCGTTCCTTCTAGGGGCATTATCGCCTCGGCTGTCAGTCCTGCCACACAAGGGAGCAGGATGGGGAAGCAGTTCCTCCCCAACACGGAATAGAAATAGTTCCTCCCCGACTCTGTCTCTTGAGAATAAACACAGCCCTGGCCAGTTTTGCTCAGTGGATAGAGCATCTGACCTTTTCCAGAGCTTAAGGGTTCCCAGGTTCAATTCCAACCAAGGGCACATGCTAGGGCTGCGGGATCGATCCCTCACTAAGGGGCATACAGGAGGCAGCCGGTCAATAGTTCTCGCTCATCATTGATGTTTTTTTCTCTCTCCCCCTCTCCCTTCCTCTCTGAAATCAATAAAAAAATATTTTTTAAAAGAATAAAAATAAACAAGATAGACCTGGAATTACATAGGAGGAGATAGAAGTAGAATCAAATACTGAGTTATACCAGGCAATCACAGCCTAGGCTTCAGAATTACGGACCGCAGGGTAAAGAAGACAAACTAAGGTAGCAAGACATTGTGAAGAGACTTTTTAGAAGCAAAGAAAAAAACAACGTAGAAAGGAAGAGACAAAAGAAAGGTGGGAGCAGTGAGAGACATAGGAAGAAACGACTTGTTGATGTATATCTCACCCTCACTTTCTTCCCCAGAAAAGGAAAAAGAGTACTCAATGGACAACATACACAACTCTTTCTTCCCTGCCTGACCCATTTGCTTGCCCGCAGTCCAGATTCTACACTAATCCCTCCGCCCTTCCCTCCCAGGCTGGTACCCGCTCTGTTCCAGCCTCTTCAGGTAGAGCAGCAGATCCTCAGCAGGTAGTGCCCCCCAGCCCCGAGCCTGGTATAGCCGTAACATCTCCATCAGCTGCCTGGAGGACGTGAGCCCATCTCCACCTAAGAGACACATCAGGAATGTTGTCATCCTAGTCCTCTTCTCCCGAGCCCTCATCCCATCTCCCCAGGAACCCAGAAAGGCCTCTGTTCCACGTACTGGCTCCACACCAACCCCTTCCCTTTTTATCTCCCAGTAAACCCTGACCTGCTTACCTCTCTCTGGGGAGCCACTGCTGGGACCACTGCTCTGTAAATGGGTTGAGGGAAGCTCATGGACCCGGAAAAGATTAGACGCCATGGCTAAGGGTACTTTAGTTTTATGGACAGGGGGTGGAAGGCGTGGCACGTGAGGGGCTTCCTCCCAAGATGGGGCAGTCAGGGGAACTAGCAAAAGCAAAGAGATCAAAGAATCAGGAAATGGGCTAAAGAGTCAAGGAGGTCCTGCCCCCTGGCTTTTATCAGGCTCCATCACCTTTGCCAGCTCCGAAAAGTCCTTCCCAGACAACCCACTCCCATGTTTCCAGACCAGCCCCAACCTTCTTCAGGCTGGCACTTACCAGGTTTAGGGGGTAACAGGTCCACAGAGGGGTCCTCATTGTTCTGGGGTACTGTCTCCAGCAGCTGGGGGACAAGATAGTAAGGTTCCCTCGGGACCAATAAAGAAAGAAACTTGGGTATCTGAGGGAAGCAGAAGCTGGGGGAGTAAGAGCTACAGTTGGTCACCAAAGTTCCAGAAAGGATTTATGAGACAGGAATAAGCTGAGAGAGTAAGAAGCTGGGACAAAGTAGTAATCCAGAAAGGGAGATGAAGCCCAAGTCCTGGACTCCTAGAGTAGAAAAAGGAAATGAGGAAGGAAGAAGAAGAAAAAAGGTCGGATGAGTGGGCCCTCTCTTACCTGTTGCAAAAAATGCTTGAGGCTCTCCAGCTGAGAAGGGGGTGGCAGCCCTTGCTTCCGGAAGCCATCGCCGTCTGGTCCAGGGTCTTCCTCAGGGAACGGCCGTTCTGCTCTGTGATCGGGATGGAAGGCTCCGACTGCAGAGGAGAAGGCCCCATCTGTCAAATGAAACGTGTGTGTGCGTGTGCACACATGCACATGAGCATGTTGTAGGGGCAGGGGTTCCTCCACCACTCAGCTCAGCAATGCCCCCCAAAAAGAGGCCTATTAAATATAAGAGGGACGGAGGAACCAAGATGGCGGCACAGGTAAACACCTATTTTGCTGCCCCACACAACAATTCCAAAACCACAACTTAACAAGACAAACATCATCCAGAATCACCGGAAAGCTGGCTGAGTGAAAATTCCACAAATAAAAGTAAAAATAGGACACTGTGACTCAGAGGAGCGGCGGAGCGCAGCCTTGAAGATACGCGCGGAGAGAGGTTTGGAGTCCTGTGCGCGCCAGCGGAGAGGGCGGTGGCTGCAAAGCCGGCTGGTTTTCTCCAATGGGGAGAGCAAAGGCGTCCCACTGTACTGATTCCCCAGGTACAGGCGAGGTCTGAGGTCCGGGGAAGGCACGCTAAAACCCGGCAAGGCAGAGGACTGCGAGTTTGAGGAGAGTGCGCGTAACCTTGGAACAGCAGTTTGCACGTAAACTTGGGGACAGGAGTTCGCGACAGCACAGCGAGGACTCGTGACTTGCTCCCTCGTTCGGGAGACCACTGGACTGCTTTGTTTTACAACCCTGGGCGAGACTCTGGCTGTGCAGACTCATTTGGGGAGAGGCAGAGTTGTCTAGCAATGGGCGGCGGCTTTCTCTTGGAGGTGCGTGCAGCTGTTACCACCCGGCACAGAGACCCACGCACCACATAGGGCAGAGCTGATGCTGCCTGCTCAGCCCAGAGACTCCGCCCATCCAACCTGAACACAGCTTACCTTCACAGCCAATTGGCCTGGACGTCAAACCCTCTTAATGCTAACAACAACAAGCTGGGCTTAAATTCAACAATACTGTACAACCTATAAAGTAAGAGTATTCTCAGGTAACTGGGGAGGCTGAGCCACTGTCCCTTAGAGGACATTTACCACACAAAGCTAATCAACCAATTCAGGAAAGCAGCCACAATGCAGAGAAATGGAAAGAAATCAGGTGTGAAAGAAATGGAGGAAAAAAGATGACTAGACATAGAGTTCAAAACCACAGTAATAAGGTTTTTCAAGAGATTCCTAGAAAAGGCTGATGAACTTAATGAGAACTACAGGGAAATGAACAAGACCTATGAGAAAATGAATGAGACCCACGAGGATATGAAAAAGGACCAACTAGAAATCAAGCATACACTGACTGAAATAAAAAAACATTACACAAAGTCCTAAAAGCAGTCCAGAGGACCGCAAGAACCAAGTCAAAGATTTGAAATACAAAGAAGCAAAATCCACTCAGCCGGAAAAGCAAGAAGCAAAAACAATCCAAATAATTGAAGATAGTGTAAGGGGCCTCTGGGACAACCTCAAGCATACTAACATCCAAATTATAGGGGTGCCAGAAAAAGCGAGAGAGCAAGATAATGAAAACCTATTTGAAAAAATAGTGACCGAAAACTTCCCCTACCTGGTGAAAGAAATTGACTTAAAAAGCCCAAGAAGTACACAGAACCCCAAAATATAGGAATCTAAAGAGGACCACACCAAGACACATCATAATTAAAATGCCAAGAGCAAACGATAAAGAGAGAATATTAAAATCAGCAAGAGAAAAACAGTTAGTTACCTACAAGGGAGCACCCATACGATTGTCAGCGGATTTCTCAACAGAAACGATACAGGCCAGACGGGAGTGGCAAGAAATATCCAAAGTAATGAATAGCAAGAATCTACAACCAAGATTACTCTATCCAGCAAAACTATCATTCAGAATTGAAGGTCAGATAAAGTTCTTCGCAGATAAGAAAAAGCTAAAGGAGTTCATCACCACCAAACCAATATTATATGAATGCTGAAAGACATTCTTTAAGAAGAGGAAGGAGAAAAAGGTAAAAATATAAATTATGAACAACAAATACATATCTATCAACAAATGAATCTAAAAATCAAGTGAATTAATAATCTGATGAACAGGATAAACTAGTGAATATAACAGAATCATGGACATAGAGAGGGAATGGACTGAATTCTTGGGGAGAAAAGGGGTATGGGAAGTGTAGCAAGAGACTGGACAAAAATCATGCAACTATGGGAGAGGACAGTGGGGCGGGGAGTGAGGGCGGAGGGTGGGATGGGTACTGGGTGGAGGGGAGCTATAGGGGGAAAAAAAGGGGAAACAATGAAATTAATAAACTGAACAATAAAGATAAAAAAAATATAAGAGGGACACTGTAGCAAGGAGATAATGAAAAAAATTAAAGTAGCTGGAGGAAAGGGTTTTAGGGGAGTGAGAGGTGAATTAGCTGAATTCTAGGACGTGTAGATGAAAGGGGAAAGCTGCAGTACTCAAACTCTAAATAAATAAATCTGTAATAATAAAAGCATAATATGCTAATTAGACTGGACAGCCGAACGATCTTCTGAACAGAGCTGGGGCTGCGAGGGCCGAGGCAAGCTGCCCTGGTTGTGAGGGCCGACCCCCTCGCATGAACTTCATGCCTTCGAGCCTCTAGTACCACCATAAACTTCTTAAGGAACTGAAAGTAATATTAGGGGAGACACTGATGTGAGACACACCGATGTGAGAAACACTGACCAGCCACCTCCTGCACGCACCTCAACCAGGGATCAAACCCACAACCTGGCTTATGTGCTCTGCCCGGGAACTGAATCCGAGACTGCTGGTGCCCAGGGCAACAGGGCAACACACCAACCAAATGAGCTACACTGGCCAGGGCACCCGCATTCTTAATTCGACCTGGGTTGTCATGAGTGAACCACACAGAGCACCCCAACCCACCCGTTATGCACTCCCAAGGTTAGCCAATCTATCAGAGCACATCTCTTTAAACTGGACCTACGAAACAGACACCAGGGTCTCTACAAGGTTATTCAGCGTCTTGGCTGGCCAAACTCATGTTCCAGCTGAAGTTATGAGAGCTAAAATCTTGAGTAGAGGAAGCGCTAGTCTACCAAGTGCTGGTCTACTTATATGTACACAAAGCTGAAAATGACTCTGGACAAAAGAACTGTATTTTTTTAACCAAAAAAAAGTTAGGTAGAACAATCAAATTGGGCTGGGAGGAGAGAGTTAGGCCCAACGCAATGTGGCCAGTCCGGATGAGCTATGACCATGAAAAAGAGATTTCTTTTGACGAGACAGTGCAGGGAGAGACAGGGCAGGGAGAGACAGGGCAGGGAGAGCCAGGGCAGGGAGAGCCAGGGCAGGGAGAGCCAGGGCAGGGAGAGACAGGGCAGGGAGAGACAGGACAGGGAGAGACAGGGCAGGGAGAGACAGGGCAGGGAGAGACAGGGCAGGGAGAGACAGGGCAGGGAGAGACAGGGCAGGGAGAGACAGGGCAGGGAGAGCCAGGGCAGGGAGAGGCAGAGCAGGGAGAGACGGGGCAGGGAGAGACGGGGCAGGGAGAGACGGGGCAGGGAGAGGCAGAGCAGGGAGAGACGGGGCAGGGAGAGGCAGAGCAGGGAGAGACAGGGCAGGGAGAGCCAGTGCAGGGAGAGACAGGGCAGGGAGAGACAGGGCAGGGAGAGCCAGTGCAGGGAGAGACAGTGCAGGGAGAGACAGGGCAGGGAGAGCCAGTGCAGGGAGAAACAGGGCAGGGAGAGACAGGGCAGGGAGAGACAGGGCAGGGAGAGCCAGTGCAGGGAGAAACAGGGCAGGGAGAGACAGGGCAGGGAGAGCCAGTGCAGGGAGAGACAGGGCAGGGAGAGACAGGGCAGGGAGAGACAGTGCAGGGAGAGACAGTGCAGGGAGAGAGTGCAGGGAGAGACAGGGCAGGGAGAGACAGGGTAGGGAGAGACAGGGCAGGGAGAGACAGGGCAGGGAGAGACAGGGCAGGGAGAGCCAGTGCAGGGAGAGCCAGTCAAGAGCCCATGCAGCAGCCCAAAGGGAGGAAGAGCAGCTGCCTCAGCCCCCGAAGGCGCTGCTGGGTCCAACTCTGGTTCTCATTATGTCCAGCTGCATCACATTTCCATGAGCTCTCACAGCCTTTACTCAAACCAACTTGAGTAGATTTCTACTCCTTACAACCTAAGGTCACTCAGACATCTAAATACTTAAGTCTCAGACAGAAGAGACGTGAGGTAAGAGGGAGCCAATTAGTGCACGTGAGGGGAACCCAAAGGTGTCTGTCCCCAGTTACCTGAAGATGACGTGAGATCTGGCTTTGGCTCCAGGGGCTGGAAGGAATGCTGGCTCTGGAAAGGGGGGTCCAGCAGGAGGCTAAGGTCTGGGGAGGAGCTGCAGAGAACAGGTGGAGCCCCAGGGAGCTCGTCCCTTGCTTCTCGGCTCTGCTGCAATACAGGCTTTAGGGCCACGGCCATGGGAGGCATCGTCCAGTTTCTCCTCTCCCCCTTCTCTCGCTCCTGAGGCCCAGGGCTGGAGGGGCCGGCAGTTGGGGCCTGGGCATAAGAGGTAGGCAGAAAAAAGGGTCCAGGCCCAGTGCATTTAAAGAGGTAACACATGGTATAGATTACAAATTAGTAGAACTTCCTTAAAAGAGGATTTGATAGCATATATCAAATTTTAAAATGCTTATTTTTGATCTTACAATTCCATTTCTAGAAGTTTTATAAATATATTTGCACAAAAACATTGATTGATATTTATTGCAGCAATTTGTAGATTGTAGCAAAATATAGGCAACAACTTTAAATTCCACCAACAAGTGCTTAAATAAAAAAACCCCAGGGAAGGCTACCATTTGTGAGGAGAGACTCAAGATGCCAGTAACAGTGGTTGTTTCTGGGGAATGGAACCGGAAGACGGACGTGAGGATATGGGATGGAGATTACTTTCACTGTACACCTTTTTTTTTTTCTTCACTGTGTACCTTTTCCCCCCACTATGTACCTTTTTGATCTGCTTGGATTTTTTCTTCTTAACATGTGCATGCTACTACCTATTCAAAAAAACATTTTAGCTAATAATAAAAATTTCATAATGAAAAGGAAGCAGGAGATGCCAACATAAGACGGGTCAGGGATGACACTCTCAACCCTACTCTAGGGCAGGACTCAGCAATAATTTTGGCCCTTAACATCATAATTCAACTACCACTTGGCAAAACTAGTATCATGTGTTCCTCTCCACCTCTTGGGCTGGGAGGAGAGAGTTAGGCCCAATGCAATGTGGCCAGTCTGGGTGAGCCATGGCCATGGAAAAAAGATTTCTTTTGACGAGACAGTTATTTCTGGGAAAGGTACACATATTAAAAAACAAACAAACACAAAAACATGCAGATCCAAGGAGCTGAACTTAGGCGTTCCCTTGGGAGGAAATGAGATTTCCAAAGAAGGGATCTAAACACAACTCTGAGCAGCTTAGCTTAAGGGGTAATGCCTACTGGGGGGTTGGCAGGCAGGGTAGAGGTGCCCAGCAGGTGGTTTGCCTCCTCCCAATGGGCCTGCAGCATGGCTTGAAGTCGCTCTACCAGCTCGGCCCGCTGTTCCTCCAGCTGCTGGTTCCTACTCTGCAGTTCCCGCACTCGCGCCTGCTCCCGGGCCAGTCTGAAGAAAAGACACATAGGTAGCCGTTGAGAAGCAGACTTGGAATCAGAGGAACCAGAATGGAATGTCAGCAGACATTGGAAATCCGGAAAGGCAGTGGGGCCAATGCAGAAGAGGACAGGTCTATGGAGGGGCAGCTCTTCGCCACTGCCAGGAGGGGCTCTGTGCGCAGGGAAAGGACCAGGCCTGAAAGGGATAATCCAAGGACCAGTACCTGAGCTCATAGTCCTGAGCCACCTGCTGCTGCCTTTCCTCTCGTTCTGCCATTTCCGCCTTGAACTGAGCCAACTGAGTGGACAATTCCTGCTGGTGCTGTCCATTGAGGTCTTGCAACTGCTTCCTAAGAGGACACAGGTGAGACAAGAAAACTAGATTTGGAGACGGAGTAAGCCAGGATGTGTGTCTGTGAGAGACAGCCAGCCACAGGCAGCCAGCAAGGCGCAGCACAGTGGGCTCAGGAAAGAGACAAGGACAAAGCTGGTATCTTAGGATGGGTTCCCCAGAGGCAGAGGCTGAGATGAGGATTTATGGGAAAATGATTCACTTAAGCATTTCCAGAAAAAACTGGTAGGAGAGTGGGGATGAGGGAAGTGAGACTGGGATGGAAAAGAGGCTCGATCCCACAGGGCAGCTCTGGAGATGGAGCAGGTCACAGCTCATCACTGTCCCATCAGTGCCTGGGTAAAGGCCACGCCCTCTGGGGGGAAATCATCAAGCACTCTGGCTCTCTGTGTGCACCTGTCGGCAGCTGTCCCCCAGATGCACTTCGGTCCAACTCGGCAGCCAGCGTGTTGGAAAACGATAAAGGGATCAGGGAGCATGTGGGCTGGGCACGAACGACACCCCTGTGGCTGCGGAGGGGCAGCGTCCTGCAGGTCCCAAGTACCTGTGCTGTTCCCTCAGGGAAGCTGCTTGCCGCAGGCTGCTCTCCTGAGCCTGGGCCAGCTGCTCTGTCACCCGCTGCTCTAGCTGCACAGCCAGCTCCGACTCCAGCTGGATCCGCTGGCTTTCATACCGGGCCTGGGAGTGAAGGAAGGTGGGGTAATAGCTCAGTTCTGTTTGGAATTAAGAGAGGATTGATGACAGAACGTAGGCAAAAATCCATGCGCCAACATTTCCCCTCATACGCCCCAGGGATGAAAGTCAAGAACGTTGCCATGGGAGGGAAAGAGGTTCCCTTTCCTTTTAGGTCATGAAGCACTCACACCTTATAGGTACACAAAGCTGAAAATGACTCTGGACAAAAGAAATCTATTTTTTTTAACCAAAACAATCAAATTTATTATATGTGTCAGAGGTAACAGTACCTAACATTCAATAAATGTCAGTGTCCCTTCCTCCTAAAGCAAACCAGGCTGTATCACTCTCTCCATTTTCTCGTATTTCTTTTTCAACTCACTGAGATCTGATTTCTACTTATAGTATACTTCATAGCAAAGAATTTAATTTCTAAATCCAATAGTGGTGTTTTCTCAGTCTTATGTGATCTTGCTGCAACATCTGCTACCTAAGCCAACCCTTCCTTCTAAACCATGTTCCCTTAGCTCCCGTGATGCCACCTGCTCCCATCTCCCTGGCTTCATTCTGTCTGATGTTCCTTGGTCTCAGCTGATTGCTCTTCTTCATTCTGTCCATAAGGTCGAATGTTTCCTTCAGTTCTGTCCTCAGCCTTCTTTCGAACATGCACTAACACTCTGGCCACTGATGCTTTTGCATGTGTATAATCAATGTTAGGCCATGTTGTTTTTTGTGGGGTGTTGGTTTTTTTTTGCTACCATTTATACTTTAAACACTTTCTAAATCTTTCTCCTTAGCCTAGACCTTTCTTTCAGGCTTTAAAAATGACTACTGAATAACTATTTGGATACACCTCAAACACAATATATCCAGAATGAGTTCATTTTGGTTTTTTACCCTCAAACCAAATTTCCCTATTATATATATTTTTAATTTAATAAATCTTTATTGTTCAGATTACAATTGTTCCTCTTCCCCCCCTCCCCTCTCATAGCTCCCCTTACCCAGTTCCCACCACACCCTCTGCCCTTACACCCCGCCTCCCCGTCCTCATTCCTAGGTGTACGATTTTTGTCCAGACTCTTCCCACACCCTCCACACCCCTTTCCCCCCGAGAATTGTCAGTCCACTCCCTTTCTATGCTCCTGATTCTATTCACCAGTTTATTCTGTTCATCAGATTTTTTATTCACTTGACTTTTAGATTCACTTGTTGATAGATAGGAGATATGTATTTGTTGTTCATAATTTTTATCTTTACCACCTCCTTCTTCTTCTTCTTCTTCTTCTTCTTCTTCTTCTTCTTCCTCTTCCTCTTCCTCTTCCTCTTCTTAAAGAATACCTTCCAGCATTTCATATGATACTGGTTTGGCGGTGATGAACTCCTTTAGCTTTTTCTTATCTGTAAAGCTCTTTATCTGACCTTCAATTCTGAATGATAGCTTTCCTAGGTAATTTTGCTTGTAGGTTCTTGCTATTCATCACTGTGAATATTTCTTGCCACTCACATCTGGCCTGCATAGTTTCTGTTGAGAAATCAGCTGACAATCTTATGGGTGCTCCCTTGTAGGTAATTAAGTGTTTTTCTCTTGCTGCTTTCAATATTCTCTCTTTGTCTTTTGCTCTTGGCATTTTAATTATGATGTGTCTTAGTGTGGTCCTCTTTGGATTCCTATTGTTTGGGGTTCTCTGTGCTTCCTGGACTTGTAAATCTATTTCTTTCACCAGGTGGGGGAAGTTTTCAGTCATTATTTCTTCAAATAGGTTTTCTCTCTTCTTCTGGCACCCCCATAATTCTGATGTTGGTATGCTTGAAGTTGTCCCAGAGAGAGGCTCCTTACCCTATCTTCAAATTTTTGGATTATTTTTTCTTTTTTCTTTTCCAGCTGAGTGTTTTTTGCTTCTTTGTATTTCAAATCTTTGACTTGATTCTTGCGGTCCACTAGTCTGCGGTTGGGTCTCTGTATAATATTTTTTATTTCAGCTAAAACTGGTTTGGCTCAGTGGATAGAGCTTCAGCCTATGGACTGAAGGGTCCTAGGTTCAATTCCGGTCAAGGGCATGTATCTTGGTTGCGGGTACATCCCCAGTAAGGGGTGTGCAGGAGGCAGCTGGGGTTCAGCGTAGTTGGGAGTTTTTGTCTGCTTCCCGTTAGAGAAAGCCAGCCAGCCATTCAGCCACCCATCCTCTCTGTGCGTGCGTCTCAGTACCTCAGCCTTTTGCAGCTCCTCTGATTCTCTGTGTGCTTTTCTCTTTCCTTCTATTTGTAGAGTTTCCACTCAGCTAGCCTTCCTGTGGTTCTGGATGATGTCCACTTTGTCTTTTAGTTGTAGTTTTGAAATTGTTGTGCGAGGCAGCAGTTTAGGTGTTTACCTATGCCGCCATCTTGGTTTCTCCCTGTCCCTATTATATTTCTTGCCTTAATTAATGACACCAATCTCCATGGAAACACGTAAGCTATTTGAAACCTGGAGTTATCCTTGACTCCTCCTATTCTTTTACCCACTCCAACTGATCATCCCATTCTATTTCCTTAACATCCAATTTACCCCTCCTCTCACTACTAGGTTAATTCAATTATTATTCCAAGTCTAATTGACCTCATTGCCTCTACCGTAGCTTCTCCCATTCTGGACCCAATAGATCCTCCCCTTCATGGCTGAGTAAGTATCCTAAAATATATGCAATTTATATAAAAATGTGCAATTTATTCCCTTGTTTGAAACTCTTCAAATGCCCCAACTGGCTAAAAAAAGTTCTAGCTACTTAAAATGGCTTGCAAGGCCCTTTATGGTTTCCCACCACCACTTCTCCCAAATATGTCCCAATCATACCAAATTCTTGCACTAACCTAAATTGTTTTTAAAAAGTTTTTAATTGTGGTAAGAAACACATAATATGAAATGTACCCTCTTAATCCATTTTAAGTGAACATTTGAGTAGTGTTAACTATATTATTGTACAGATTTCTAGAACTTTTCCATCTTGTAAAACTGAAACTCAGTACCCACTGAATGACCCCTATTTCCCCTCCCCAACCTGGCAACCAGCATTCAACTTTCTGTTTCTATGATTTTGACTCTAGATATCTTGTTACCTAATTTCTTTGATGAAAATTAATATATATTCCCTTTAAGCCAGCAATTCCATGTTTAGGAATCTGTCTTATAGAAGGGTACCAAAGCCTTATGCACAATGATGTTCACTGCAGCACTGTTTTTACAGTGAAAAATTGGTATCCATGTAAATTTCTCTTCAAAAGAAAAATGCTTAAGTAACCTATAATTCATCGATTCTCTGCAATATTACATAATCATTAAAAAGAAAGATATACATCTGTATGTACTCACATGGACAGGTGTCTATGATCTGTGGTTAAAAAACAAACAAGTTGCAGCAAATACATAGCGTGTTCACATATTTTAATGCACCAGCTCATAAGCTCATATATGAGAAGGCTCTGGAAGGAGGCACACCAAATGGCATGATAAAAGGAAGTAATCGATGCTTTTTACTTTAGTTCTAGAGGTCTGATGCACAAAATTTGTGCAAGAGTAGGTCTTCCTTCCCCCGGCTGCCAGCACCAGCTTCCCTCTGGCACCTGGGACCTGGGACCCAAGCTTCCCTTGTAGCCCTGGCTTCGTCCAGAAGGACGTCCAGTTTAATTAGCATATTATGTTTTTATAGTCAGCTCATAAGAATAAAATATCCAATTACCAGAAAATGACATAACAATTTTAAAATTTACATGCATCTAATAACACAGCCACAAAATGTATAAAGCAAAATTCACAGACTGTGGGAAAAATAGACAAATTCACGCTAATGGAGATTTAACAGGGAAAAAAATAACCCTATCTAATGAAGAGGGAATATGCTAATTGACCATCATGCCCTCACAAAGATGGCAGCGCCCACAGCCAATAGAGGGAATATGCTAATTGACTGTCACACCCTCACAAGATGTCGGTGCCCACAGCCACAAGATGGTGGCGCCCAGTCTCCTCAGCCCCGCCTCATCTAGCCGGAGTCCCCTAGTCCCCTCAGCCCTGCAGGGGAAGGAAGTTGGGGGTGATAAGGCCAGCAGGGGAGGGCAGTTGGGGATGATCATGCCGGCAGGGGAGCAGTTAGGCATCAGGCCAGCAGGGGAGCAGTTAGGAGGCGATCAGGCTGGCAGGCAGAGTGGTTAGGGGCAATCAGGCAGGCAGGCAGGCGAATGGTTATGAGCCAGCAGTCCCAGATTATGAGAGGGATGTTGGAGGGATCCCAGATCGGAGAGGGCGCAGGCTGGGCTGAGGGACACCTTCCCCCCATGCACAAATTTCATGCACCAGGCCTCTAGTATGGTTATAATGGTCTAAACAGTTAACAAACTAGACACACATTCAAAATTGCACTCAAACACTATACATATTCTCAAGCACACATGTTGACCATATATTAAGAGTAAAAATAAATCTTAAAGAATTTAAATTCTAAAAAAAGAATATCCTCCCATGATGTCCAAAAGAAACTCTCAAATGATGTGAGGTGGGAAAGGGAGAAAGAAGAAGAGGGTGGGAAGAGGAGAGAGGATGAGAGAAAAAGAGAAAGAGTGTGTGCGCCTAAGCAAGTTAGCAAGCCTGGCTCAGCAGTTGAGTGTTGACCCATGAACCAGGAGGACATGGTTCAATTCCCGGTCAGGGCACATGCCTGGGTTGTGGGCTTGATCCCCAGTAGGGGCATGCGGGAGGCAGCGAATTCATGATTCTCTCTCATCATTGATGTTTCTATCTCTCCCTCTCCCTCTCTCTGAAATCAATAAAAAAATATTTTTAAAAAGACTGTAGCAATTAGCCTTTAAAAAGCACACAAACGAATGTCAACTATAATTAATAAAAGTAGTTATTTATCATTATAAATAAATTAAATAGGGAATTTTGTATATGCCTATGACTAATAAAACAAAACAAAAAGCTATGATCCACCTATATATTTTCTACATGAGACTCACTTTAGATACATAGATGTAAACAGATTGTTAGTAAAAAGATAGTCCAGGCAAACAGTAACTAAAAGAGAGCTCAGGAGCTATATTGTTGTGGGGAAAAATAAATTTTAAGCCAAAAAAAGTTATATCAAGAAGATGTTAGCACCCAGGCCCGTGCGGCTCGGCTGGCTGAGCACCAGCCCAGGCACTGAAAGGCCTGGTTCCCAGGTTGCAGGTGCCAGCGGTGTATATGGGCGTAACCGAGAGACAGATGTTTCTCTCTCCCCCTTCCTCCCTAAAAAAATAAAAACATGAAAAAAAGAAGATGTAACAATTATAAACATTTATGTACCTAGGAGTGCCCCAAAGTACATTAATAATTGACGGGATTAAAGAGAGAAATAGACAGTTCTACAATAATAGTTGGAGACTTCAATATCCTACTTTCAATAATAGTAGAACAATAAGAAAATAGAGGACTTGAACACTAAAGCCACGCACTATTCTGGAATTCTACAATAAACAGACAAAAATCCTTGCTTTTGTGGATCTTATAGAAAGCAAGATTTTAAAAGGCATACTATGTAGTATACTAGGAAGAAAGTTAAACAGGGAAGAAAAATGGACTGTCAGAGATTTCAGATTTTACTCAGTGTGGTTAGTGAAGACCTTACTAAGAAAATGACATATGAGTAGAGCAGTTCTTACCCTCAATTATCGTTACCATACTACTTCAAAAATGTGTGTACTAGACAAACTCCCATCTAGCTGGCGAGCTCCTTGTTGGCAGGGGCTATTCCCAGCTCCTCGCACAGAGCTTACATGGAGGGCCCCTCAGCAGTCTTACTGAATACACAAGTGCACACGTACAGCTAGCACCAATTCAGGAGTTCCAGCAGCTTATAAACTGCTACTTATTAGTTGTTTACCGTTGGTCTCCATGATAAATTAGTTCCCATGTGGTCAGTCCTCCAATTCAATGGGACAGGTGAGAGAAGTGTGTTTGTTCAAACACTGGTCTAACTAACCCAGAGATTGAATGAATATCTTCTTAAGTCAGCCACAATAAGGGAGATTGACATGCTCTGAGGAACTTATTAATCTGTCCTTAAGACACATTTTATACATAAAAATAAAGGTCTATAAAAGTCAAAGTTCTAATCAGAAACGTGAGTGTTTGCCATGACTCCTGAAAGGTCACGCTGCTTCAGAGTCACTTCCACTGACCTGCACCAGGCTCATTTCCAGCTGCAGGGCGTCTCTCTCTCTCCGGGCTGTGTCCAGCTCTCCTTCTACCCGCAGCATCTCAGCCTGCATCAACGCCAGCTGCTGCCGGGCCTCCCGGGCGGCCTGGGCTTCCCTCTGCATGTTCCCCTGAGAAAGGGAAATCAGATTTAAGTACATACCTGATCTCCCATCTCCTGGCTACCTCTATTCCCTAATTCATGCCCCCCCATACCCTTAAACCCAAGCTTCCTTTCCCCGCCTTCACATCTGATCTAGTTTCTAATCTCTGTTTAATCTTACTCTTTAATTTTCCGTGTATGCCCAAGCCCTTCTAGCTGGCCATACTCTCCCCATCTTGTCTCCCACATACAGTTCTTCACTCTCATCCCAGCTCCCTATACCCCACATTCTGACATCCCATCTTATTCAATTACTAGAGGCCTGGTGCACGAAATTCATGCATGGGACGAGGAGGGGACAGTGTCCCTCAGCCCAGCCTGCACACTCTCCAATCTGGGACCCCTCAAGGGATGTCCGACTGCCCTCTCACAATCCAGGACTGCTGGCTCCCAACTGCTCGCCTGCCTGTCTCCTTGATTGCCCCTAACCGCTTCTGCCTGCCAGCCTGATCACCTGCTAACCACTACCCTGCCAGCCTAATTGATGTCTGCTCCCCTGCCAGCCTGTTTGCCCCCAACTTCCCTCCTCTGCCAGCCTGGTCACCCCTAACTACCCTCCCCTACAGGCTTGATTGCCCCCAACTGCCCTCCCTTGCAGGCCTGGTCCCTCCCAACTGCCCTCCTCTGCCAGCCTGATCACCCACAACTGCCCTCCCTTGCAGGCCTGGAACCTCCCAACAACCCTCCCCTGCTGGCCATCTTGTAGTGGCCATCTTGTGTCCACATGGGGGCAGAATCTTTGACCACATGGGGGCAGCCCTCTTGTGTGTTGGAGTGGTCAATCTGCAAATTACTCTTTTATTAGATAGGATAATTGAGATTTAGTAGCCTTAAGCAGAGGCCTGGGCCAGTCAGGGCAGGTGGAAAGCTTGGCTTCCTCCATCTCTGGGTGCAACTCAAGCCTCCTGTTCTCTCCAGCTCTGTGGCTGCCGTCATTATCTTCTATAATTGAAATTTTGTAGCACTGAGTGGAGGCCTGAGCCGGCAAGGGCAGGCAGAAAGCTTGGCTTCCTCTGTCGCTGGGGAAACCCAAGCCTCCCTCCTGCTCTCTGTGGCTGGCAGCCAACTTGGCTGGGTTTATTTGTATATTTTCTCCTGATTGGCTTGTGGGTGTAGCAGAGGTATGGTCAATTTGCATATTACTTTTATTAGAGAGGATTTTGCCCTTCATCTGTTCCCCATTGCCCAACTGCTGCTTTTACCTTCTCCCTTTCCAGCTGGGCCTGGCCCTCCTCCTGCAGTGCCTGGCAGCGTTCCTTAAGCTGGCGCTCTTGCTGGGCCCAGGTCTGTCGTTCTTCTTCTAGGGCAACCTGAAGTGTCTCCAACTGTCGGTGCTCACTGATTTGCCCAGCACGAGCCTCATCCCGTTCTTTCTGCAGGGCTCGGCACTGCTGCTGTTCTAGCTCCAAGCTCAAGGTCAGAGCTTGCCTTTCCTCTTCCTACAGCCCCAGGAGAAACCCAGGATCCTTAGTATGCCTTCAAGAGACCAGCAATCTGCCCCTTCACCCCCATACAATGTGCCTGTTGAGAATTATGTCCATTAAAAATACAAAAGCTGGCAAGCCTACAGGATTATAATATAATAGATAAGACCTTTTGTTCCAGAAATAGGTAAATCTGGATTCAAATCTCAGTTTGAATCTGTCATTTACTTTGTGTTCTTAGGGACACATCCTTATCTGTGAAATGGGCAGGCAAAATATTAAGGTCTATCTTATGAAGATTAAAGTAAAAAGTGTATGTGGCCGTGGCTGGTGTGGCTCAGTTGGTTGGGTGCCATCCCATGCACCGAAAGGCTGCTGGTTCGATTCCTGGTCAGGGCTCATGCCCAGATTGAGGGCTCGATCCCTGGTAGGGGGAGTGCAGGAGGCTGCTGATCGATGTATAGCCCTCACGTCAATATTTCTCTCTCTCTCCCTCTTCCTTCCTCTCTCTCAAAAAATCAATTAGAAAATCCTTTGGGAAAAAAAGTGTATGTAAAGCATTTAGCACAGTGTCTGGCACATAGTAAGTTTTCAATATATAAAAGCTATCACCACCATAAGAAATTCCACAAAGAACAAAAAACCCAGCCTACTATCATGTATTAGGCAACCAGCAACCTTCATTATTGGATGTAGCCTGTTAAGATTTTAAGTACCACCTTGCATGTAGCAAGCATGTGTCATACATGCAACAAGTTCCAAACCTGGCTACTAATTCATATGGGTAATCACCTTATCATTTCAGCAATAAGAAATATGAATGAGTATCATCCATTTTTGTCTATACCCTAGACTAGAATTCCCAAACCTGGCTGAACAAAATCACCTAGGGAATTTCTGAAAATATTTATGTTCTTAAACATCACCATATATCTACTGAGTCAAAGCCTGGGGATGAGTTCCAGAAATCCGTATTTCAAAATAATGCCCCAGATGTATATGGTAAGGATGTAATCTTCAGTCTCTCAAACTTCCTTAGTGGAACTTACTTACCAGCAGCTCTCGTTCCCGTTGCTGTATCCTGGCACCTTCCTGCTCGCGATTCAGGGCCTCCAGGGCCTCAGAAAGACTTTGTTCCAGGCGGGTCACTGTCTTTTGGGAAGAGAGGGCCATAGGCGAGAGGAACTGAGGGGAATCTCTATATGCTATGCTTCAAAAAGCATTAACAATGTAAACTTTAAAACTAAGAGTTAGCTGAATGACTTGAGAGCAAAAAGACTACATGGTGTAGGGAAGGCTGGGAAGACGTCAGTGATGCAAGTTTAACAACAGAAACAGTGAAAGGAGAAGAATAGGAGAGAATTGTCAGGCCAGTTACTGCAAGATTGAGGTCAATGTGTTAGGACCTAATTCCAGAACTATTTCTGCTCCCCCTAGTCTAGCAATCAATGACCGACCTAGGTTCTAACTCCCATGAAACACACTGCCCACCTCCTGCTGCTTGCTCCTGGCGAGCTCAGCTGCCCGGCATTCCTCCTGGAGTCCCCGAAGTACCTCAGTGCGTTCGGCTTCATGCTGGCTCCAGCCCTCCACCACACGGGCCAGGGTCTCAGTAAAGGGAAGTCAGATGGAATTTCAAAATAATATTTTTGCGCTCTTTCTGCCCATGGGGGTGAGATCAACCGTCACCTTCTCCCAGGAGTCAGTAACCCACCTCACACCCCAGCTCCTAGCATGAACAGAGAGGTTGGTTGACCACCCACTATTAACTATTCCTTGGTGCTCCCCAAGGAGAGACCCAGCACATTCTGCTGGCCCGGCACCTTGTCCAGCTGTTCAATCATGATGTCTTTCTTGCGGTCGGCAGTCACGGCCACAGCTAACTGCTGCTGAAGCTCCAGCACTCGGGCCTGTAGACTCTGGATGTGGCGCTCACAATGCTGGGAAGAAAGATAAGGAAACTGAGTGTTGCCATCCTCAGTCTGACCAAGCACCAAACTTTCCCCCTCCTCTAGGGGGAAATGGACTGGGGACAGGAAATGGGCTGTGTCCCAAGAACAGAATAGGTTTGGAGGACAATCAGGAGTTTTAGAACAGGAATGTTAAGGCCTAAGGCCTCCAACACCTTCCTCTGCCATCTCAGAGAGCAGGGGCTGAGCTCCCAGGCTCTCCCCTGCCCTGGACCTATGGACCTTTTCAGCAGAGGTGCATGCTACAAGGAGTGGAAGTTATTCCTGCCTGAGAAGCTCACTGAACACAATGATTAAACATTGCAAGGATAAAGGCAAAAGCCATTCATTCATGCCCAGGCAGTTGAAAATAGCAGACAGAGCCCAGCTGGCGTGGCTGAGTGGTTGAGCATCAATCTATGAACCAAGAGGTCATGGGTTCGATTCCTGGTGAGAGCACATGCCCAGGTTTCAGGATTGATTCCCAGTAGGGGGTATGCTGGAGGCAGCCAATAAATAACTCTGTCATCATTGATATTTCTATCTCCCTCTCCCTTCCTCTCTGAAATCAATAAAAATGTATTTTAAAAAAGAAAAATAAATAGAAGACAGAGTTCTAAAATGACAACATAATCAATGACTTTGATTTTTTTCTTCTGCCCTGTCCCTCTTTCTTCCCACTTCAGACAGACTAAGGTGCAGAGAGATAAAGCTCATTACATAAACAGCTATAAAGCCTCTGTACAAGAAAACAAAGTTCACTGTGTATCCACCAAATGCTTATGGAGTGTTTCTATGTGTGAGGTATATTCTAAACCTTAGGAAGACAGTGAGCAAGGAGCTTAGATTTTAAAACAGGGTAGATGGCATCCAGTACGCTCTAAAATCCAAAACAAGCAAGATATATCAGATTGTGATAAACTATATGAAGAAACTGAGAGTAATGAATATCTGGAGGAGATAGGATGGTGAAAGAAGGTTCCTTGAAGAGCCATTTGAGCAAAGTCCCAGCTTGTGGGCCCCTAGCCCTCTGCCTTTTTTAGCACTCAGCCCTTTTCTAATCTTTGCTACTTTCAAAAGGAAGCTTTAATATCTCACCTTTCGGCGGGTATGCTCTGAATCCAGTGCATCTCTTAGGCCCTGAAAATCCGGGGGGTTGAGTGGGGGTCCTGACCGAAGGCTGGTGTAACGGGGAAACAACTCCTCCAGGGCTTGGGCCGAGCTAGATGGAGATAAGTCTTGCAGGGGTCGGGTGCTGAGCAAACCAGGTAGACATATTAAGATTGGGAAAACTTTGAGACCCATTAGTCCAACTGTGACAATTTACAAATGAGGAAACTAAAACTCAGAAAGGGCAAGAGACTTGGCTGAAGTCTTTAAGTTAGATAATGATCCTATATAATAAAAAGCTAATATGCAAATTGTCCCCTCAACAGGGAGTTCGACCAGGGGGCGGGGCCAGCCAGCCAACTGCCCGTGGCCCCTCCCCCTGCCAGCCTGATCACCTCAGGGCCAGCAGGACCCCATTCGTGCACGAATTCATGCACTGGGCCTCTAGAAGAACCATAAATAGCACATAGGTTCTATGATTCACTCTATAGTGCCCCTTCCTTTATGCCACACTTCCTGTGATAAAGTCTCAGCAGAGGCAAGCTAGCTCTCCTGGGAGAAGGAGGACTAGAGGTTGGGAGAAGGCCAGGTACAATCAGCAGATGCCAATGTTCCTGAAGGAGTAAAGGGAGTAGAAGATAGGAGAGAAAGGATAAAACTAAAAACTAACTGACAAATGTCTTAAGTCTTAAGAGGTACAAGAGCAATAAAGGACGAGCTAAGGAATAAAACACTCGGCTTTCCAGAAAGCAAGCTAGAAGAATCCCAAGGAGAACTCACTTAAGCAAGGTAGCTGTGCTTTCACTGTCAAAGGAGTCTTCTCGTCTCTCTGAACCAGCACCAGGAGTAAGTGGATCCCCTATAGGGAGGCAGAGGGACCCCACAGTCAGGGTCAGGGAAGGATGGGAAGAGAGACCACTTGAGGAAGAGAGCAGAGCCGCCTTCCTTTCTATTTCACCCATTCCTCCGGTCTCTCTGCCAAAGAAAGGGAGCCTTTCTGCCTGCAATCTTGTCAGAGGTCTAGGTCCTCCCCGCAGCCACTTCCTCTCTCTACTTTCTCCCAGCCTGTAAATCTAGGTTCTCCTTTATGGGGAAGGGATTTACTCACGATAGGCCGTATCACGTGAGTTTTGGAGCATGCTCTGGAGTTGGCCCCGAACACTTTCCATCTCAAAGATATGCTTGGAACCATCCTAGAAAAAAGTAACACAGAAACCAGAAGCAACTTGAATAATCTATATTCAACCACTGCCAGGGTAGATGGCATCCAGTACCCTCTAAAATCCAATACCTTTTGTTCCAGCACCTAGAAAAGCAAGAACAGGAGAACTTGGCCCAATAAGGGTCAGACACTCAAATGTGTGCAGAAGCCAGACAGGTCATGTAAATAAGCTGATCTGGCACAATAAGTTAAGCTTGGAGAGAATTCTTGCCGATTAAACAGCAAATACCCGGCCTAAAGACTGTGTAGCCCAAGGCTATCAGCTTTTCGAACTCTGGAAGACCTAACCAATCTGCAAATTGGTTATGAGATCTTTTCTATGCAACACTAATAACTATCTTCTCTGTTACAAGTTTAATTTACTACACTATGCTGTCATTATTTACATGCCTAATTTTGAACCATACAATCAAAACAGTTTTGAGCTGGAAGGCTCTTAGCATATGTTGCTCTATCTGTAAGCCCCTAGTTACTTTTTAGGATGGAGGAAACTTATCTTCACCCCAGGCCCCAAACCCCAGTCAAAGCACAGAAACCTAGCCCACAGTGCAGGTATCTCTGACAAAGGAAAACACTGGGAAATTCCACGGTTTCCCAAATTATGGTGCCCTACTCTCCCCCTCAAACACATTCCAGAAACAAGCATGACTATGACTGTGTACTTAAAAGGAACTTGAAATCCAACAATAGTTCAAATCTCAATAAAGCTTTTTGTTTTTTATCACCCCCAATCCCAAAACCTTAGAGTTCTCTTCCAGACACACCTCCCTCATCTTTTTCTTCAAGTTGTTCTCCAATCCAACTGACAAACTGCGACTCAGCTCTTGGGCCAAGCTGTCTAACCCCTCCCCAGGCGGGAGGGAGGCGGGGGGTAGATACAGCTGGGCGCGGGCGGTGGCCTCTGCCTGTCGGCTGCGGTGCAAAGAGGCATAGAGCTGGGAGGTCACCTCGGAGGACACTGGGTTCAGCCCGGGGGCTTCTGACGAATCGCTCAGGAGATCCTCTGCCCGGAGAGGTGAACTGGGGCTGGCGGGCGATGTCGCCATGAGCACAGGGAAGAGAAAACTGGAGAGAGCAGAGCTGGGAATTCCAGGTTCTGCTTTAGAGTCCAGTGGGGAAAGCACACAGAAAAGGAAGATTTCAGAGAAAGGAGGAAGGCTCCAAGCCACGGAATGTTGGTGAAGAAGGGTATGGAGGCTTTCTGGTTAGAGGAAAGGTTCCCACCCGTACCAAGGTCAGGGGAGAGCAAAAGCATCTCTTTCCACAGCTCCTGGAAACTGTGGGAAAGGGGGTGCAGCAGAGTGGGGACAGAAGACCTGTGGGGCAAAAGCACCTCTGCAGTTCATCTAGTGCTGAACGTTACGGGTCAACTCAGCTCTTAAACCCCCTCACCCCGACGTGCCAACCCCCAAATCCAGGAAGGGCCTAATTTCCATCCAGCTGCCTCACTTGCCGGTCAACTGGCTCCAGTCTCAGAGGCAGGGATGGTAGGTTCCCCACACCTCTCTGACCACTGCACCCCTCTGCCCACTGCACCCCTCTGCCCACTGCACCTGCCACTCTGCACCCCCCTGCCCACTGCTCCTCTCTGCCCACTGCACCCCTCTGCCACTGCACCCCTCTGCCCACTGCACCCCTGTCCACTGCACCTGCCACTCTGCACCCCTCTGCCACTGCACCCCCCTGCCCACTGCGCCTCTCTGCCCACTGCACCCCTTTGCCACTGCACCCCTCTGCCACTGCACCTCTCTGCCACTGCACCCCACTGCCACTGCACCCTTCTGCCACTGCACTCCTCTGCCCACTGCCCGTCTACCCAGGGTCAACGCTCCTGTACACCCCCTCCAAGCTAGAAAGCCATAGCAAGGCTCCCTAGAATCCCTCCCTTGGGAGGGGGTCAACTGGGAGCAAAAGGAGACATATGTAAAACTTTAGATAAAATTAAAAAAAAACAATAAAGAATCCCTCCCTTCCTCCTACCCCAAAGGAAACTTTGTGAAATCAGTCACACCCTCAGAACGTCCCTAGAGAGGACACCGTCCTCAAATCTAGCTTGAGATGCTCCACCCCGATTACTCCGTTCCGATTACCCCACACCTCCAGTCCTCAACCCCCCAATTTGTCAAGATGAGGACAAGCGACAGCCCCTTCCCCCAGCCCGGATGCGGAAAGACCTCCCCTCGCGCGCTCCCGCACACTCAGAGCCGTTGGCAGCAGCCCGCCCACCGTCCGCAGCCCCGCCTCGCTCGCCCCGTGACGTAACCAGCCCGGCCTCGCTCGCCGCGGGCTTTCCGGCTTCAGGGCCCGGGAGCCGGATGCGCACGCGCAGTCCCTAGGGCCACAAACAGAAAGGTGCGTTTGGAGGGAGTTACTGCTCCGCGGCCGTGAAAGGACGGGGTGGGGCGGGGCTCCGCGGAAACCGGAAGTACCTAGTGACAGGCACTCGGAGCAGTTCCGGTGAGCTTGGGAGAGGGGAACCCGCCTGTTTGGAAGGATCAGGGACGGGACACTGGAACCCACGGGGGCTGGGCGGTCCTGCAGCAAGGCTCACGCTCTGTGCCCCGCAGATGACTGTCCACAACCTGTACCTGTTTGACCGAAATGGAGTATGTCTGCATTACAGCGAGTGGCACCGCAAGAAGCAAGCGGGGATCCCTAAGGAGGAGGTGACGAGAGGGCCCCGCGCTACCGGGTGACCTCGCATCTCCAGACGCACACAGTCCTAGTCCAGCCTCCCTTCTCCTAACCTTGGCCCTTTCCCACCCCTGGCCCGTCTCCTTCAACAATCAAGAGCTAACTCTGCCTTTTTTCCTCCAGGAGTTCAAGCTGATGTACGGGATGCTTTTCTCTATTCGTTCGTTTGTCAGCAAGATGTCCCCGCTAGACATGTACGCGGAGTCAGTGGGAATGTTGAGGGGAAAAGGACTAGCCTTGGGAATTTGGGGTGGGGAAACTTTCTGGAGTGGAAGGGGTATTTGCCCCCCCCCCCCCCCATAGGGGAAGCTGAATCCGGAGCAAGAGTGCCAGAGCTGCAAGGAGTGATGGTGGGGGAAATCTGATGATAGAGAGGTTGGGGGTGGGGGTCACATGTGGAGGAGGGGGAACGGAGCCTGGGTGAGGTGTCTACTAAACCAGGCACCTACAAATATGTTTAAAGAAAAGGGAATCGATCTAGAGATGACTAGAAGTTTCTTTTGGGGAAGACTCTGCTCCCATTCCTTAACATCCTCCTCATCCTTGCAGGAAGGATGGTTTTCTGGCCTTCCAAACTAGCCGTTACAAACTCCACTACTATGAGACGCCCACTGGGATCAAGGTTGTCATGAATACTGACTTAGGCGTCGGACCCATCCGAGATGTGCTGCATCACATTTATAGTGCGGTCAGTGCCAGCCCCTGGACCCTCCCCCCAAAGCTCCTCAACGTGAGCCATGGCCATTAGAGCCCCGAGACTCCTTCAGATTTCCTGCCAGGTTCCTATTTTATCTCTATTGAAGTCAGAGTTTTCAACACTCCCACCACCAGTTTCTCATCAAGGAGGGCTTGCCTCCCAGCCCTTGATCCTTATGTATTCACACATCATTGAGGTTATACTAGGTTTGGAGTTGGAAACAAGAAGTGTCCAAAGTCTGGCGCTAACACTGTCCCTCTCCATAGCTGTACGTGGAGCTGGTGGTGAAGAATCCCCTGTGCCCGCTGGGACAAACTGTGCAAAGTGAGCTCTTCCGCTCCCGGCTGGATTCCTACATCCGCTCTCTGCCCTTTTTCTCTGCCAGGGCTGGCTGAAGGAAGCACCCTACCTCACCCCCTCAGGAGAATCTGTCTTCCTAGGGCCCTTTCTAACCTGTTTCACCTCAGGGCTCTCCACTGCCTGCCCTCAAAACCCCTCAAGCCTCCATGCAGCCCACCCTGGTGCCCTCCCCGTCACCTCCAAACCAGGCCCTCTCTGAGGTTTATCCTCTACTGGATGCCAGGAGAAGTACAGAATAAACGTTTTTGTCACTATCTGCGTCTTGAGTGTGTCATTTGGGGTGGTTGGTGTGGGGCCCTGCCCCACTCATAGAGGCATGAACCGGGGTGGCCACATCCTCTGAGCCTGCACAGAGGCTCTGACCATGGTTTTCTCAACAGCAACACTGTTGACATTTTGGGCTGGATATTTCATTGTTTGGGGGCAGGGGTTCTGTTCTGTGCTTTATCCTGGGCGATACTCACTAGATGCTGGTAGCACATTCCTCCCCATCCCTGGTTATGATAGCAAAAAATATCCCTAGATCTTGTCAAATGTTCCCTGGGGTCTAAATCACCTCCCCCCTTTCCCCCCATTGAGAACTACTGAGCTGGAGGAAGCCCGACCTGCCTCGGGCCCCCGAGAGACCCGAGAACCACCCTCCCCAGCACTGCTCTCCGGCTCCTCTGAGTACATCCAATAGTCACGCAGTAGAGCTCCGGAAGGCGGGCTTATGCAGATAGGGAAGCGGGTTTAGTTGGGAGGTGGGCGGGCTTATGCAAAACGAGGGGCGGTGCCTGCATGTTGATTAGCCGGGCTCGCTGCGGACGCGGCCGGGAACCTAGCGGGTCCCCTGCGGAGCAGCCCGAGGTGGCACCTCTCTTTCCCCCCTCCCCGCTCCTCCTAGGTCCCTACCCTCCTAGATCGCCCTCCACCGTTACCCTCATTCATTTCTCCCTCCTCTTCCCGCGCCAGTGCCCCTGTAGACGAATATCTCCACTCGTGGATCCCCTGCGTTTCTCTCCTCCCACCGCAAACCCCGCGACCTCCAGCAGCCCGCCCCCGCGGGCCCGATCCTGCCTGCTGACTCCCTCCGCAGCCTCCTCAGCCTCCCGCTCTCCTCAGGGCTCCAGCCACTCACCCCGCTTGTCCGCCCTCGGGCTTCCTGGTTTCCATCCTTCCCTCCCCCTCGGAGCCCCCTCGCCGTGGGCAGCCGGCATGCAGGTGTCTATCGCGTGCACTGAGCAGAACCTTCGCAGCCGGAACAGTGAGGACCGTCTGTGTGGACCCCGGCCGGGCCCCGGGGGCGGTAATGGTGGGCCTGTCAGCGGGGTGCACGGGAATCCTCCAGGAGGAGGAGGGTCGGGCCCCAAGGCCCGGACCGCAGTGGTCCCCAGACCCCCAGCGCCCCCTGGGGTCCTCCGAGAGAGCATCGGCCGAGGCACTGGCATGAAATACAGGTATGGGGGTGGCCCGGCAGCCCGCCCAATTGCTTCCCTTTCCTTTCCTGACCCCTGAGGCTTCCTGAGATGCCCCAGGACCCCCCTCAAACTTCCCTAAGAAGGTCCCAGCGCATTCTCTCTCTTCTTCCTAGCACCGTCACTCCCTTACTTGGTCCCTCTCTTGATCTCCGTCCATACCCCTACTAGGAGAAATTCCAGTTTACCAAGGTTGATCCGGTCCTGTCAGAGCTGGGGATGCTCCTGAGCTTTTCTCCTTACCCCTGGGAAAGCCAGGGATGCATGGGTCCCCAGGGTGCCTCCCTAAGCCCCCCCCCCCCCCCCCCCAGTGTCCTTGGATCCGTGTCCTGGGAAGAGGGAGAAGGAAAGGGCTTCTCACTCTGGCCTGCTCAGGGTGCCTGACCCAGATACCGCCCCCACCTCCCCTGCCCCATGGGCCCAGTGTCCTGCGACCTGTCTTGGTGGGGGCAGGAGTTGGAAAGATGGACCACATCTCTCAACCCCATGCTGAGGAACAGGGATCAGGTGGGGAAGGTGGACTGTAATGTAACCACCTTTCTCTCAGAGAACTGCTGGGTTCTCAGAACTGGCATGGGGGAGGAGAGGGGCTCCTGCCTGGGCTTTGTCAGTTGAGGAATTTGATCTCTTCCATGTGGCACCTCCACTTGGGAGCTGATTACCTGAGTGGGGGCTTAGGAGGAGGGGTCTTTATTGTTCAGAGACAGCCTTCACAAGCCCACAGGAGCAGAGGGAGTGGAGAGAGGAAGAGGGAAAACTGGCCTCTGCTGTCATACTCCCCACCTAGGTGCCCTGCCTACCTCTGTTGCAGTCTCATCTGCCTAGACTACCCAGGGACCCTTGCTTGAGTAACTGAATTTGACTTGGTTAACTCCTCGCACTCTGGTGCCTGCCCTTAAGCATAGCACTCTGTCTGAAGGTCTGTTTTCACAACTCATCACACTCAGCTGGTCACATTTCTCCCAGCCCCCAACTCCACACATGCCATAGATGACTCGAACACCGACAAAACTCCACCAGCAGAAACACAAACCAAGCAGTACATCTTCAGTGTTGATAGGAAGGAAGATAAGCATTTTACAGTGTTTCCAGAGGAAGTCATTTATTTGTTCACTTATGCTATGGACATAGATAGCACTGCCCAATTCGGTAGCCCCACTGGGTCTAGTTTTGAGCTGAGACACCCTGAGGGCTTCTCATCCTGGAAGGAGAGGAGCTGGGGGCTGATCATGTATGCTCCGAATGGAGGCTCCACACCTTCCTCTACTTCTGTCTCCTGCAGAAACCTAGGAAAGTCTGGTCTTCGTGTGTCCTGTCTTGGCCTAGGTGAGTTAGAAAAAGGCTTTAAGGGAAGGGTCTTCTTTCTTGGCCGGTATCCCACAGTTCTCACATACCTGCTTCTCTCTTGCAGGTACCTGGGTCACATTTGGTTCTCAGATCTCGGATGAGGTATAAGTGATGGGACCTAGAAGTAGGGGGAGGGGCCATGAGGGAACCAGAACAAGGGGAAATGGAGTTGGATAGGGGTTTGGACAACAAGCACAGAGAATGGGGAATGGGACATGAGGCTAGAGGATGAGAAAGGGGGAGAGAATGTAGAAATCAAGGCTAAGGTGCTAGAGTGCAATGAGGGAGGTAATTGAGGGGCCAGGGAATAATCTCCAACTCTTTTTCTCACCTCCCTAGACAGCAGAGGATGTGCTGACAGTAGCCTATGAGCATGGTATAAACCTGTTTGACGCCACCGAAGTGTATGCAGCTGGAAAGTAAGGACTGGGGTGAAAGAGCTAAGTTATATTTAGAAGACTGAGAGAATATCAGGGTCCATGTTTTCCATCTCAAGAACGCTGGGAATTCTGCCAACACCAAGTTCTATCCTTTAGCCAGTGGGCCCCTGAAACATTATGGAAATCATAGTCCCAAACATCAGCTTAGAGAGCAATGGGCATACTGTGCAGTCAAAATAAAATAAAACCAACAAACATATCTTGGGCATCAATTATGTGCTACGGCATGGGGATTATAAATCTAAATTTTCAAGCACACCATGCCACATTACATATCCGTGGCTTCACACTGGGAGTAGCCAAAACCTGCGTGATCCACCCCTACCTCTTCTCCATGTGGCAAACTCTGCTGCTCGCCCTCAAGACTTGGCCAAATGTCTGCTTCTCCAGGAATCCATCACCCCATTCCCCTCTAGTCCCTCAGTTCCTAAAGCACTTCACACTGCCATTGGGCACAAAATTACCAATTACTGGCTCATGTGGCCATATTTGCTGCTCAACTGGGATGTTCCTCCACCTATGAAATCTGTCTTGCTTTCCCCCGTGTCACCCAAGTACCTACACAGAGACTAGCACAGAGGAGTGCTACTTGTGGGATGACATCAATACGCCCTCAAAAAGCTCACAGTCTAAGTAGTTAGACAAACCAACCAAAAAGACAGGGAGATATGAAAGAATGAGTAACAGTCCGCCATAACTTAAGACTTAAACTAACAATGATGTGTCAAAGAATTGTGTAGCCCAGTGACTTTACAACCTTTTTTCATCTCATGGCACACATAAACTAATAACTAAAATTTTGCGGCACATCAAAAAACAAACAAAACACAACAAAACTTCAGGGAGGGGCGAATCTGACCAAAAGTATGTATAATTTTGATTCATTCACAGTGGGCGGCCATTATTGTATTGGCTGTTGTTATTTTTGGGGGTGGTGACAGCTGTCCCCATATTTGCTACCCCGGACTAAATAGCTAATACATTAAAAAAATTTTTTTATTGATTTCAGAGAAGAAGGGAGAGGGAGAGAGGAGAGGGAAACTTCAAGGATGAGAGAGAATCATTGATCGGTGGCCTCCTGGGAATTGAGCCTGCAACCGGGACATGTGCCCTTGGCTGGAATTGAACCCGGGACTCTTCAGTCCGCAGGTCAACGCTCTATCCACTGAGCCAAACCGGTTAGGGCAGCTATTACATGTTTTAAAAATTCCTGTGGTATACTGATTGAAAATCACCAGTAAGAGCTATGGAAGCTAACAAGGACTGACCATAGTCGGTAGCAATCAGCAAACATTTTCTGTTTCCCTCAGAGCAGAATCTGAGCTAAGCTTTGAAGGATAGGTGGGATTTTGAAGACTCAAAGGGAGAGGGGAAACAAATGGTTGGAACCAGTGTCTCCTTGCCCCACTCCCCTCATCCTACTCTATCCCTTCAGAACTCAGAACAGAGCTTGGTGCTTAACTGATGCACAGTTGATATATGTTGAATGATTGATTGAAAACTATATGACTATACCCCTAGTTCCAGGAGCTTCTTTGTTTTAGTCCTGGATGGGGCTGACAGCCCATTGGACTCCTGGTTTATTCTCCACGTAAGAGAGGAAATTAGTTGAAGGGAAATGTGAGGAAGAGGGGAAGGAACTGACCCACCTTGGAGGAGCAGTGCATCCACATTGTCTTTCTTCCAGGGCTGAAAGAACCCTAGGCAACATCCTCAAGAGCAAAGGTTGGAGGTGAGACTGTGTTTTGGGGGGATTGCTGGGGACATAACCATCAAAAGTCCTTTTCTTGCTGGTTCTCCCATTTCTCTTTTTCCAGGAGATCAAGCTATGTCATCACCACCAAGATTTTTGGGGGAGGACAGTAAGCGGCTGCCCCACTATAAGTGGGGAAACGATCTTCAGAGGTGTATGGTGTATAGGATGGGGGTGGCGAGGGCTGTCCCCGTATTTGCTACCCTAGGTCTACATCCCACCTGTGAGAACTCATGCGACCCCGGTTCCTCACGGTGCAGGCCAGCCCTGGGCTCCGACCTGTGTCACACCTCGTCTTCGACTTACTTTTTCCTACAGGGCAGAAACTGAGCGAGGCTTGAGCCGCAAGCACATCATTGAGGGTGAGAGTTAGAGACTAGAAACCTGAAGTGGCTTGGTATGGGAACCAGCGGAGTTGGGAACACTCTCTGAAGCTCCTGAGTTAGAGGCTTTGAATGGACTGGGATTTAGACGGCCATGGCAAAATGGTGAGATCTGAATTCTTCAGAAACTGAAACTAAGGTACTTACCTTCCTCTCCTCATCCCTACCCCAGGCTTGCGAGAATCTCTGGAACGTCTCCAGCTGGGATATGTGGACATCGTCTTTGCTAACCGCTCAGATCCCAACAGTCCCATGGAGGGTAAAAGCAGCACCCCAACTCTGAGAGTCCTCAAAACTGAGCACTTCTCAACCTCAACAGGAAGCCAGCCCTTGCTCAGGAGGCCTCCCAAGCCCCACAGTGGAGGCTCAGACCCCAGGACTTAGGCTGGGAGGGAGGCAAAGAGCAGAAAGCAACCTCTCTGACTCCACAGAGATGCCTGGGGTCTTGGGGGGCAGGCAGAGATCTGAAGATCTGGAGTCCCGGATGCCAGGGATCTGGCAAGTAAGGCTCTCCTCTCCCATATGCCTAGAGATTGTTCGAGCCATGACCTATGTCATCAGCCAGGGCCTGGCTCTATACTGGGGGACATCGCGATGGGGGGCTGCAGAAATCATGGTGAGTGTGCTACCCCTTTCCCCTGTCCCATAACTGATTCCCACTTGTCACATGGCCACTCCAAACCCTACTCTACTGGAGGAGGAGGAGTGGAAGAAAATGGAAAGAATGCTTCCCCACCTCTCTCCTTTTCCCACCCCACTCAGGAGGCCTACTCTGTGGCCAGACAGTTCAATCTGATTCCTCCCGTGTGTGAACAAGCAGAGCACCATCTGTTTCAAAGAGAAAAGGTGGAGATGCAGCTGCCAGAGCTCTACCACAAGATTGGTTCGCAGCCCCCTCATCCCTACCTTTCCCTTGGGCTCAGCATCACCTTGATTCCTTCCCCCACATCTAATCCTCTTCCTTTTAGGTGTTGGCTCAGTCACCTGGTCCCCTCTGGCCTGTGGCCTCGTCCACAGCAAGTATGATGGGCGAATCCCAGATCCCTGCAGGGCCACCATCAAGGTTTGATCTTGGGACTCAGGTGGCAGGACTGGCCTATTTTGGCTGTTCTGGGGTGGAGGTGGGTTCTTTTGCTGATTCTCTTCGGCCTCCAGGGTTACCAGTGGCTCAAGGACAAAGTGCAGAGTGAGGATGGCAAGAAGCAACAAGCCAAAGTCATGGACCTTCTACCCATAGCTCACCAGCTGGGCTGCACGGTGGCGCAGCTTGCTATTGGTGAGACACTGCCAACCCTGGACCCCACGAGGCCTTGTCTCCTTCAGAGAAACCCTCAAACCCAAGAGTGGTTTGTCCTGAGGGAGGATCCTCTTCCTCAGAGACACTTCTGAGGTTCATGTTCATCCTCACCCATCAGTTCTCTTGCTTTCCTCCTCTGGCTTCAGCGTGGTGTCTCCGCACTGAGGGCGTCAGCTCGGTCTTGCTGGGGGTGTCGAGTGCAGAGCAGCTGACAGAACATCTGGGCGCCCTACAGGTGAGCTGGGGAATCGGAAGCAGAGCCCATCCCTGTCCCCTCCCCAGCAGTCAAGGCCTCATTGCCCAACCCAGAGTGAGGACTCACTACAAGGCCCTCACTTTGCAGGTGAGAGGTTCCAGGCTGACAAGACAAAACGGGCACAGCTGTGACTCTTTCCCTGCCACTTGGTCCTCTAAGTGCAGGCCCTCAAACTTCAGATCCTTCTTCAGTGGCCCAACCACCCCATTCTCCTCCAGGTGCTGAGCCAGCTGACCCCGCAGACGGTTATGGAGATAGACGGGCTCCTGGGAAACAAACCACATTCCAAGAAATAGTCTGTCGGGAGTGCAGAGACCCAAATCTGGAGCCGCTACACCCCTGCCCGCCCAGAACTGTTTCCCCGAAGCCAAACCCCTCCAGCTCTAGATCCCTCCACGCAGCTGCCAGAGCCAAGTGGTCCCGCCCACTAACGAGTTCCGGCTTCGATCATCTAAACGCATGAACAAAGCCATATCCTTCGGCAGTGGGGCTCGAGAGGAAAAGGAGCCCGCTGCTCTCTTCTGCGTTCTTCCAGGCCTGTTTGCTAATACCAGGCATGAGCTATTGGGTCACCCCCTCTTTGCCATTTGGTCTCCCCGCTTTCTCTTTTATCCCAATAGCCGAGGGGGTAAAAAAAAAAAAAAAAAAAAAAAAAGCTAAACGGTAGACATAAGAAACGCAGAGTACCTCAAAAGTGGCCGTTGAAATGTCATCCAGGGGTAATAACCTAACAAGTGAGCTGTGATGTCATCTGGGGGTTCTTTCGGCATGCTGTACAAAGGAAGCCAGGCTGGTCCTGGTGGGAACTAAATGGTAATCTTTGGGCACACGGGACCCTGCCTCCCAGCCAGGAGGCGAAGGAGGGCTTAAAACTGGAATTAGTGTTGATGCATTGTTTCTGACAAAGGTAGAGAGGAAATTGATGGCAGCCGTATCCTGGGCCGGGCAGTCCTTGGGAAGCGGTCGGGCTGTGCGTCGCAGGAAATAGTGACAGCCGTTCGGTCAAAGCAGGGATATGGGGCTAACAAAAAAGGGCCTGGGAGAGACTGTTGAGCCAGGACTTCTACCTGGCTTAGGAGGACTGCAGTCTTAGTTCTGGCAATAATCTTAAAGCAATAATAATGGCCTCTCTTCTGGAAGACTTTCCAGGGAATTGTAAATAAAACCTTAACCTAATCCTTCCTCAATCACTGTCTGAAATTGCAGGGGGTGGGAGGTTAGGGTCTCAGCCTCAGATATCTGGTCTTCTAGCTCCAGCCATCAGAAAGCTCCAGTACCAGCTTTCTCTCCCCTTTTCATTTACCCCCGAGACCCAAGCACTGTGCTCCTAGGCACCACTCTCGTCAAGGTCCCAGCACCAAATTATTTGGGCCCCAGTCCCCTCCCTCCCTCCCTCCCTTCTTCCCTCCCTCCTTTCCTCCCTCCCTCCCTCCCTCCCTCCCTCCCTCCCTCCCTCCCTCCCTCCCTCCCTTCCTTCCTTCCTTCCTTCCTTCCTTCCTTCCTTCCTTCCGTTGGCACATCCCTCAGAACCCAGAGAGATCTGGTTTCGTGGTCGTTTTCCTCCCCCTGACACCACTGCTCTTGCTTTGTTTGGAAAGCTATATTAGTCACACTTTTGGTCTTACACTCCTTAATTTCACTCTTGCCTGATACCCCCGCATACTAGGATCTAGTTTCTTGTGGTTTTCTTGTGGCTGAATGAGAGGGCTATTCTGGGATTTGGTGAAGGAGAGGTAAAATGAAAACCGGTCTATGGTTGAGATGATAGAGAAGGGAAATGAGTTATCGTTATAAAGGAAAACGTGTGAGGATGGCAGAAAAGCAGAATCGAATGGGATATGTCAGCTACAGCCCCTTAGTCTTCCCCAAAGAACTCTGATTTCCCTGAGATAGAAAGTGGGTTTAGTTACAACCTTTAAAGATCACAAGTCAGGGAAGAATGTGCTCTGCTTTTCTTAAAATACAACTTTGCCATGAGCGGGTGGCTCAGTTGGTTGGAGCATCCTCCAGTGCAGGTCACGGGTTCGAGTCCCAATCAGGGCACATAACTAGGCTGTGTTTGGTCCCCAGTCAGGGGCGTTTGGGAGGCAGCCAATCCATGTTTCTCTCACTCTCCCTTCCTGTCTCTCTAAAAATCAATGAAAACATAACCTGGGGCGAGGATTTAAAAACAACAACCACCTCACCATCTCCCTGCTACCCACCCTCACCTCTGGTCGTGAAGCAGGGAGAGCAACTTCCAGGAGAGAAAGAGCAGCATACCACTTTCTGGATTAGCAACCAACTGGATCAACTAATGAATACTTACATACCATTCCTATCATCCTCTACTCATTTTGGAAGATTGTGAAGGAAACAAAGAGGTAAAATGTGTCACTAAACTAACATTAGTTTTTCTGTAAAAAGTATACAGAAAAATGTATACAATTTATTTACAAATTCAAAATAGTCCTCTCTTACATAACTTACCTTGGAGGGTTGTGCACTTATTTTAAAAATGTTTCCCCCATTGCTCAGAACATTTAGAAAATCTCCTTATAATGACCTTCAGAGGCAGTTTAGAAACCCCTTGCCAGAGTCCTTCCTTTCTTGGCACACCTCATTTACCTCATTCATCATTCATCTCATTCATTTTTTAATACTTGTTTTTAATTGACTTGAGACAAGACGGGAGTGGGAGAAAAAAGCATTGGTTACCTCTGGTACACACCCCAGGGACCGACCCTGCAACCTGGGTATGTGCCCTGACCGGGAATCAAACTGGCGACCTTGCAGTGCCTGGGGTGACACCTGACCAACTGAGCCACACCAGCCGGGCAACTTCACCCATTAATTTAACAAACACTGAGCCCTACTACGGGAGACGATGGTGAACAGAACCAGACTCAGAGCAACCTTCATGGAACTTACAAATGGGCAAAACAAACAAGACCCAAACAGAAACTGCAGGTGTCCAAAGGCCAGAGAAAGGCTGCACTGAGAGCCGACAGACAAGTAGGTGCTACTAAGGTGAAAGCGAGAGGGTGAGGGGAACAGCATAAAAGAACAGCCGATCCAGAGATCTTCAAAGCCAGGGTGTCTAAGGACAAAGAGGCAATGGAAGCAGAATGTGAGACACAGGTGGGTTTAGAACACACAGCGACTTAGAGGGTGCTCTAGAATATTCTTTATCTTAAGGACAGTAAGAAACTTTCTAGATCAATTATCTATTGATACACAAATCAACAACTTCTAAACACAATTTTCTTCATTTTTTCCCTCATAATTCTGTGGGCTTGTTGCAGATTTCTGGATTTGAATAAAAAAAGAAGTAGGAGACACTGGAAGAGATGCTGTTTTGGACAAGGAGATCACTGGTTTGGGTCCTTGAAGATAAATAAGAAAGGAGGAGCAAGTGACTGGATATCCAGATCTGAAGCTTAGAGAGGCTTTCATTGTAAAACACATTGGGAGCATTTATATAATCAAATATACCTTAAAAGTTTAAGATTTAATCACCAACTGGGGATATTAAAATGTGAGATCTCTGAACACCACCCCAAGAGAATTTCCAAAACAGTTTTGAATTATGACAGCATCATTGAAATAAGTAGGTAGCTTCCCACAAGTAACCATGAGGACAATGCAACTCCGAAGTTCTGAAATGTTTGTTTAAAAATAATGGGATACCTCCTTGCAAAGACTACCCTCTAGAGAAACCCATCTGGTATTGACCCAGAGAGATGGGGCTGAAAATGTTGGGGAGTGAGAAGTTAAAATGAATACAATCTAGGTGGGGGCACAGGATAATAATTATAGCTAATATGTGGTATTTACTCTGTGCTAGGCACTGTTCTAAGCACTTTACATATATAAGCTCATTTAATCCTATTAGTACCCACATTATGTAGATGAGGACACCAGGGCCCAGAAAAGTGAAGTAACTTTGCTCAAAGAGTCACAATTAGTAAGTGGTGGTGGCTGGGATATGAACTCAAGTCAGCTGGCTCTAGATGTTACCTTGCACCCCAGAACCTGGATTGCAGGTCCAGGAGAGGAGGGTGAGGAGGCAGCTGGGGATGGGTGTGGCACTCAGAGGGAATGCGGGCTGTGAGTACCATGTCCTGTTTACCTGTGAGGGAAGTCAGACCCCTGAGTCAGAACTTATGCTGGGCTGCTTTGCTGGAGTCATCGTGGTGTGTGGGTGTCCAGGCCTGACTACTCTGGAAGGAAAGGATTCCCAGGATTCCTAAGGCCATGGTCCTGAAATCTAAGTTGCCCCAAAGACTGAGATGTCAACTGGTAGCTGTTTGAGAAGAAAGAAAATTGGGGAGCCGGCCTTACTAGAGCCGGATGAGTGTGTGTGTGTGTGTGATGTATATACCAAGGCGAGGTGCGGGCAGAATGAGTTTCTGCCAGGAACATCTGTTCAAACAGCCAGAAGCCCACTAAAGCCGGGGCAGCGTGAGCACTGCCACTGGCCGAGGAAGCTTTCTTGGATGGGGCTGTGCAAGTGTGACCAGCTGAGCGAACAGGTGGGGGGGACTTAGAGACCCGCCCGGGGCTGGGTGGGGCTCGGGAAGAGGACGGGATTTGCACGTCGGTCGAATTGGAGCACAGACTCTGCGCCGGGGAGGTTGAAGGAAGGTGTGTAGGGAGTGGAGGGCTGTGTACCTCTCATCTCCCCGGCTCCCCAGTCCTGGCATCGCTTTGGCTTCCTACCCCATCCCCCGACCAGCTCGGCCATCGTCGACATTCGCGGCCTCCACCGCCCCCACACATGCCGCCGCAGGGAGCGGCCCGACCCCTGCGTGACGCCTCGAGGGGCGGGGTCTCATTTTTAAAAGGGGCGAGACGCGGCGGCGCCCGCCCCAAGACCCGACCCGGGTCGCAGGGAGGGCTGTTTCGTGCAGCCCACGGCGTCAGGGCGTCAGCGACACCCTGGAGTCCGCGGCGGGCACCATGCAGCTCCTGGTGAGGGTGCCGTCTCTTCCGGAGCGGGGGGAGCTGGACTGCGACATCTGCTACCGGCCCTTCAACCTCGGGGCCCGCGCGCCCCGCCGCCTGCCCGGCACGGCGCGCGCCCGCTGCGGCCACAGGCTCTGCACCGCCTGCCTGCGCGAGCTGGCGGCGCGGGGCGACCGCAGCGGGGCGGCCGCGCGCGTGGTGCGCTTCCGCCGCGTCGTCACGTGCCCCTTCTGCCGCGCGCCCAGCCCGCTCCCGCGCGGCGGGGTCACGGAGATCCCTGTCGACCCGGACTTGTGGTCGCGGTTGGAGGAGAAGGCGCGGGCTGAACGTGAACCTGATGGGGCTGGTAGCCCGGGCAGGGAAGGTGGCGACGCCGACCGGGAGGCCGACGAGGAGGAAGAGGGCGACCAGGAGTCGGGGCCGAGGAGCGCGGGGTGGCGCGCGTTCCGACGGCTCTGGGACCGGTTCCGGTCGCCCGCGCGCCGCTGGCGGCGCCCGCTGCCTAGCAACGGTGAGGGGTCACCGGGGGAGGTACGGAGACGGGGCCTGGGGGAGAAAATGCCCAGGTGTAGACAGCATCTTCCCGCCGCCACTAACCCTTCTTCTTGCCCCCAGTTCTGTACTGTCCGGAGATCAAGGACTTGGCCCACATGACTCGCTGCACGCTGTGAACCCGAGGCCCGGAAGCTGAGGCCGAAGGAAGGTGGGAGCTGCGTCCCCGGGGCGCGCTGTAGTACAAGGGGGTGATGCCAAGGCTCCCCCCTCTCCCGTCCCAGGATTGGCGCTGACGAGGAGGTGCGGCCGAGGGCGGGAGGGAACGCCCTGGGAGCTGTTGATGCTGAGCTGGGGAGGCTCCTAGACGAATCGCCCCCATCTGCTGACTGTGCCAGCATTACATATTTAGGATAGAGTGGCCCAGGGATGGTAAAAACAAAGTCAGTGTACCCGTGGGAAGAAGACAGATTGCTTCCTTAACTGTGACTTGGCTTTTGTCCAGGGCAACTCTGGTGTGTGGGAGCAACAGGTCCCATTTTAGCAATTCTGTGTCAATGGTTTTGAAAATAAAAAAAATAAAAAATGGATCAGGAGAGAGACTGATTTTCATGTCATGTTAATCTCACTTCTCTACCACTAAGAGACTTGAGACAAGTAAGCCGTTTGGTTTGCCTCCCCCCCCCCCCCCCATATATCCACTGCCCCCACTCCCAGTACTGTATTCCTAAAATTATCCAGATGCCTCTGCCCTGCCTCTTTTCAGAACCCGCCTCCAACCTGTTAGGGCAGATATCACAAGGTCCACAAAGAACATTAATCTGAGGCACCTAATGAGGGCCTATCAAAGATAGAGAAGAGACATTTGGTAAAGGCATCGGATCTCAAATCCCATCAGTGTGTTATAGTCCATAGACAGTGGGGGCTTGTTGGAAGTGGCGTCTCGGGATTCCACTTTACTTGCTGAATCAGAACCTGAATTTTAACAAGGATCCCGACTGATCTACGTACACACAAAGATTTAATTGTCAGCCCAGGTCCTAGGTGCTCTATGATGTTACCATCTGTGGGTGAAATATTTAGAACACAAATGGTATTGGATAAATTATATACTATTTTATTGAAGGTTCTAAAGTGACATTCTGTTGCTGAAGAAATCTAAATTCATGTGCATAGTTGGATTTTCCTCTGAGTTAAAATGTGAATTTAAACCATATTTTGATTTTTCCTGTCCTTAAGTCTCAGCTTAAATGTTTCCTCTTTTGGGAAGCCTTTTTTTAGCATTCAACCTGGTGTTGCTCGTTCCCTCACCTTCTGTAGCATAATGCCTTGTTTTATGTTCTTTGCTTTTATTTCAGATAGTATGTGTTTTGTTGGTGTCCCTACTAACGTGTAAACTTTATGAAAGTAATGACTGACTTGTGACTATTTTATCTCTAGTGCCAACAACAGTGTTAATGCATAGTATGTACTCAATAAATATTTGTTGAACCTTATCTTTCATTTTTTAACATTCAAAAACTGACCTCTCTCAGCTGTGTTTGTTGAATTTTATCTTTCATTTTTTAACATTCGAAAACGAAGTGTCTGACCTCGCTCAGCTTCTGAGCAGCCCCGGTAGTGAAAGATACATGTCAAAGAAGTGTCTAGCAGTTAAAATACTTAGCAAGCTATGGAAGTCTGACCCCCCACTCCCCACCACTTAAAAAAAAAAAAAATTCTTCACACTTGGGACTGAACCTGTGGAGCTTTGGTGACCTCTACTGACTCTTTTGGGAACTAAGCATGGGAAGGATGGAGGTGGAAAGGATGATCAAAAGGATGAAGAGAAGGCAGTTCTGAGTCGCAGCAGGCAACCCCTCACACACTTTGGTCCAGAATTCCTGCTCGCTCTCTGATCTCAACCTGGGGCCTGCTGCTCACCCTCCATCTCTAAACAGCTCATCACATTAGGATTGGGGTTGGAAAAGCCTTGGAGTTTTAATTGATGATCCAAGAAATAAAAAAGAAAAAGGTAGTCACAAGGTTTTTAAAAAGAGAAAAAGATAGATAATATGAAACAGCAAAATCCTTTCTTTCCTTATTCCCCCCGCCCCCAAAGAACTCCCACTCAAAAATAACAGAGCACACAGAAAGGAAAGTATAATTTATATGTACAACCAATAAACCTGATACAGAAGAGGGGATTGGGACAGACCAGGAGTGAGTGTGAAGAGACTGGGGAAGGGGCAGCGACGAGGAAGTGGGGGGGTTCGCCATGCAAACTGCCACTCTCCTCAGCCCCTCCTGGGGAAGAGGGTGCAGCCCTCACCTGCTCTCCATTATTTTTCTCCGGTCCTAAAAGCAAATAGCCCCTGACTAGGCCCCTGCCCCACACACTCAAATTTAGTCTGTATTCAGGCCTTCAGGAGGAAGGGAAGTCCTCAAAAAACCTGAGCCCCAGAGCTGGGGGTTTCCCAACATCTGGCCCACTGAGTTCTTTCCCACCCTTTCTAAGTTACCTGGGTCCCTAGGACAGATTGGGGAGCTCCTCTTTGGCTTGAGGGAGTATCGCCCAACCATCACTCTGTAGGGTGGTTCTCGGCCCCGGTGGAGGGGTAAGATGCCCAACACAAGATGCCAGTACACAGGAGGTAACAGCCAGTGAATGGCGCCTTTATTCCGAGGCAGAACCGCAATGGACTCCCTTGTAATTGCTCCGCACTCTGTTTAAGGAGGTCAGGGAAGGAAACATGCAGCAACCCCTCTTCCCTTTCTCTCTGCCAGGGCTCATTGTCATCCTTATCTAAAGTTCCCCTCCTCCTTCAAAGCTCCTTTCCTCCACCGGAAGGTTCTGAAGACCAGGCAGTGCTAATCCCCCACCGCCGCACAAGATGGAGCTTACATTGCAGGAATGAAGGCTCCACCTCTTACCTCCCCACAACCATTTACTGGGAAGCTGTGTACGTTTGGCAGTGGAGGATAAAGGTTCTCGGAAGACCCTGCTAACCCATTCCCACCCAGGCCTCTTCTCACCAGCACAGTGTTTGAAGTGTGGTGGGGAAGGTGTGTGGAGTGGAGAAAGGCAAAGGGCCGTTCTTGAAGAGTCTTAGCGGGGCCGAGGGGGTCCTAGCCCAGTGGTGGCCCAGCGGGTGGGGAAGGCGGAGGGGTGGCAGCAGACCCCAGAGCCTGAGCTGGGGGTCGGCCTCGGGCACGGGGCCTGGGTGAAGGGCTGGCCTGGGATCCAGTCAGTCGTCTATACAGATCACCTCCCCGGCTCGGGGCTCCTTCCGATCCAGCCCGTCTGACACTAAGGCCCCCACCATTTCCTTCTCCTTCTTCACCAGCACTGGAGGGCCGTTGGTGGCGGCTGTTGGGAAAGGGGATAAGGAAGTCAAGTCCCCACTTCACTCCCAAACATCACTTTCTGACAATAGTGTAGTCTCCTTCTCTCTCCTTTTGGAATTGATTTCAGAGATAGGAAGGGGCAGGGAGAGAGGGTTAGGAACATCAGTAGCAAGCCTGGCCGGCGTGGCTCAGTGGTGAGCGTCAACCTATGAACCAGGAGGTCATGGTCTGATTCTCGGTCAGGGCACACGCCCGAGCTGGGGTCTGATTCTCGGTGTGGGGCGTGCAGGAGGCAGCCAGTCGGTTCTCTCCATCACTGATATTTCTGTCTCTCCCCCTCTCCCTTCCTCTCCGAAATCAATAAAAATATATTTTCAAAAAACAAAAAACAAAAAATATCAACGGTAAGAGAGAATCATTGATCAGCTGACTCCTGCTCGCCCCAACTGGGGGTCAAGCGTGACCTCCCGGTTCGTGGGCTGACGCTCCGTGACAGCCACAATGGCCAGGCAGCACGTTCTCTTTCCAAGTCACCTCATGCCATTTGCAGTTGTCCGGGGTAGGGGTGGCAAGACCAGAGCAAACACCTCTCCCTGAGATTCCCCTTGTGCCACATGATGGAACACATGCTCCAACCCTCACTACACCCCCTCGTTCATATTCTCTTTCCCTGACGGAGCGCAGGTGGAGGCGGCTCCGGTAAGAGACACCAGGCTGCTGAACCACTGAACCCGGGATGAGGTTTTTTGAGCAAGGAAACGGAAGAGAAGCTCAGAAAGGCGTGGGAAGAATAAACCCCAGAACAACTCCATTCCATAAAACACTGGGTATTTCCAAGGAAAGAAGGGCTGGAGCAGTAAGATGGCTGAGCAGGGAGAAGCTGGAAAAGGAGGAAGGAGAGGGAGTCAGCCCACCTGTGATGAAGGACCCTGCAGGCATCTGGCTGTAATTGGCGCCGGCGGCTAGAGCCCCTGCGGGGGCGCTGCTGAAGGCCGCCCCGTACCCCGGAGGCGTGGCGTAGGGACCCGGGGGGAAGACCTGAAAGAGAGAAGGAACCCGAGAGTCCACAGTCTGAAAGGAAGTAGCTGAAGGGAACACGTTAAGGACCCAATTCTAGAACTGCTGAGGGGAATATATACAGGGGACTTGAGGGTGATGAGTGTACCGGAGTAAGTCGTTTTCCAGACTGTATAGGATTCAGTGTAAGTGTGTGTACATGCAGGAGCACCTACAGGGAGCGGGGATTAGAGGGACAGGGGGTTACCGGTGTGGGGTGCGGCTCCGTGCCCTTGCTGGCCAGCCGGCTGAGGATGCTGCGCTCGGACATCTGAAGGCGGGCTGCGATGGGGGGTATTCGAGACAGCGTGGCTGGCAGGCGGGTCACGTCTGCCTTCATGTCGCTCAGCAACTCCTCCAGCTGGTTCAGAACTGGGGCCCAGGCCATGGAGAAAGAAGGGCAAGAGAAAGACAGGGAAAGGGAGAGATGGAGCCAGGAAAAGAGATGAAGAGTCAGATGGACAGATAGAGTCAGAAAAAGAGAGTGAGGACACAGATGTCAAAGAACCAGAGAAGAAGAAAATGACAGAATATACAGAAAGACAGCGACTCAGTGAGTGGTAAGTGACAGGTAAAGAGGCAGAGAGACCAGATCACCACAGATGGAAGGAGAGAGAAGGAAAAGGGAATACGGAGGAAAAGAGGAGAGGGGAGGACATTGGAAGACATAGGGCGGGGAGTTGTCAGAACATCCCGTACTGGAAGAAGGAAGTTTTGGGGTTGGGGATAATAGGGAGGAAATAGGAGGCGTGGGAAGGTGGTAAGTGGTGTCAAAGATTTCAGGATCAAGGTTTTAATATGTAAGGGGGGAGGGAGGTTAGAGGGTCAGCATCAGGAATTAGAACAAGAATCAAAGGGTCCAGGAGTCAATTACTACATCAGATAGCATTAGATGGTTAAAGGGCCTTGGGATTTGATGTTTTATTTTCAAGGTAAGAAGGTTTGGGAGGAAGGGTTGAAGGTCAAAGGGAAGTCTCATGGGGTAAGGTCAGAGGGTGGGGTGAATGAGACTGAGGAATGTGATTGGTGGGATTGGGGGATAAGGATTTTTGTGGCTCTAACAGGCCAAGGCCCCAGGGAGGGTGCTCTCAGCAGTATGGCAGGCATGTGGGTCAGTGAAGATCATCTAGCCTTGGGGGGGGGGGGGATGTGGCACAGTCTCATGGAGTTCTGGGGAGAGAGTCCCTCTCTTAAGCACTGATGTGAATGCTATTAGGCAAGGATGAGAGTTGGCTGCACAAACCCTAGAGGCTAAAGCCAGGTGGATTGGGGGTGGGTTAGAGGTCAGAGGGGGTTGGTTCAGAGGGTAAAGGGGTCAGAGGGGTGGGAAGATTTTGAGGGGTGCGGGGTGAAGACTTACGCAGCGTTGTGGGCCCTCCCCCGCGCGGGGCCGCCGCGGCCCTTACCCTTGTGCAGTACGGCGTTGGCCGGCTTGTTCCCCGCCAGCGACTCCTTGGAGAGGTGCTGGTGGCTCTCTGCCAGGCACTCGGCCTCGGCGAAGCGGGCGTGGAGGGCCATGGCGGGGTGCGCCGGCTCCTGTGATAGGTTCAGGTAGGCCGCCCGCCGCAGCTGCTCCTCGATCACCAGCGCCTGCTCCAGGAGCTGAGGGCGGGGAGGAGTTAGTGCACGGCCGCCAGCAGGGGAGGGCGGCGGTGAGCCGGGCGGTGAGCTGCCCTCACTGCTGACCCAGGGCATCCCCACCCCCCCCAGTACCGACCCCAGCACCGGCCAGACCCAGACCAGTCACAAACACAGCTCACAGCCTTGGCCTCCAGCACCACCCCCCTCAAGGTGTTAACCTTCCCTACAGTCCAACCAGATGGGGCCCACCTCTCATCCAAGCCCTCTTCGACACTGTTCCTTCCGCTCCTCATCCCCACCTTGAATCTCCGGGCCAGAAACTTGTTTTTCATCTCCAGAAAGTTCCCCTTATTGGCTTCAGTTTTAAATGGCTCATTGATAATGGCAAACTGAGCGTCGTTCTGGATGTCCTGCCACCGTGCATAGCCATGGCTGCCAAGGAAGGAAGAGGACCATCAAGGAATTTAACAAGAATGGACTGGCTTGATCTCCCCAAAGTGTGGCACCATGCCCCCTTCTCTGGGTGTGGACTCCTCTTCCCTGCGATTCTCCTCTCTCTAGGTTGTGAGAACCGTTTTTTTCTTGTATTTGTATCAAAGGATACAGAACAATCCCAGCCAGAAGCCAATAGTCATGTCTTCGGTGCCAGATTTCGTTTAGTTTCCCCGAGGAAATAGCTGCCCGCTCCTCGTTCTGCCACAGCGTGTGGAGCTCTGAGGAGAGGACAGAAGACAGACGAGGCATCAGGAATTTTCAAATCACATCCAACCCAACCAACAGGTAGAGGCGAGGGACCCGAATAGTGGTGGAGGACACGAAGGCTCTTTATGAGGGACAGGCCCGGGTTAGAGAGGGCTAAGAATAAAAGTAATGACAGACAAGGCTGGAGAGAGAAGACGAGGCAGAGCCCAGCGGCGGGCGCAGTGGCTGCGCGTCAGCCGTGAACCGGGGGGCAGGGTTTGGTTCCTGGTCAGGCGCAGGCCTCGCTGGGCGTGCAGGAGGCAGCCGATCGGTGATTCTCTCTCATCATTGCTGTTTCTCTCTTTCTTTCCCTCTCCCTTCCCCTCTGAAATCAATAAAAAATATAGTAAAAAAATAGATAAAGGTAGAATTAAAGACAACTTTAGAGTTAGGAATATACTAGTACTTAAGAAGGACTGAGGGCAAAGAGTAGAGACAGTATGTATCATTTCATTGGAAATTACTTGGAATTAAAGGCCTCAGGCAAAAAGAGAAACCCCATGAGATGAGCAAATGGGGTGAAAAATAGCTGGCAGCGAGAGACCCACCCACCTGTAAAGCCACCATCTGCAATATTGAACATGAACCGCGGCTTCTCCGCCTTCTCCTCGCGTCGCCCATTGGGCCGTGTCTCGTCTCGAGGCCCAGGTCGAAGCTCCCGGCCCCCTTTCACATCTTCTGCTGGGGCAGGAGGGACAGAGCTCACACCTGAGGAGACCACACCCTGTACTCTACTGGGACTCGGGACACGAACCCACCCGGGTGCCAGGCATTTGGTCCCCCAACTCCACCTCCCGATTCCCCCAGGTTTCCACGTGTTCAGTCCTCCCACCCATTACCTCTCTTGCCCAAATCCCCTGTTTCCCCCTCTGGCCTCTCCCTGTGTTCCTGTCCATCCAACGGCTTCTCCTCCCCCCTCTCTCCTGGCGTCGACTCTGTGGCTGTGGGAGGGGGTAAGGGACAGGAAGGGAGAATGTCACCCTCATTCCCTGAACCCAGAAGAGGGAACCCGTAAATTCTAAGCCCATCACCCCTAAGTCCATGCACCCACCTGACTTCTCTCTGTCCCCCCGGTACCCAGGTTCAGGCTCCGTCTCTCCAGCTACCCCTGGGTCCTCATCCTCTAGAGGAATCTTCCTTGACTCCAGCCGTTCCCCGAGCGATAGGGCTGGGCTGGGGGCATCAGCCTGGCAGACAATGAATCTGGATGAACTGGGGGTTCCCAGACACCTGGCCTTCAGGACCCCCATTCCTTCTCCTTAGAGGAGCCAGGCAGCCACACACCTCTGACTCCATCTTCTCCCCAATTTTGCTATTCTTCTCTGGCTTCTCCTCCTGGTTTTCAGCTTCATCCTTCTCAAGTGGTGTCCTTATGCCATCTCCCTTCTCACTTGGAGCTGGAGTAGCTACAGGGGGAAGGCGGAGTGAGGAAGGCAGAAACTCCCCACCTTGACTCCAGTCCTGCCGTGTCTGGCCCCATCCGATCCTGGCCTTCTCTCCATTTCCTCAACTATGCTGAGCCAATTACCAGGTTTGGAGGTGCATGGACTGTTTGTAGCAGAAGCCTCGGGGGTGGTGGGAGACGTTTTGGTAGGAGAGGAGGCTCTGGATGAGCGCTTGGAGTCAGCACTGGGGTCAGGCATCAGCTCAGGCATGGACCAGCGCCCATTGATGTGCTCAAACTCCTGTACCTGAGGAGAGGCAGAGGCACAGACACGAGAACCTGCTTCAGGCAGCGACACAAAGGAGGCCCAGGCCTCTGTCTCATCCGGAACCAGCCTGGGTCTGGACTCAGGGACGCAGACAGAAGAAGGACATGTGGCAGGCCATCAGCTTAGCCCTTTTGGTGAGGGGAAGACTGATACCTTCTTATTTTTTAAAATAATTCTTTATTGTTGAAAGTATTACACAAGTCCCTCTTTCCCCCATTGACCCCCTCCGGCCCGCCCCGCCCCGCCCGCCCGCTGTCTGTGTGCCGGGGCCCGGGGTACCTTCTTCTTGACGAGAGACATGACTCCAATGCGTGTCAGCACTTGCTGGCGACTCAGGCCCTCCCGGGGGACCCCGTCCGCAAATGTTTCAGAGCCGTCCGCCCCGGGCTCACAGAGATGGCGCATGAACAGAGACACATAGGCCCTAAGTGTGGGGATCGGAGGTGGGTTAGAAGAGCCGTAAGAAGGACAGGGGTTACAGAACCCCTGAACCCTAAATTCGAGGTGCCTCCAGGGGTCCTCCTGAGCCTCCCCAAATCCTAATCCCCCATCGCCCCTCCCCTTGTTATTCCACTGTCTCCTTGGCTTCGGCACTTCATTCCCAGGCCCCATCAGTCAGCGCCTCATCCTTTCCACCAGCTCCCCTGCCAGGTGAAAGGCCAAATAAATGTGAGGCAAGGACAGTCCAGGTGAGGCTCCTTTCTTAGCCACCTCTCCCCGGGAAGGAAGCCCAGCCTCTCTACTCTCGGCTCGTCTGAGGGAAGGTGGGTCAGGCTGGGCCCACCTCCCAGGAAACCGAGCCAGGACTGTGGTGTGGCAGGGAGCGTGGTGGTCAGCTGAGTAAGATTACATCACCTGGTGGCCAAGAGGAGAGAGCCACACCCAAGCTCCCCCCCGCCCCCCCTGTCTCCCCCACACTCACTTGAACTCCTTCTCAGTCTTGCCCCGCAGGTCCCGCACCAGCCACTGGGTGGTGAAGGCGTCCTGCGGGGGCATCCCCCAGCGCATCACCGCGTTGAGGAAAGCCTTCCGCTGCCGCGTGTTGAACCCCAGCACCTAAGGAGAGGAGGACGCGGGTGACGGTGCCCAGGCACCTCATTTCTGGGTCCTTTCTCCCTCGGCGGCTCAGTTCCCAGCCCCAGCTTCCGTTCTCTCCTGGGCGCCTGGGCCCAGCTCTCACCTCAATGTTGCCCCCAACGCGAGCCAGCAGAGGAGGCAGCGGCTTATCCTTTTCGTTCCGGAGCTGCCTCTTGGACTGTCGACGCCCTGGACGGGGATGACCCAGTAAGTAGATCCATTACTTCTTCCGCCCCCCAGCGCTTGCCAACACCCCATTCCCACAAGACAAAGAACTCGGGGAAGGCCTGTGACATTTTGAGGCACTTCTGGTTTTCCTCCAGCGCTTTCAGAACTACTAACTCAGCAGGCCTAAAAGAACCAAGTCGTATTGAAAAACTGGTATTAAATATTTGATGCAACAAGATTACTGATGGGAACGTAAAATGATGTAACCTTTCTTTATCTTTCATGTAGGCATCTAAGCCTGTGTGGTTATATACGCCAAATTTTAACAGTGGTGAGGTTAGGGATATTTCTTCCTTTCTGCTTATGTTATAATCTTTAGTTTTTCTTTTTTTTAAAAAGGCACTTATTTATATAAAAACTGGGCTTAAAGGACAATAGGAAGTGAAACAAGAAGAGATGTGGTAGAAAGCAGAGGCCACCTTCAGGACGCTCATCAAAGTCTTCATCTTCCTCCTCCGATCCCACTGAGTATTCTGACTGGTTATCTGCCGGGGGAAGGACGCAGTGGTCAGTGATGGCTCCCAGGACAGGCCCTTTCCTCCTGGATGCCTCCTGGGGATGCTGGATGACTGTCCGCAGTCTGACTTCAAAGCCATGTATCCGAACCATGTCCACTTACCGCACCCCTTGTCTCTGACACCTCCTGCATTCTGTGTAACCCGCTCTAATCAAGGACCCCTGGGTGTCCACAGGATCCTCCACAGCCACCAAATCGTTTAGATCGCGTTCAAATCCACCTGGCCTCTGGGGAGCTCCTACTGATCCTTTCTGACGTCTTTCCCCTTTAAGAAGGAAGGCCCAACGTCTAGGCCTCTCTCTTTCCTGCTAAATGTCCCCAGCCTCAGGCTCTTCCTTAGCACTCTTTGCTTCTCAGTTCCTGCATTGGGGGTCGGGGTGGAGGGAGTGCAGTCCTTACCTTGGTCCTCCTGAGCAGCATCGTTGTAGTTAACTTGCTTGCGCACCCGCTTGCCCTTGCCGAGATTCCGGGCCAGGTCTTCCTGTTGCTGCTCGTAGTGATGCCTCAGCAGCTTTTCCCAGTAGTCAGGGTCCACATTCTCCTCCTGCTTGATGATCTCTCTTTCGATCTCCTCAATCTGAACAGCAGCAGAATGAACGCTGGTGGCTTCCCTCTTCACCCAGTCCTTTTACCTCCTGCCTCCTAGATCTCAACTCTGCATAAATTTTCTGGACATCGCACATCTCCCCTTTCCTTATCTCGTACCTTCAGTACGCTTCTCCTTGTTCTTTCCCTCTCGAAACCTCTCCTCTAGTGCCCTCTGCGTCCCTCCTGCTCTGACTCAGAAAGTGCCCTTCCTTGTGTAGCAGTGCAGTGCTTTCTGTGCCTAAGTCTTTCTCCAAAGTCCAATTTGACCCATTAGACCAAGAAGTTGTCTGTGGTTCGCTACTGCTCTTTGCTGGGCACTAAGGTAAAAGACAGATAAAAAACAAAAGGAAAGGGATCCTGCTACTTGGGGGGCCAGTAAAGGAAACCGCGCTCCAGAGCTGGCCTGGGAGGGACAGCACCTACCTAGCCCCGCCTCTCACCTTGTCTTCCTCCCGCACCACATACTGGGCCACCTTGAAGGAACTGAGATATTCGTTCATATTCTGCACATCAGTGTCTTCGGTTGCATCCTGGTTTCGGTCCAACAGCCGAGCAATGGCCTCGTTGTCATAGTGAATCACACTGCTGTCCTCCTCCTTGTTCTCTCCTGGTGGAGATGGGGAACAAGAGGAAACTCTTGAGTTCCAACCAAAATCTTGGGCAGAACTTTAAAAAGATCAAAGGAAAGCATTCCACTTTGCTTCCCTTCCACAGGAGCTCTGGAGAAGGCCCTTTCCCTGGAAGTCAAGGTAGTGATTTGCTGTTTCAACCCTCCATGTAAGGAAAGGGGGCCAATCTTTCTCCACAGACTGAACAGAATAGCTTATCTTCAAGGGTTTCAGAAGAGAAGCGCTCACGGGAGAGCAGGGGCCTGTTTTCCAAAGTTGCAGAAGAGGTTCTCACCCTCGTTTTCATCCTTAAATAGCTCCTCGGTGCCGAATTTGAGGATGTCGTCCAGCTCCTGCTTGGACATGGAGCCCGCCTTGGAGCCCAGCCCAGGCCGCACCACTAGGTGTGTCAGCATCATCTTCCTCTTGGCCACTTGTGTGATTCGCTCCTCCACTGATGCGCGAGTCACAAACCGGTAAATCATCACTTTGTTGGCCTGGCCGATTCGGTGAGCGCGGCTGAAGGCCTGCAGGAGTGGGAGAAAGTGAGGACGGCCAGGGGAGTGGCAGTGGAGATGCCCCCCGCAATGCTCAGGAAAGGAGGCTGGAAGGTTTTTGTTAATCAATTCCATTGATTTTTGTTAATCAATTCCAAGGACACAGAGAAACATCAATGTGAGAGAAACACATCAATCTGTTGCCCCCTCTACAAGCCCAACTAGGGCCCAAGCCAAGGAGGAGCCTGCAACCAAGGTACGTGCCCTTGACTGGAATTGAACCCGGGACCCTTTGGTCTGCAGGCCGATTCTCTATCCACTGAGCCAAACTGGCTAGGGGCCCCCAGAGGTTTATTTCTGAGCCCAGAACATGACACCCTCCTCCAGGAACCAGTGCCTCCTTGCCAAATGGTGAAGCTCTAGGAGGCGAGTTCTCACCTGGATGTCATTATGAGGGTTCCAGTCAGAGTCGAAGATGATGACAGTGTCTGCAGTGGCCAGGTTGATGCCCAAGCCCCCAGCCCGGGTAGACAGGAGGAAGCAGAACTGTTGGGCTCCAGGAGCTGGGAGGTGTGAATGAGGAGATAAGGCTTTTCTTGTAGCCAGTAATTCAGTCTACCTGCTCCTAAATGTTCCCAACTACAACCAACCATGTCCCCAACTCAAAAGCCCAAGTGGCTAGTATCCTCCCAGACGAGGCCCTTCCCAGCCCAGGGACCTGTGCATTGGTTTCTCAGGCCCCCACACATAGTAGGACCAAGGTGTCTCCCCCCTTACCATTGAATCTATCGATGGCCTCCTGCCTCAGGGCACCAGTAATGCCACCATCGATGCGCTCATACTTGTAGCCTTCATAGTCTAAGAAATCCTCCAGCAAGTCTAACATTTTGGTCATCTAGCGCAAGGGAAAAGAAGAGTCAAGAATGAGGAGATAGTGGGGTGTGCCCTGGCTGTTCTGACTATCCCTTTACTTTCCCTCAACCCCAATCTTTACCCTTGTTCCCCTGCATTCTTATGCTCCCCTGGTGCTGCTTCCCCCACCTCCTCCCCTCATTCCACATTCTTGTCATAATTTCTTCTTGATTTCAGATCATTTCTCCTAAGGCAGAGACTCTTCTCTGAGACCCATAAAAAGTTTTCCAAGAAATCTGTAAATCCCCTAAAAACCTGTAGACAGCTGTTTAATTGTGCAGCTTTTCTGGAGAGTGGACCCATAAGTTCATAGGATTTCCAAAAGGTCTGTCTTTCCACCCTTTCCAATAAGGTTAAGAAATAGAATTGTTACCAGTCCCCACAAACCTCCTTGCAGAGGCCATTCTCTCCATGTGGCTTAAAAGAAACCGACCACAACTCCCAAATAATAGGGACCCGAGTCCAGGAGGACCTTAGCTTTACCAGAAACTCTTAAGGGCGCAATCTCCTAATCTCTCACACCAGGGCGGGCCAGGAACGAGGTAAGGGATTAGTCTGACAACGAGAACGAACTATAGGGCTGGGTCACCTGTGAGAAGATGAGTACTCTGTGTCCTTGCTCCTTCAGCTTCCGCAGCATCTTCTGCAGCAGCATGAGCTTCCCAGATGCCTTAATAAGTGCCCCACCCTCATAAGCCCCACTGGGGAGTTTTGGGGACTCCTGAAAAAAAGGGGAGAAAGGAGGAGAGGATAAGGAAACATACCCCTATATCCTAACTGTGCCTTGGAAAGCTAGAAGCCCAAATCCAGCCTCCACACCTTTTAAATTTCTACTCTTCTCAGAAATCCAATCCCAGCTTCAAGCCCTGTGCTCAACACCCCCCACTGTTAGGAAGCCGGGCATTTACAGTCAGTTCCCAGCTCCGTATCTACCATAGCAGCCACAGGAAAGAGGTACGGGTGGTTGCAGCACTTCTTAAGATCCATCATGATGTTAAGCAGCGACACTTGGTTCCCACCGCCTCGTGAATTCAAGGCCTCGAAATTTCGGGTCAGGATGTACTTGTAGTATTTCCTGAAGGCCAGGTTGGGGGTCGAGAAGAGACATAATAAAAGAAATGATTATGATGTTGCACTCGATTACCAGCTCTTGGAAAGCCACCAACAAATGCCCAGCCCCGGGTCCAGGTAGCCCGCGCTGCGTCTCACTTCTGCATGGGACTCAGCTCCACCCGGACGATGAGCTCCGTCTTGGCGGGCATGTTCTTAAAGACGTCAGCCTTGAGCCTCCGAAGCATATGTGGCCCCAGCAAATCATGCAGTTTTTTAATCTGGTCTTCTTTGGATATGTCTGCAAACTCCTCCAGGAAGCCCTCCAGGTTGCTAGTAGCCAGGAGGAGAGATGAACAGCTGTCAGGGTCCATGCCTCTGACCTCCAGCTCTATTCTTCACTTCAGATGAATCCCCTACCCACTTGTTTTAGCCCCACCCCCTCTCATTTCTGCAGACTACCTTCAGGAGCTACTTACTTAAACCTTTCGGGGGTGAGGAAGTTCAGCAGATGGAAAAGCTCTTCCAGATTATTTTGCAATGGAGTCCCTGTTAGTAGTAACTTATGATCTATCTTGTAGCCATTGAGGACCCTGAAAAACTAGAAAACGGGACAAGAAGACAGGAGAAAGGGCACATCAGCGGCAAATAGTTGGCCCATAGTATCAACCTTTTCCTGCCTCCAGCTTCCATTTCCTCCAGGATCAGAGGCCTCAAATCCTTAGTCCTCACCCTCTTCCAACCTGGACTTCTCCCAGGGTCTCAGGCATCCTGCCTCCTGGACTACAGAGAAGTCCCTGGTGCTTAATATTTTAGGGTTAAGGCAAGTAGGAGTCCACAGCCTCAAGTTTCTGAGGCCTGAGGATCTCACTCACCTTGGACTGGTTGTTTTTGAGCCGATGGGCCTCATCCACCACGAGGCAGGCCCAGCGGATGGAGCCCAGTGCAGCCTGATCGATGGTGATCAACTCATAGGACGTCAGGAGAACGTGGAACTTCACCTGTGCCTCCCTCTGCCAACACGACATTATCTGTCAGGCTGCCACCCGACACCGAAGCCCCTAAACCCCCACTTTCTACTAAGGCACCCTGTCCTGACCATGACTGCCAAAGGGAGTCAGCTATCCTGTCCTCCAACTTTGGCTCCATGCAGGGATTACTGAACATGGCCCCAAGCTTTCACCACGTGTCCAGTATTGACAGATCCATGAACACCCCTGGAAGTACTACTACGTCTCCAGGGCAGGAATGCAGAGAGGTGAGGGTGGGCAAAGGAGGAAGCAGCTGAGTGAGGAATAAAGAAACTGAAATCCTGGTTGGGACAAAGAAATGACAGATTTGAGGGTCTGAGAGGATAGGAAGCAGAGGGGCTTACCTTCATCTTAAAGGCTTTCTTGCCGCCTTTGATGGCATTATCCTCAAAGGAAAACTCGTTCTCACGAATGATGGCCCGGCTGTCCTTGTCGCCCGTGTACGTCACCACATAGAACTTGGGTGCCCACATCTGGAACTCCCGCTCCCAATTAATGATGGTAGAGAGCGGGGCACTCACCAGGAAGGGACCCTTTGTGTGGCCCTGGGAGTACAGGGGAGGGGAACCATTAGTCTAGGTCGTATACCCCAGTCTTCTGCCCGTCACACCCTCCCCCCATCCTCTGCCCTCATCCTCCATCCCCCATTCCCCAGTCCAGGCGACCTCAGCCTGGCTTCCCTCTCAGGAGCCCCAGAATTCAGCACCTCCTTATAGAGTGAGTAGAGGAAGACGATGGTTTGTATGGTCTTGCCCAGCCCCATCTCGTCAGCCAGAATGGTGTCAGTGCCCTGGGCCCACGAGAAACGTAGCCAATTCAACCCTTCCAGCTGGTACATGTGCAGGGTGCCCCCAGTGGCCGTGATAAACCGGGGCTGAGTCTCGTATTTCACTGTAGGCTGCAGAGTTGAGAAGTCAAAAAGCTGAAGGGAACTGTCAGCTGTCTTGGTCTCCTCCTCTCCCCTCCTCCCCGGCACTGATACCAAGTTGGGTTACAATTCCTTCTATGATAGCCAGAGCCCATGTAAGTTTCTAGTCTTTAGTCCCTCCCCCTCATTCCTTAAAACAACACCCAGCAGCACTGGGGAAGGAAACCTGGTGGAAGAACCCTATGTGCTTCTGTCTCTAGTGGCTCTCTCACTCTTTTAACTTTTTTATTATTATTTTAAAAATATATATATATTTTATTGATTTTTTACAGAGCAGAAGGGAGAGGGATAGAAAGTCACAAACATCGATGAGAGAAACATCGATCAGCCGCCTCTTGCACGCCCCCTACTGGGGATGTGCCCACAGCCAAGGTACATGCCCTCGACCGGAATCGAACCCAGGACCCTTCAATCCACAGTCCGACGCTCTATCCACTGAGCCAAACCGGTCTCAGCTCACTCTTTTTATTTTATTTTACTTTATTTTTTTGGCTCTCTCACTCTTAGGCCAAAATTCCTACTCTTGGGACAACACTGAATACTGAAGAAAGAGCTACTGCTCAAAGAAGCTGTTGAAAGTCTGGGGAGTCTGTCAGTAGCCCCTGGGAAAGGTTCAATCACCATGGCTCCAGAAATGAGGGAAAAGCCAAGTGAGAGGACTTACATCGTTCGTAGGAGAATTGGGAGGCCCATCACCCTGCAGCTCCTTCTTCTTCTTCTTATACTTTCGGGGCTGGGCGGGGTCCTCCCCCATAATGAGTTCTCTGGGAAAAGAGTGGGTCCTGAGTGAGGCCTGGTTCTTGGTATCCCCACTCTTCTGAACTCATTCCAGACCTATCTCCCACTTCCCATAACCTACATTTTCTCCCATTTCCTTTCTCCCAGGCTTTTTTTTTTTTTTTATATTTTTATTGATTATTTTTTACAGAGCGGAAGGGAGAGGGATAGAAAGTCAGAAACATCGATGAGAGAGAAACATCGATCAGCTGCCTCCTGCACGCCCCCTACTGGGGATGTGCCCGCAGCCAAGGCACATGCCCTTGACCGGAATCGAACCTGGGACCCTTCAGTCCGCAGTCCGATGCTCTACCCACTGAGCCAAACCGGTTTCGGCTCTCCCAGGCTTTTTACCTTCACCTCTGCAGCTAACTCTCCTTACTCCGGCATCCTCTTTCCCATCACTCAGGCTGACTCACATTTCTGTTCCACACACTGCCTCTTCACCGACCCCACCCACACAGCCTAGCCCAGGTTCCCAATGTCCTGAATTCCAGATTGTGTCTTTCCCTCCTGTACCTCATTTTATACTAAAGGGCTAGCTTTTACGCCCCTGTCCTCAGACTCCCTTACCGGTGCCTCCAGTAGCTTTGCTTATGGTCTTCATACTCGGGGATACTCATTTCATCTTCCTCCCACGTGGACTGGTCATATGGCAAATCCCTCCATTTTACTAAATAGTGGTAATTTCCCTTTTTATCCACACTGTGGGACAGGAAGAGAAAAATAATATAGATCACAAGTAGGAAAAAATCATAATAAACACAATTATCAGCAAACATGCATAATTTGTAATTTAATTTTCAATGCTGGCCACTAAAAGGGAATTCAGAATGGCTGAAATACTATCTTCACTTTTTCAGAATGGCTTCCTAAAAATCAACTATCAAAAAACACCCCTGGGGCCTCGCTAGTTTGGCGCAGTGGATAAAGCGTTGGCCTTGGGACTGCAGGGTCTCAGGTTCAGTTCCGGTCAAGGACACACACCTCAGTTGCAGGCTAGATCCTGGTCCTGGCTGGGGAATGTGTTGGAGGCAACCAATTAATGTGTCTTTCTCACACTGATGTTCTTTTTGTCTCGCCCCTTCCCTTCTACTCTCTCTAAATATCAATGGAAAAAATATTCTCAAGTGAGGATTAACAACAACAACAAAACACATAAAAAAACAAAACACCACCCTGGGCTTCAATATCATTTGTTCATCCAATCCGTATTTACTAAGCATCTACTATACGCCAGGCACTGCTGAGTTAGGAGTGAGCAGAAGAGACAAATGATTCTATTCTCATGGAGCTCATATTCTACTGGGGAAGGCAACAACGAAACAGAAAAAAATAAGTTATAGCACTAGGCAGTAATAAGTACTGTGAAGAACGAAATACTAAAAACACCGGTCTGTGTGACTCATGTTTTTCATGCTTTGTTTTCATGCCCTGATCCCCAGACTCAACTGTTTCTTTGTGCTATTAGAGATTAAAGACAGCAATGGCAAAAAAGTCAGTGCTGCGCTGGGCTTCCCCCCGATTCTTTCATCCCCACAGAGGAGACAAGGCCAGAAGGGCTGGGGCTGCAGCAGGAGTTATTCAGAGAGATCAATTATTTGGTTAACTAACAAATGCTAACATGTGGCTATACTTCCAACAAGAAAAGTGGCATATCCCAGGACCAAGGCCTTCCCATGGAGCACGAATTCACCTGTGGTTGATGATGCGGTGGACCGTCATCCACTCCGGCTTGATGCCAAAACGGTAGTATTTCTCCTCCATCTCCGCATAGTGCGGGTCTTTCACCTTGCGCTTGTCACTCTTCCCATCATCCTCCCCGGAGCCGTAGTCCAGGGGTGGGGGCTCATCCATGTCATTCTTCCGTTGGTAGTTTCGGTACATCACCAAGTGGAAGATTTCCAGCTGATGGGGCAGAGAGGACGGAGGGGAAGAGATAATCCTACCACCCAGAGAACAAAGGGAAGAAGGAAGAAGCCACCAAGGGAAGTGCGTGGAAAAGGGAGCAACGAAAGAGGTAGGATGAGACACACAAATTAAAGCTAAAGCAGGAGAACACAATGAAACAGAACAGAGTCAGAATGCGTGCGGGGATGTAATAAGCAAAAGAGGCAGGGAATGGGTTTGTTAAGATTGAGACTATAGCCCAGCCGGCGTGGCTCAGTGGTTTAGCGTTGACTGAACTGGGAGGTCACGGTTTGATTCTTGGTCTGGACACATGCCTGGGCTGTGGGCTCAACCCCCAGTCTGAGGCGTGCAGGAGGCAGCTGGTCGACGATTCTCTCTCACCACTGACGTTCTCTCTCTCTCTTCCTTTCCCTTCCTCTCTGAAAGCAATAAAAATATATTTTTTAAAAGAGATTGAGAATATGGGTAAAACACAGTTAAAGTTAGATAAGAGATGGGATTAAGGAAGACTATGTTATATCTGAGGGAAGAAATCTGATGAAAACTAAGAGAAAGGACTAGAGACCAAGAACACCACATTTGCAAACTAAGAAAGTAAGTATGGTGTGAGGGCCTAAGGCCTGATGTGAGGAAAAGCAAAATCTGTATATATGGAAGAACAGAAAATAGAGGGGTGAGAGGGAGAATTGCAGCAAATAGGGGCACAGGACAGGGGGCAAGGAAAGACCCTTGTACCTGAAGCTCCTTGGCCCAGGAGCAGTGCCAGTAGGATAGTCCTACCCACTTGACAAAGAACTCTCGCTCTGATCTGCCTTGAAGAGGACGAGGAGGTGGTGCATCTGGATTCCCATCTACCTGCTGGGGGGCCGGCACTGCCACAGGTGGCTCCCCCCACCGCCAATGCAGGATCTTCTGCACGCGGCCTTTCAGCATGGGGCACTTCAGGACGGATACACACGAGGGGGAAAGAAAAGGCAGAAAGAGCCCATCATTAGAATAGGAAGAAAGGGATCACACAAGGGAGTCTGGGGCTAAGCGTGGGGGAGAGCAGAGAAAGAGCTAAACGTCCGGGACCCTGAGCTGGGAGAGGAGTCAGGGCTGACAGTAAACACGAGAGATGGGTACACTCACTGTGCATCGGGGACACAGCCATTCACCGTTGGGGATGTCAGGCAGGGGTGGGTTTAGACAATGAATGTGGTAGGAGGAGATGCAAGCGTCACAGCACAAGAGCTCCCCACCATCCTTGCACACGCGGCAGTATTCCATGTGATCGTCTTCTTCTTCCTTCTCCCCTTCTTCCTCTCCCTCCTCTTCATATTCCTCCTCCTCTTCCTTGGCCTCCCACTGCACCCCCTCCTTCTCCTGGGAGGCCAAGGAAAGACACAGACAGACCGAAGAAAGGAAATAGGAGTGAGATTGGAAGATAGAGGCAAAGACAGGACACCCAAACCCTAGAAGTGCCTGGAAGACTGGTGGGAACAAAGAAACAGGGTGTCTAAGTTTCTAAAAATGTTGATTTGGGGAGCAAAGGGATGGGGAGAGAAACAAACTAAAATCTTGGTCACTTAAACATGTTACTGAGAAGCCCAGGCATCTGGGATTAGGAAGAGGACAACTGAAACCAAGGAGGAAAAGACGGTGGGTTCTGAGGTGCTGGTACCAGGTACTCACACAGTGGGGGCAGCTCCATTTGCCCTCAGGAGCCCGGTCAAGCTCAGGATCAAGGCAGACGAGGTGGTAGGCACGAGGGCAGGTGTCGCACAGAATAATTTCCCCACCCTGCTGGCACACCTCACAGTAATCCTGGTGATCCGTCTCGTAGCCATCAACCTCCTCCTCCCCGGCCACTGCAGGACAGCCCAGGACTGTCATATACCCCGGTGCAGGCAAAGGAACAGAGAGAGAGAAAGAGGGATTGGGGAGCCGGGGGAGAGTGGAGGGCACGGGGGAAGAGACGGAGAGAGGGAGGGGAAAACGGAGGGAGAGAGAAGGGTTGAATAAAGAAGTCAAAATTGAAACTGAGAAAGACAATGAAGGAATGAAAGGAAAGCAAACTGACAAGATCACACACAGCTGACAGCCCTTACCCTTCTTCTTCTTTCTTCCTGGCCGGCCCCTCTTCAGTTTCTTGGTGCGGACAGGGCCATCGGGACGGCCTGAGGCGCTGTGGACACTGCCACTGTCCAGGTCTGACTCCTCAGCCTCCGGTTCGGGGCCCTCGTCACTCTGAAAAACAAACTGCCCAGCGCCCCGGCTGTCAGAGAGGGTGACGATTTCACTCCCCTCCCCAGCCTCTGGCTCCCACTCCAGCTTCCCTCATAGACCCTGTGTCTGGACACCTGCCCTGCCCCCCCAAACCTTGACACCCTGGAAGTGTATAGGGAACAGGGAAGGGCTACTCACTGAGCCTTTCTTCCTCTTGCCACCCAGAAGCCCTAGTTTGATTTTGAGTGGCGTCATCTTCTTTCCCCGAAGCCTCTTGCGTCCGTCAGGCCCTCGGGGGCTCTTGCTCCGCCTCTTGTGGCCTGGACCTGAACGAGGAGTGGCAGTGAGGGAGGAAAAGGAGAGGTCGCACAGCCTGGATAACAGAGGTCACAGGGACCCTTTCTGTGGGTTCTGATTTCACTGAGAACGATTCTTGGAAAACATTTCTCCTGCAACAATCTGGACTGAGAGGACAAAAGAGTTCTAGACTATAATTTGAGAACGTGTGGTTTGGAGGGTGGGGTGACAGTTGTTCAAAGAGGGTTTCTCACCTTTGCCCTCTTTGGTTTTGGCTCTTCGGATGGGTGGGGGCTGGATACCAGCAGCAGGTGGGAGAGGAAGGGCAGGGGGTCCGGAAGGTGCTATGGGGGCGGCCGACGAGACCGCAGCTGACACCTGCTCAGCTACAGCTGCGGCTGCTGCAGCCGCTGCTGCCGCCACAGCTGCTGCTGACCCCTTGAAGGGGTTATTGGCACTGAACTCTCTCCACTTGGCCCCAAGGATGGTCATCATCTTAGACATTGGGATCTTAGGATTCTTCTTAGCAATTAGGGGCCTGTAAACATAGAAGCAGAAGACTCAGATCTTTTATAGATGTTCTAGGAATACTGCCATTTCCCCTTATCAACTAAGTCTACGTACAAGCTAGTATTCCTGAGGGGCGACAGTGTGTCCTATTAAGAATAATAGCAATCTGACTGAAGGACTTGTGTGCATGCGTATGAGCATAACCAATGAATGAAAGACACTGGGGCGGGGAGGGGGGCAGGTGGGGACATGTGCTGGGGGGTAGGGGAGGCTGGAGGGAAAATAATAAGGGGGGAAAGGAAAACATATGTACTACTATTATATCTAAGTTATACTGCAAAAAATAAATTTAAAAAATTAAAAAAAAAAAGGATAATAGCAATCTGCCCTGGCTGGTTTGGCTCAGTGGAGAGAGCGCAGGCCTGTGGAATGAGGGGTCCCAGGTTTGATTCCGGTCAAGGGCACAGGCCCGAGTTTGGGGCTCGATCTCCAGGGGAGGCGTGCAGGAGGCAACAGATCAATGGTTCTCTCTCATCACTGATGTTTCTATCTCTCTCTCCCTCTCCCTTCCTCTCTGAAATCAATGAAAAAAAATATTTTTAAAAATAAAAAGAATAACAGCAATTTGAAAATAAAAATTTTAAAAAGAAAAAAATGATTAAATAAAACAAAATATTAAAAAACAGAAAAAAATAAAATTTAAATACACAGAAGATAAAAAGGTTAAAACAAAAGTGACATCAATACAAATGCTTTACTTTTGAATATTACTTTACAGTTCATAAAATACTTTCATATGTAATACACCTTTTTTGTTGTTGTTAATCCTCACCGAGGACATTTTTCTATTGGTTATTTTAAAGAGTGGAAGGGAGGGAGGAGTCAGAGAGAGAGAGAAACATCGATGTGAGAGAGACACACACCGATCGTTTGCCTCCCGCATGGCACCCCAACCGGGGCCTGGGATCGAGCCTGCAGCTGAGGTCTGTGCCCTGACCAGAATCGAACCTGGGACCGTCAGGCTTCAGGCCAAGACTCTACCCACTGAGCCAAACCGGCTATGGCCATTACCTTATTTTACCCTCACAATAATACTGAGTTGCTATGATTCTCTGAGTTTTCTGACAAGTTCCAGGAGCCCCGATGAAGGATCCCATGGGGTGGAGTCTTGCGGGGAGACGGGCGGCTGTCTTTAGCGGCGAGACAGATGAGACAGTCGTATTTAACAACAGCCACCAGGAGCCAGGCACTGACTGCACTGAGCTCTCCATTCATTGTCCCCTCAAACCCGACAAGACCCCTATGAGTTACGTACTATGACATCCCCGTTTTACAGATGTGAAGTAACTCGCCCACCAGAACCTGAACCTCAGTAGGCTGCCTCCAGAGCACTGAACTGCTATGTCAAAGTGCCTGCTCCCTAAAAGGCATCTCTGCTATACTCTGCTTGGGAATTCTGCTGCTAGCAATGACTCTCCATTGTTACCGGGGCCTAAGGTAAGTGCAGAGGCCTGGGTAACTGAGCAAAAAAACTGAGGCATGCTGATGCTACCTCTGAGATGCCGTCTAGAGAGAAGTCACACAGGAGAAACTGGAACTCTTGGAGCGAGAAGGGCTGTCAGCCCCTCTCTGTTTTGTCACTAGAGCATTTCCCAACCTGGTGCTGGGACTGACACGCCCCCCCTGTGAGGAGCTCCTGACTGTGGCTGTTCGATCCTTAGGAGTCTAGGGATTCCCTAAATTACGTTGGGATTTTGTGTCTGTGCCGTGAGTTTCTCTGGAGATCAGTGTCTTAGCTTTTATCAGATTTCAGAGGGGCCGGGGCCGCCACAAAACAAGAAGGTCTGTTCTCGAGGACTCTCCAGCCCCCCCGCACCTCATGAACTGGCTAAAGGCTTTGTAGTTGGTGAGTGTGTGGTAATCCTCCTCGGAGAACACGTGCTCCACGTCCTCCAGGCCCCAGGTGAGAAGCAGAGTTGCTGACGACTTCTGCTCTACCTGCTGGGAGAGACCAGGCTTCAGTGAGGCTGAGGTGGTGCTGCTCCGGCCGTATGCTAGGCTCAGGGAAGCTGGCGGGCCCTACTTACCCACCAGCTTCCCTGGGTTTTCTGCTTCATGTTCCATTCCCTAAACCAACCCCCACATATCCCCCCCTTATAGCCTCTCCATTAAGCAAATAGCCCCCTTTGGGGTTCTCCCTCCTCACATCTGTCTTTACTACTCATTTCTCCCCCTTACTCCCTAATTCTACTCACCTTTGGCCCCCCATCTCCCTCCCCTTTTTTCCGCCGCTTTGTCTTCTTCTCCTTTTTTTCTCGGTGCTTTCGTCTCCGCTTCCGACCAGGTCCAGTTCCATATTCACTTCCTCCACTCTCCGACTTCTCCCGGTACTCATCTCGCTCAGAGCCAAATTCCTCTTCACTGTCCTAAGGGAGAGAAATAAAAATAACATTTCTTCAGCCCTACCATGTGCTAGGAGCATAACACATATTGTCTCTTTTAATCTTCACAACAATCCTGAGACAGTAACTATTTTTATCCACGTTTGTGTGGTGTGTGTTTCTGCAGGTGAGGAAACTGAGGCACAGGGGGCTAAATAAATTGTGCAGAAGACAAATTCATGCAGCCTGAGCCTGTGCTTTCAGCTGCTTCTCTCTGTTGCTAAGGCAAGTTACATAGAAAGGGAGGCTCTTCACTGTTTGTAGTAGGTGAAATTAGGGTCCTAGATACATGAGATACAGGCCAGCAAGAGGGGTTGGTGGTGGTGGTGTGTGTGTATGGGGCGGGGGGGAGGGGGGGGGAAGAGAGCACGACCAGAAACAATTTAGGTCTCTGGGAATGGGTCTCCTGAACCTTACTGTAGAGACAGGAGTCTTTAACACTTACAAGCTTCTTGCGTTTTCGGGGTTTTCCTGGCTTGTTCTCCTTCTGCTTCTTGGGCCCTCGTTTTCTCTTCTTCACACCCAATGCTGAAGGCAGCAGTCGAATGTCATCCTTATCTTTGGAGCAGAGTAACAGAAAACCTAAGCTTCTAGGTTCCCAGTCTATGCAGCCCTTGACCTCACCCTTCCTTCCTTCCTTCCTTGGTTCCTACTTCCCACTCTCTAGGAACTCCAGCATTAACTCCTCCAAACCTCGACTCTTTTCACTGGACGCGAACAGTCTTTTAAGTACTCTGGGACGCTTTGGTTCTGAATGGGAGGTCAAGGGTCAGAAGAGAAGAGCAGCCAAACCACTCCCTTCTCTCCCCGCCTGCTAACCAGGGACCAGGCTCTGGGTCATGGGCTCCGACTGTGGCAGGTCCTTTCAGTGGCTGCCAGGGCTCCTCCTGCCTCCAGAACCTCCCTAGCCAGCTGGCATCCTGCCCAGGAACTGGGGAAGCCATGCCCAGCTGCTGGCCTGGCCCGACCCCAGCACTTGGAGTGGGGAGACACAAGCTGGCAGCTCCCTAAGCCAGATGCTGAGAAGGGAGAGCCAAAGGTGGACACCTGGGTTCTCACTCTAACACCCTGGGGCCCTTCACATCCTTTTTGTGAAGAGAGAGGCCTCTATTCCTGCAGATGATCACCCAGCCTCTGTCACCCCAACACAACCCGGAGGAAAAGAAATGATCAGCTGATCACTTTCACTCTGGCTCACAGGTTATAGTTTCTGGCTCCTTCATCACAGCCTAACCCTACAGTAGAAAGTGTCCACAATTCTCTAAATACTAGAGGCCCGGTGCACGGAATTCCTGCACACAGAGTGTCCTTAGGCCTGGCCAGCGATCAGGGCCGATCGGGGCCTTCCAGCTGCTGGCCAGGGCCTTCCTCTGGCTGCTGGCTGGGGCCTCCCTTCTCCAGCTGTCGGTCGGAGCCTTCCTTCATTCTGCACCCCCCTGGTGGTCAGTGCACGTCATAGTGACCGAATTCCCGGTCTCCCAGGCGAACTCCTAAGGGGACACTTTGCATATTACCTTTTATATATATATTAGAGGCCCAGTGCACGAAATTCATGCATGGGGATGGGGGGTGTCCCTCAGTCCAGCCTACACCTTCTCCAATCTGGGACCCCTCAAGGGATGTCTGACTGCCTGTTTAGACCCGATGGATCGGGCCTAAACGGGCAGTCATAAATCCCTCTCACAATCCAGGACTGCTGGCTCCCAACTGCTCACCTGCCTGCCTCCCTGATTGACCCTAACTGCTTCTGCTTGCCAGCCTGATCACCCCCTAACCACTATCCTGCCAGCCTAACTGATGTCTAACTGCTCCCCTGTCAGCCTGTTTGCCCCCAACTTCCCTCCTCTGCCAGCCTGGTCACCCCTATCTATCTTCCCCTGCAGGCTTGATTGCCCCCAACTGCCCTCCCTTGCAGGCCTGGTCCTCCCTAACTGCTTCCCCCTGCTGGTCTGATTGCACACAACTGCCCTCCCTTGCAGACCTGGAACCTCACAACAGCCCTCCTCTGCTGGCCATCTTGTGGTGGCCATCTTGTGTCCACATGGGAGCAGGATCTTTGACTACATGGGGGCAGCCCTCTTGTGTGTTGGAGTGATGGCCAATCTACGTATTACTCTTTTATTAGATAGGATAGAGGTCTGGTGTATGGGTGGGGGCCAGCTGGTTTGCCCTGAAAGGTGTCCCGGATCAGGGTGGGGGTTCCCTTGGGGCATGGGTCAGCCTGGGCGAGGGGCCTGTGGTGGTTTGCAGGCCGGCCACACCCTCCCCCCCCCCCCCAGCGACCCAAGCAAAGCCCCTGGGATCTGGGATTAATTTATGTTCTACAATTGAAACTTGGCAGCCTGGAGCGGAGCCAAGCCTTCTGCTCGCTCCATGGAGACAGCCATTTTTGTTTGAGTTTATTTAAATTCTATAATGGAAACTTTGTAGCCTAGAGTAGAGGCCTAGGTGCTAGGGCTGCAAATCCTCCATTGCTCAGGCAACCCTAGCCTCTGCTCTCTCCAGCTCCATGGCTGCCACCATTTCTGTTGGATTTATGTATCTTCTATTATTGAAACTTTGTAGCATTGAGTGGAGGCCTAGGCTGGCAAGGGCAGGCAGAAAGCTTGGTTTCCTCCATTACCAGGGAAACCCAAGCCTCCCTCCTGCTCTCAGTGGCTGCAGCCATCTTGGTTGGGGTTTATTTGCTCCTGATTGGCTTGTGGGCATGGCTTATGGGTGTGACTTGATTATAGGTATGGTCAATTTGCATATTACTCTTTTATTAGATAGGATAGACTAGAGGCCCAGTGCACGAATTTGTGCACCAGTGGGGTCCCTCAGCCTGGCCTGTGGGAGGGGGCCAAAACCAGCTCTCTGATATCCCCTGAGGGGTCCCAGATTGCAAGAGGGTGCAGGCCAGGCCCAGGGACCCCACCGTGCACGATCAGGGTCTCAGGGCTGGGGAGGGACAGGAGGTTGGCCAGCCAGAGAGGGACCATGGGAGGTTCCAGGGTGTGTCCGGCCCCTCTTGCTCAGTCCCAATGCTCAGTCCCAATTGGCAGGACCCCAGCAGCAAGCTAACCCCCTGGTGGTCAGTGCACATCATAGCAAGAGGTTGAGCGTCCTTAGCGTATCATTTGCATATTATGCTATGATTGGTTGAATGGCTGACTGGATGACCAGGCACTCAGCATATTAGGCTTTTATTATATAGAATTCCTCCTCCTCCTCCTAAGCAACCTGTAATCTGCCTTCAAATCTATTTCTATATCCCTATTCCCTTTGGGAACTCTAGTGCCCTATTCACCCTTCATTTCCAAATTTAGTTCAGACATCCTGACCATTCATAAATAAATAGTATGGGAGACCCAGGCAAAGATATAGACATGGACTCACCTTGCATATATATTATCACATGCACAAGCATACACTCATACTTGGAAGCACACATCGAGGATAGCCTGTACCTGCTTTCAGCAGGGCTACTAGGTCCCTAACTCCCTCTTCCAATGTCTGTCAGAGAGGCGGGGCTGGTTCTTCCTTGATTTCCCCTGCCAGTCTGTGGAGGCTCCGGAGACAGTCGCTCCATGCAGAGGGAGACACTGATGCCACGCAGACACGGAGCCCTGACTGGCTCCGCTCCCACAGCAAGCATTAGACTAACCAGCCAGACCTGTCTTGTGAGGCAGAGGTGGCTGTGCCGGAGAAAAGCAGCGCTTGGCCCGGCCCCTTGCTCCAGGACACACAATCCTTCCTCCCACAACAGCCAAGGGAAAATCAGCCACAATTAACACTGGAGGCCTCAGTTTCCATTGCCTCAGAACCCCTTCAATGCTGTTCTTCCTAACTCCTGGATCCTGGGTCCTCTCCTGCAGGAAGACACTCTAGGAAAGGGGGGTGAGGGGAGGTGTCTGCAGAAAGCTCCCCGCCCTCCGGGGTTTGGGGGGCGGGGGGAGCAGAGTGAAAATTGTAATAGGAAATGGGAAGTCAGTAAGACGCTATGCCCCAGCAGTCAGCTCTCCCTAACCCCAGGGGCTGAGATTAATATGAACATGGAAACGGGGCTGCCGGGCGAGTGGCAGGAGCAGGCCAACTGGCTGAGGATGGGGGAAACCGCCTGGGTCACCACCAGCTGGGGGTGGGGCACACGGGACCTCGCAGCCAGTTAAGTCCAATCCCCACCCGGCAGGTTTCCGGACTTGGGAAGAAGGCGGTGGTGGGCAGAGGCTAGGTAGTAGGGCAGGAAAGGAAAGGGAGGGCAATAAGGCAAATCTAAATCCCAACCTCTGTCTCCCCAGCCGCTCAACGCTGGCCCGGAGCCCAGCCTCCCGCAGCCGGCGCGGGTCGCTGGGCGGAGCCGGGCGGCGGGGAGAGCGGGAGGAGTCTCAGCAAGCCTCGCCCCCCGCCCGCCCCTCTTCTAATCTCACCATCAATCTCTCACACATATATTTATTTTTTTCTCAAATTCCCTTCCCTCCCCCACAACGAACCACCATAATAGGTCTGCTGCACATGCGTATTGCACGCAGGGGGTGGGTTTGTATCTTCAGACCTTTTGCAAAGAAACTACCAGAATTTTCCGCACCACCCACAACCACTCCCCACCCCACCCCCACCCCCAGGAATCACATCTATATATTATGTTATATTATGTCTCTAGACTTGCCAGAAGGGGGAGGGAGAAGAAATGAGTTTTGGGCTTCCTGCTCCCTTCCCCCATCAATACGAGTGCTATTATTTTAAACGTTTAACAATGTACGAGGCTGGAGAGGGGGGAAGGGATAAAACTGGTCTTGGGTAAAATGTAAGACAAAATGGTGAGAATCAAAGCAGAACGAAAAACAATAGGGACCTCTCATGCGCACATAGAAAAGGATGAGGGAGGGCAGCCTGAGCGAATCTCCTCAGAGAAGGGCTGTTTAGCCCACACTTAGAAATAACGAGCAGACCGAAAATATTTCCCCAAAGTTTTACCCCAGAAAGTCATCTAAGGTCACGATTCGACTAGGAGGGCTGAAAGGGAGATAAAATTGCCCTGGGAGACGGAGGAGGTGGGCTTTCAATTCAAATAAAGAATCTTAAAAACCTCTGACGTTTCTTCTGGTCTCTTCAGAAAGCAGAGGGGAAGGGAGGGAGAGCTGACACAAAGACCATCTCGGCCTCGGTCTCCACCTCCTCTCACAGACAGACCCAGACCCGGGGTCAAAAGCACCCACACGCCACGTTCCAAGTTCGAAACGCAAATAGGTGACAGCTGCCAAGCCCCCGCCACAACCCGCACCCTTTTCTGTCCCTGTTTTCGGCCCCTCGGGCTTTTTCCTGGCTCCGTCCCTCCCGCGCTCCTTATTCCTTTCCCTCCAGCAAATCAATGGGCTCGCTGGGATAACTTTCTAAAAACTTTTCCCTTTTGCAGAGCAGCCGGCGGCGGTGCACAGGGCTTTCTCCGGCTTCTGCAGACGGGGAGCCGCGGCCCCAGCAGCCCCCCTCCCGCCGAGGCCGCCCGCCGCCCGCGCCAGTTTCACAAAGAACGCGACGCCAGGTGTCCTGAAGTTTGGCGCATTCGTGCTGCATGGCGCCCGGACGCCGGGGGTGTGGGTACCCCCTTCGTTACCCAAGCAGGGGGTGTGAGCACCCTGAAGATGCTCGCCTAGAAGACCAGACAGGACTCCGCCGAGGGCGGCCTGAGCGGGCATCGCTGGCCCCGGCGCGAGCGGCGGCCTGTCCCCCCGCAGCCGGGGGAGCGGCCCGAGGGCGCGGGCGGCCTGTCCCCGGGGGCGGCGCTGAGTGACGGCCCGGCCACCGAGCAGCAGGGTGGGCAGTCCACCCCCCAACCTGGTCAGGGTGTGGGTGGTGTCGGCGAGAGTGACAGTGAATGGCAGCCACGTGAGAGTCACAGCGGGCAGCGCGGCCACCCCGGACTGACAGGGTCACGGGGGCAGCGCAGGGGGGCGCGCACTTGACACAAAAGAGCCCCGAGCACAGGAGAAGGAATTTGGGGCATCTGGGTTCCCGGGCCCTCCCCTCGCCCCGCTGTTCCCCGTGCCTGCTCCCCCGGGGACGAGCTGCGGGGAGCGGGAGGGAGCCAGCCGTTCCAGGAAGTGGCCTGCGTGGGGCGGCCACCTGCCCGGCCCCCGCGGCCCCAACACGCACACGCCCCCTCCCCCACCGCCCGCCCGGCCGGCGGACAGAGGCCCCGGCAGGTGGGGTCCGGACACCGCCCCCCCCGGCCGCCTTCCCGACTCCGGAGGGTGAGGGTCAGGGCCTCGGGCCGCTCCGCACGCGGAAACCCCACTTTGCCTCGGTCCGACCCCGCCCGGGCCGGAGCCCGAGGGGGCCCCGCGCGGCCGCCCCTCCCCCCGCCCCTCCCCCCGCCGCCGGCCGGCCGCCGGGGTCGCCGCGGCCCCTCGCCCGGCCAGGGAGGGGGCCCCGGCTTCGCCTCGGCCGTTTCCTGCCGACCCCCTCCCCGCCTGAGGGGAAAACCTCCTCCTCCTCCTCCCCCGGGAGCCGCGACCGAGTGGCCCGGGCCGCGCGCAGCTCGCGCCCAGCACTCCGGCCCGGGCGGCGGCGGCGGCGGCGGGGGAGGGCGCGGGGGAGGAGGCCGGGCCCGCGGCCGCCCCGCCGCCCGGACCGCTCGGACCAGCGGGCCCGAGACGGCGCCCCGCGCCCCGGATTCGCCTCGGTTCGGCCGCGCGGTGGGTGCGTCGCCCAGCCCGGCCTCGCGTGCGGCGGCCCCCGCTCGGGCCGGGCTGGGGGTGAGTCGGCGGCCGCTTACCTGGCGGCGGGGGCGGCGGGGGCGGCGGCGGCGGGAAGAGGCGGCAGTCGGGGGGGCTGTGGCGGTCGCGGTCGCGGCCCCGGTCGTGGCCCAGCCCGCGCCCGAGTATTCCCTCGTCGTCGTCCTCATAGTCTTCGTCGGCCGCCTCCACCTCCTCCTCCTCTTCGTCACCCTCATCTTCCTCCTCTTCTTCCTCCTCCGACACCACCATCTCCTCCTCCTCCTCCTCCTCGTCCCTCAGAGGGGAAGCCATCCTGTGGCTCTGGCCCCCCCACCACCCCCCCACCCACCGCCCGCCCGCCTCCCCCACCGCTACCACCACCACCTCCTCCTCCTCCTCCTCCTCCTCCTCCTCCTCCTCCTCCTCCTCCTGCTGCTGCTCGGCGGCGGCCTCCTCCTCCTCGGCCTCCCCCAGCCCCCCAAACCCCCGGGTCACCCCCCTCCGAAACTCCCACCCTCGGGGCCGCCGTCTGAGGAGGGGGGCCAAACCACCCCAAAATTTTTTCTTGGAAAAAATTTGGAGAGAGACTTTTTTCTTCTCGCCTTCTAAGAGAACAAGAAAGGAGGATTTAAAAAAAATAAATATATATAAAAGTTTTCGACTTCTCTCTGCCCCCCTCTCCGTTACTTTAAATATATTTAAATTCTGAGGGGGGCGCTCAGAAATATTTCTCAGAGCTGAGGCACTAAGATGGCCGCCTTGAAATTATTTTTAAAACAACCCCCCCTGCAGCACCGCCACCCCCTCCACGAAGAAAGGGAGAGGGGGGAAAATCCCCTTTTAAAACAAAATGGCTGGCTTAATATTTCATTTTCACCCCTACCCCATTCTCCTCCCTGTTACACTCCCAGCTCCAAGCTTCTACCCAGAAACCCACAAATTTCTCCCTTTTTTCATAACTGATTAGTGCACAGATTAATAGAGATATTTTCCTGTGTACTGAGTGTGTGTGTGAGTGTGCGCGCAGGGGGGGGGGCATGAAAGATTTCTGCATAAAACAAAAATGGCTGCTGTGACTAACTCCCCCTCATAAAAAATATTTGGGGGGGGCATTAATCAGTACTCATGCTCAGTCTGACATCAGCATAAATTGTTAAAGGTTAACTAGTTAGGTACTAGTCCAACTACATTTAATTTTTTTTCCTTTTCTTTACTAATCTCTTCCTCCCCACCTCCCTTCTCTAAAGAAAAGCGTTTTTTTTTTTGTTTTTTTTTTTTCCCCTGAATACTTCAGAAGGGAGTGGTTTGATGTGAAGGTTTTTTTTTTTTCCCCTTCAGGCATTGAAAAGGAAAAAGATGAAATATATGTTTATATATAACTGTTTCTGCATACCTCATTGAAGTCAAAACGCGTTTAATTGTGCACGTATCTTTTAAGTGAGAAGTGATACTGGGTTTTTCTTTCTTTTAAAAAGTGGTAGAAATCCTAGTGACTTTTGGGGGAGAGAGATGAATAGATACAGTGATTGAGGTGTTTTTTAAAGGAGTCCATGTTTGATTCTTCCCTTTGCTCAGCCTTTTCAGTGGTTAATATTGTTGCATATTTTACCTTCACTCTTCTCTGTTACCTTGCCCTTCCCTTCCCCAGTTGCTTGAATATGAAATTCATCTGACTTAGGAAATTAATTTAGGGGTAAATTGAACAGATTTTTAGAATAAAGGGGAAATAATCAAGTCTGAAGATTGTGAAATGGTTTTCTTTTCTCCTATTTCAGTATATTTCCTTTCTTCCATGATCTCCAACACTGATAAAGTGGAAGAAAACTAAGGTTCCATGACAGAGAAAAGTAGCTGGAACTGAGAAGAAAGAGAGGTAGGGGATTATACTCCCATTTTCATCTGATTCTAACCCTTGATTTTCAACTGTACCCAGTGTTTATCTTTAAATTGTATCAGGAATCAAATGGGGAGATTGAAAAGGAGTAAAAAAGTAGCTTTCTCATCCAGAGACTAGATGGGAGAAGTCGTAAAATAAAATTTGCCAGTTGAGCAATGCTAGCAAAGAAAGGGTGAATAGCTCAGTTCTAGCTTTTTTGTTCTTGTCATCCTTTTCTTACTCTAGTTTCCTCTACTCTTTTCATCTCGTTTTGCCCTTTGCTTCCCATCCTGTGTTTGTGGAATCATTTCTCTTCTGGGTTATTTCTCTGTATCTTAAATATGGGTGCCAGCCACCCAGCAACCTCTGCAGTATTCAGGAGCACCTTCAGAGAGAGGGGTAGTAGGCAGCAACCACAAAGTATTAGTGACAAGGAACATTGCAGATTTTTCCTTAAGCGGCTAAAATCATCTTTATTGATGTATCACGCTGCCCCTCCCCCCCCACACACACACTAATGTACTTTATTGAGCATTGATTTCCATCTTTTTCTTAAGCTGGCCTTTGGGATTCTCTTGCCTCTACTCCCGTATCATTCCTGTGAGTCTAAGTCATATTCCTCTTTCATTTGATTGTATTATGTCCTCTTAGTCTCTCTTTCTCCTAGTCTGTCTGAGTATCCCCTTTTTTCTGTGTATGGGCTTCTCAGTATGTGTCTATTTTTCACTCATCCCTTTGACCCTCAGGTTCTATACCTGAACAGCTATCCATGTCTGTCCTCGCTCTGTTTACTTCTGTCTTCCAGGGCCAGACTGCATGTGCATCTTCCTTCTGTCTGCCTGACTCCCCTCTTCTGGCCCCTGCGTGTGTGTCTGGGAAGAGTGTCCTCATGTGTCTGTTGACAGCCCTACACATCATGTGCACCACAGTCTCTGCCTCTGTGCCCTCTCCCTCTGCCGAGTGCCTCTTTCTGCCTGGGGGTCAGGCCACATGTACCGTGCGCTGCAGGTGTGGGTGGCTAAAGGTGGCTGTGTGCACCCCTGTACAAACATTCATCATTCTCACCAGTGTGCTTTGCATATAGATCTGTTAATTTGCCTGACTCTTCCTCTTATCCATCTTCCCCACTTCCTGCCTGCTTCTCCTGCCCTCTTCTCTCCCTACTGACTTCTTGATTTTTTTCTTCTATCCTTGTTTCCGCCTATTTCTCTACCTGCTTACTCCTATTATGGTGTCTGTCTGCCTGCCTGCCGATCTGCTCCTCCCTGACTGGCTGCCAGCCTATTTCTCTCCCTGGTTGTCTGTCTGCTTCTCTGGCTGTTTGCCCACCACTTTCTCTTTAGCCATCTGCCTCCCCGCCTGCCTGTCTCTATCACTTTCTTAGTCTTGGTTTGTCTACCTTCCAGACTTTGCCATGGTTCCCTGTATTGGTTTGTCTCAATCTTACCCTTTTACTTGTTCCTCCTTTTATTTATGCCTGTTAAATTCATGATTTTTTTTTGCCTCTCTTTATGTCTGTCTTGCTTGCTGCTGTCCCACTGTTTAATGTTTGTATCTCTTTTTTTTTGTTTTGTTAATATATTTTAATTAATTTCAGAGAGGAAGAGAGGAGAGAGATAGAAACATCAATGAGGAGAGAGATTCATTGATCGCTGCCTCTTGCATGTCCCTTACTGGGGATCAGGCCAGCAACCTGGGCATGTGCCCTTGATTGGAATCGAACCCGGGACCCTTTAGTCCGCAGGCCGATGCTCTGTCCACTGAGCCCAGCTGGTGGGGCAATGCTTGTATCTTTTTGGTCTGTCTGCTTGTCAGCTTTTCCCCTGGCTTCCTCTATCTCAACATCCCATCAGTGATGATGGGCTCTCTACCCCAAACCTCTCGGTGAACCCATTACTCCAAAGGCGTATCTGCCTTCTTGCCACGTCCCTTGCCTTCTCTCATTGATTCTTCCATTTCGTTTGTCTCTCTTCTTCTTGTCTTTCTGGTTCCTCAGTCAGCTGCCTTAGTCTTTTTGCCATTTTCCCAGTCTTTCCTTGTCCTGCCGTTTTGCTGTCTCTCTGCCTTGCTGGCTATATTGCCCACTTCTCAGCTTGCTTTCCTTTTTCTTCTTATTTTTTTAATCAACTTTTAAACAGACAGCACATATACATGGCATAAAATGTTTTAAGTACTAAAAACGTCCTGTGAAGAGTAAGCCTCTCTTGCTGCTCCCCATGCCCTTCGTTCTCTCAGATTTGCTCACTACTTCACATTTCTTGGATATTGTTCCAGAAAAGAGTCTACATATATATGTCTACTTGCTTTTTGCTGCACTCTCCTACTTTTCTCCTACTTCTGCTGAATGCTTTTCCTCTGTTAGTCTGTCAGTACTGCTTCCTATTATCATCTCTTCCCTCTTCTTTTTTATTCTATTATATGACACTTTAAAAAAATGTATTCTAATTGACTTCAGAGAGGAAGACAGAGAGAGAGAGAGAGAAAGAGAGAGAGAGAGAGAGAGAGAGAGAGATCAGTGATGACAGAGAATCATTGATTGGCTGGAGATTGAACCTGGGCATGTGCCCTGACTAGGAATCAAACCATAACCTCCTGGTCCATAGGTTGACGCTCAGCGCCAGCTGGATGGCATTTGTCTTTTTTATTGACTGGTTGCTAGTTACATGCTTTTATTACCAGTACCTGAGGAGCTCTTAGGAAGGGCTTGCTCGCTCATCTTCGCTTCTACTCTACATAATAAGTTGTCTTGGGGACAGCCCGCCCCTGCTGGTCTTTTCCTCACTGAAGTATGTTAATTGAGAAAAGCACTGATGGTACTGAAAAATGCCATACAAATGTGAGAACAATTTAATAGTACAGACAGTTTGTAAGCTGAGCTTACATGCACACAGAATAGACACAGGCCGGCTCTCTTTTCCACATCTGTGTTAATTCCTTTAAGGACACACGGACTAGACCCTCTTAGGTTCAGAGCACTCTTTGGCTGCTGATCTAGGCCTTCCCAAGAAGTTTGTCTTCCTCCTAGTCTAAAAAACTAAAAAGTTTTTTTACTAAAACTTTCTCCCTTTTCATCCTCCCTTTGACTCCCTCTTGTCACATGCCATCTTGGAGGTGTTATACCTCATTAGCCTCAATCCAAGTCTCTTCAGAAAGGTGATGATAAAACTTTTATACACAATGCTCTATTCTTTCATTTCTGCTTTTTACTGCCTGCATTCCTGAATTGAACGATTTCAGCCTCCATCTCTGTGTCTCTCGCCTGTCTTTCCCTCTCTCACTTCTCTTTTCTTGGTTCTCTCTTTCCTCTTAACTGTCTTGGGCTCCATTCTAGCCTCTCTTTCTGATTGGCTACCTTCCCTCTCTTCTGTCTGATTGACCTCTATCCCACCATTACCCCATCTGTCTGCTGGATTCTCCCTGTCTGCCTGCAATAATATATGTGATAGCACTTTTTAAATTATAAAGCACTGGGTAGTATAAGATATTACCATGTCTTCTTTATTTTTTTTCCCTTTCTCTGCCTTCCTTTTTTCTTTCCACTCCTTTCTGTTTTTCCGTTTCTGTTCCTCTTGGTGATCTTGCCTGCCTCTCTGTCAGCTCCTTTCTTTCCTTGCCAACCTGTCTTTTTTTCTGCCATCCTTCTCTGTCTGCTCCATTCTTGTGTGTCTCTGTCTCCAGGCTCCTCTGTATTTCTCTTACCTGTCTGTTCTGTCTGTCCTTAGGCCTTTATCTGTGCTTGTGTGTCTCGCTTTCTCCAGTTGCTTGTCTCCCTCCCTGTCATTTTCAATGTGGGTCCCTCTATGTGCCTTTTGCTATATTCCTGTACTTCAAAAAATGAAAAGAATTAAAATACCATATGAGTGATTGGTAGAAAAGAAAGTTATTTTAAAAAAAATATTTTTATTGATTTTAGAGAGGAAAGGAGAGGGGTAGAGAGATAGAAACATCAATGATGAGAGAGAATCACTGTTCGGCTGCTTCCTGTACGCCCCCTAATGGGGATCAAGCCTGCAACCCAGGGATGTGCTGTTGGCCAGAATCAACCTGGGACCGTACAGTTCCTAGGCTGACGTTCTCTCCCCCGAGCCAAATCAGCTAGGGCAAAAGCTTTTGTTTTAATGAGAAGACCATTATAGTGAGAACAAGGAACTGAGGCATGCAACTATCAAATGCAAACCAGAAATTAGATGCCCAATCACAAAAGAAAACATTGTAAGGGACTTCAAAGGCATAATAAAATTATTTATATAAAGCAAAAGCAATAAACTTATAAAAAGCAATAGTTTTTAACCTTTTCTGGATCATAGGAAGTTATAAACCCTTCCCTCAGAAAACCAGTAAATATACAAAATATCACATGTTTTCATGGTGTCGTGAATACTCTGAAGTCTGTGGACCCAGGCTAAAATCTTGATGGAGGGGACCAATGAGAATGATTAATAGAACAGCCACGAACTGGTGCAACAAAGCAGATAGAAGAACTGTAAAAGCATTTTGCAATCTATTTTCTATGCAAAGAGGTGTTAAAGAGATTACTAGTTGTCTTTTTAAATAACGAAAAAGCATGTAAATGCTGAGGATATCATGGAATTAGAAATGGAAAGTCAGCTAAGCCAGAGGTTCCCAAAATAGCTAAGTAAGGTTGCCACCTGTCCTGTGATAAGATCTGTTCTCTGTTTTGAGAATATGTACTTCTTATATATATTTTTATACAGAGTAAGTATGTAATACACAATATTTATGTGTAATAAATATATAATATATATACATATATTTATATATTTAACTATATTTTCATGATTTTATAGAGCAAGAGAAAAAATGACTTTTTACACTTCTATACAATTTTTAAAATGTATATTTTATTGATTTTTTACAGAGAGGGAGAGAGAGAAACATCGATGAGAGAGAAACATCAATCAGCTGCCATTGCACACTCCCCACTGGGGATGTGCCAGCAACCAAGGTACATGCCCTTGACTGGAATCAAACCTGGAACCCTTGAGTCCGAAAGCTGACTCTCTGTTCACTGAGCCAAACCGATCAGGGCTATACAATTTTTCAGTGACCAAAGGATTAGCTAGGTGGAAAGAGGAGAGACACTTTTTGAGATCAGACATAAACACACAGTAAACAATGTGTGGGGGTGATGATTGCTATGGGCTGTAAAATCTGAGCACGCAGAGAAGAGAAATCTTGTAGGGGGAAAGGAAACAAGTGAAGAATTTTCATATGAACTTGTATTTGAAGTAGGCCCCAAAGGATAAATAAGATTTATATAGCAGAGATGAGGAAGAAGGGCAGTCTGAGTTGAGTAAGAAAGTACTTAGCGAGTAATATATGGACCTCATCTAACTAGAGTGGTTAAGTTTATGATAGAAAGTTATAGTAGGTGTTGGTACCTCTTTAATGGATAAGGATTGCTAGTATCTCAAGTGATGAGTAGAGGCCAGAACCATGGAGGGACTTTGAAGAATGGAGGGGAAGAGAAGAGAAGCCAAAGGACAATATGGAAATTGTTAGAGCGGTAGGTATACCAGCTTGTGTTATTGTGGTAAAGCAGGAAGACAGTTCCAGAGGGAAGATACAATAATTGATGCTAGATGTTTCGTGGAGGTTAGGAAGAGTACCAACTGACAGTCCCTCAAAAGTCAAACAGGGTTCCGTGTGAGCCGATGGTTTCAGTCCTAGGCCCAAGGAATTGAAACACACTCAAAAATTTGTATCTGAGTCTTCATAGGGGCATTATTCATAATAGCCCAAATGTCCATCAACTTAGGAATAAACAAAAATATAGTATGTCCGAACAATCCAACCGTAAAAGAATGAAGTACTAATATTGTGCTACGACATGGATGGACCTTGCAAACATCATGCTAAGTGAAAGCAGCCAGACACAGAAGAACATGTATTGTGTGACTCCACTCATGTGAAAGGCCCAGAATGAGTTTAGAGCGACAGGAAACAGACAATTGGTTGTCAGGGGACGGGGGAGAGGAAAATAGAGAATGACTGCTAATGGGTATGGGATTTCTTTTTGCAGTGATGAAATATTCTGGAATTAAGTATTGGTGATAGCTGCACACCTTGTAAATATACTAAAAACTCATGAATTGTACATTTTAAAGTAGTGAATTTTATGGTGTATGAATTATATCTCAGTTAAAGAAAGAAGATTGCAAACTGAGAAAAGTAGAAGCTAGTTTGAGTGAGGAAGTTACATAGCAATGAAAGTTAAGAGAAACCGTTATAATATTGCTTATAGAGGTTTTTAACTAAAAATGTCATCTATTGACTATTCCATATGTTCAAATAATATATATAGCATAAATCAACCACAAAGAATATTAAAATGAACACATGTATCCATCATCTGGTTTAATATAACAGTAGTAAGATCTTTAGACCCTCAGATGATCTTTCATATTCCACATTCCTCTCCTGCTCCTGCCCAGCTAGTATGTTGAATTTTGTGTTGTCATTTTTTTTTGCTTTTTCTTCAAGGTTAGTTCCCTTCTCCTCTGTAACTTCTTAATTAAAAAACATTTCAAACCTATAGAAAAGTTGAAGGATTACAATGAGCCCTAGCCGGTTTAGCTCAGTGGACGGACGGTCCCAGGTTCGATTCCAATCAAGGGCATGTGCCTGGTTTGCTGGCTCAATCCCGCGTACAGGAGGCAACCGATCAGTGATTCTCTCTCATCATGTTTTTCTTTCTCCCTCTCTTTTCCTCTGAAATCAATAAAAATTTTTAAAGGACTACAATGAATAACCATAGAGGGTGGGGCAAAGTAGGTTTACAGTTGTTCCTGTGGAAAATAATCCTATCTAATAAAGATGGTGGTGCCCATAGTCACAATGTGGCGGCACCCAGTCCCCTCAGCTCCGCCGGAGTCCCCTAGTCCTCGCAGCCACGTGGAGGGAAGGTAGGGGGGGTAGCAGGTGTGCGGTGCGCCAGGACCTGCCATCAGGCAAGTCCGGCCACACTTATACTTGCTGCTAGAGTCCCACAGTCCTTTCACCCCAGCTGGGGGTCGGGGGTGAAGGGGTGCACATCAGGTGCACACGATGTGGCCGGACCCGCCCTCAGCCTCCCAGCCACCCAGGGCCGGCCGAGGTGCAGGCAGCCTCAGATAATGGCTACCCAGCTGATGCTCAAGGCGCAGGCAGCCTTGGATAGGGGCTGCCCAGCCGCCTAGGGCCGCCCGAGGCTCAGGTAACCAGGGTGGGCCGAGGCTTGCGCTGCCGACAGTGGCAGCAGCAGAGGTGTGATGGGGGCATGGCTTTCCCCACATCAGCAGGCCACCTCCTGCCCCTGAGGGCTCCCGGACTGTGAGGGGGCAGGCCGGGCTGAGTGACCCTCCCCCCCTTCCAGTGCATGAATTTTCAGGCACTGAGGCTCTAGTATAGTAATAAATAGTAATATAAGAAGTGAGTATGTGCTTCACATACTCACTCTGTAAACCTACTTCTGCCCCTCCCTGTATATAACTTCTTCACTTAAATTAACTAATCTGATTGTTAACCTTTTGGTAAAATGGCATGAGCAAATGCTTGTAAATGCATAAAACAACATGAAATTATATATATATAGTATAATCTCAACCATGGAAGAAAATAATAAAAAGATGTTGTTAAAATGTTCATAGTTGTTTCTGCTGAGTGATAGAAATAAGAATGATTTTTGTTTTGCATCTTTATGCTTTTCTACCTGGAATTTTTTGTGAAGAGCACATAGTCTATAGTAAAAAGAAAAATGTTTTGAAAATTAATTTTAAAAATATATAGAAAGAGAGAATTGTAGATAGTGACTATGAATATCAAACATTTGTTTATAAAGTTAGGTAGTCCCAAAAAGATAGTTTAAAGTAATATGGAAAGTAACCTTGGAAATAGACCACATACCTAAGGATTTCTTTATCTCCAGGGTTGTTTCCACATCCCCCCATTTTTGTGTGAAAAAGCTTGCTGTACACCCTTCTACTTCCTCACTGTCATTTGCTTACCTCCTGAGGACCCCATCCATTCATTAAAATCGATGTCTGGTCCAGTCCTGCCCCGTCTTCCTGTCCAGAAACCTTTCTCTCCATTCTGCTTCTGGCAAACACCACACGGTTTCCCTTTTGACATTGCCTTGTAACTGCTACTTTTTAAAAAAAATCCTCACTCAAGGATATGTTTTTTTAATTAATTTTAGAGAAAGAGGAAGAGGTGGGGAGGGGAGAATGTCGATCAGCTGCCTCCCATATGCGCCCCAATCGGGGATCGAATCCATACCCTAGGTAATGTGCCCTGACCAGGAATTGAACCTGCCATCTCTCTCTCTTTTTTTTTTTTTTTTTTAAGAATTTTTAAATTGATTTTTAAAGAGAGAATGAGAGAGATAAGAGTGAAACATCGGATCGGATTGGATTGGCTGCCTACTATACACTCTCCACCAGAGATTAAGCCAGAAACCTGGGTATGTGCCCTGACACAGAATCAAACCAGCAACCCTTTAGTGCCCTGAACAAGACCCAACCCACTGAGCTGCTGCTTCTTGGGCCTTTCACCATCTAGCTCTCCAGACGGGGAGTGTTTTAGACTCTTCCAAAATTGTGTGACTCCTACACTGTATTCCAAAGCCAAAAATGAGGTTACCCACTCACTCCATCGGAGAGTTTGAGTTTTGGAGTCTGGTAGCACCTGGAATCCCAGTTGTCACTAACAGTGAACCTAGGGAGGCTCCGTTCCTTCATCTATGAAACAAGGATAGTAATGCCTACCTTACATGGCTGTAGTGAGGAGAAACTGAACTAACTTAGCCCTACCCAGTTTGGCTCAGTGGATGGAGCGTCAGCCTATGGACTGAAGGGTCCCGGGTTCGATTCCGGTCAAGGACACAGGCCTCAGTTGCAAGATCCTCTCTGGCCTGAGCCCTGGTTGGGATGCCAATCGATATCTTTCTTTCACGTTGATATTTATCTCTGTCTTTCTCTCTAAAAATCAATGGGAGCATCCTTGGGTGAATATTAAAAAACAACAACAAAACACCTGAACTAACTTACATAAAGGACTCACTATAAGGCACTCAGTAATTGGTAGCCATTATTCTAAATAATCAAGTTTACTTACTATTAGCCATTTCTCAACTTAGAGATTCACTTAAGATTACAGTAAGGTGAGGGAATTCATGAGTAGAGTTATGACAGCACCTTAAGTTGAAGAAGCAAAAGCCTGACTTTAGTTGCTTTTATCCCAAAAGTTGGGCCATTTTCCTTGCTTTAGTTTATATAAATAAACTCCAGCATGATATGAAACAAATCACATTTTACAGAACACAAATAATTTTCCTAATGGAGGCACAAACACTTTTTAAAAATATTTTTTTATTGATTTCAAAGAGGAAGGAAGAGAGAGAGAGAAACATCAATGATGAGAGAATCATTGATCGGCTGGCACGCCCCCACTGGGGATGGAGCCTGCAAATGGGGCGTGTGCCCTGACGGAATTGAACCTTGACCTCCTGGTTCATAGGTTGAAGCTTAACCACTGAGCCATGCTGGCCAGGCCACAAACACTGTTGTCAGATCAGAAAACCAAATGTTAGTCACAGATATGGCCTACTGATTTTCTAATTATGGCAAATGTTACCTGGATGACTAATAATGCCAAATCTCCGATATCCCAAGGAAAGCATTCGTTAATAAAGTGGCTAGCTAGCACAAGGAGAGTGAAAGAAAACTAAAATTTCCCTGTGCCTATTCCAAGGATCATGCACACTGCTGGGCACTTCCCCATGTCACTGTAATCTTAACACTGGAGATGGCTTCCTTTTAAGGGATCATATCCTGGTTTATGCCTATTGTCCTTAGTGACGCTGTACTTCTGTTATCTATATTTTATGGTTAAATGGAAACTAAAGAATTCTGTGCATGGTTACAAAGTCAGAAAACTCCTCCCTTCTGCAGTTGGATTTCTTTTTTCTTTTTTTAAAAAAATATATTTTATTGATTTTTTCACAGAGAGGAAGGGAGAGGAATAGAAAGTCAGAAACATCAATGAGAAACAAGCATTGATCAGCTGCCTCCTGCACACCCCCTGCTGGGGATGTGCCCGCAGCCAAGGTACATGCCCCTGACCGGAATCGAACCCGGGACCTTTCAGTCCGCAGGCCGACGCTCAATCCACTGAGCCAAACCAGCTTCGGCTGCAGTTGGATTTCTTCAGTGAACATCCCATTCATATCTCATCCAACTACAACTCTAATACACCACCATTTTGCTGTTTACCAAATTATGGAAACTCAAGTCCTTATCTTAGTTGACCTCTATGTAACTTTTCACACTGTTTACCACTCCATCCTGTCAAATATCTTCTCTCTGGCTTCCAGGCACCATTTTTCTGGGTCTTTTCACCCCGTTGGCTTTCCTTCCGAGTCTCCTTTTCCTCTTATTTAGGTCCTGTGTGCCCCAGCCCTCTACTCAGGGCGCCTTCAGTCTTGCGGTGACCTTATCTCTGACTTTAGCATTAGTGATTCTGCTGGTAATTTACATACGTATAACTCTCGCCCAGAGCTCTCTTCAGGATCCAGTGTCATATCCTATAAGATCTAGACATCTGTATTTGCATGCCCAAAGTTACTTCATACAGCTAACTAAAAATAGATAATCTTCCTCCCCAGTCAGATTCCTCTTCTAGCATTCCCTTTCTCCATCAATGGATTTATCATCTCAGTCATGCTGTCCTGAAACTGGGGTGTCGTCCTTGACTGTGCTTTATGTCCCACACTCCCTCCCAGTAAATTACTGAGGTGTATAATTCTTTCTTAACTTCAGTTCATATTCTCTGATCCCCACTGCCACTAACTTAGTTCCAGCTACCTTCATTGCTTTCCTGAACTGCTGCAATAGCATTAGTCTCTGTCTCCACATTCCCCCCTTCCTTTTTCTTCCCTCCAATCAATTCTCTTGACATTATATAGTCAAGTCACTTTTTAAAAATACAAATCTTACCATGCCATTATCTGTAAAATTCTTGACTCTGAATTGTATACTATAAAATGGTGAATTTTATAATATGTGGGTTATATCTTTTTTAAAAACATACAAAAACAACCTGGTTTACAAAGCTTCCCATGACCTGGTCTGACCTTAATGTCTCTCATTGCCCACTCTCCCAGGACCTCCCATCTCCTCTTAGCTTTACTCCTCTTTGCATTTCTGCTTCTGAGCTCTCCACAAACGGTCTTACCTCTAAACTGTGCTTTTATGCCATTTATCCTTTCTCTTTACCCTTTTCTTTCTCTTCTCATGGCTGCCTTATCCTTGTCTTCCAGGCCTCAGCTTAAGGTGATGCTTCCCTGATCTCCCCAGACTGGGTTTGGGTGTTCTTGAGGCATTTCATACTTAGCCCTTTTGTAGCATTCACATTATATTTGTTTAATTTTATTAATACTGATTAATTGCTCTGGGCTGGGCACTGGGCTAGGGATGTGGTCCCTGCCCTCTTAGAACTTACAGTCTCAGAAGGAAGGAAGATGGTTTGATTGAGAAAAAAAGAAGAATTCATGGACACGGACAACAGTGCGGTGACTGTTGGGGGGAGGTAGGGGAGTGGGGGGAGGTGGAATTTATGGGGAATAAATGGTGATGAAAAAATAATAATAAAATAAAGGGAAAGCCCAGCTGGTGTGGTCAGTGGTTGAGCGTCGACCTGTGAATCAGGAGATTACGACTCAGTTCTGGCCATGGGGTGTGGGGGAGGCAGCTGATCCATGACTCTCTCACCATTCTGTCTTTCTCTCCTTCTACCTTCCTCTCTGAAGTAAATAAATAAAAATATGTATTTTTTTTAAAAGAAAAAATACAAAAGAAAAATCAAAAAGCTAAATATTTGAATTGTAACTTATGTTTTAGGGCAACCTGAGAGGGTCTGATAAAAGATTTGTTATAATTGAAGGGATCAGGAAAGACTTCTCAGAGAAAGTATCATTTAAGTAAAGACTTCAAGCAGCAGGAGTTGGCCAAATGATGAGTGGAGACTGGAGTGTTGTCCCATGTAGAGGAACAGCATGTGAGAAAGCCTGGGCAGAAAGTGCTTTGGGGATTCCAGGAACTGAAAGGCCATTGCGGAAGACAGAGAAGAGCATGGAAGAGCCAAATCACATTGTGGATGGTGGTAAGAGTGTCCTTACATCCTCTTAAGAGGAAGAGGAAGCCTTGGTAGACTTTGAAAGCGTTTCAGCGCTGTTGTGTAAAAGAGAAAACAAGATGACAGGAGGCTCACAAATTTCTCTGAATTTCCTACTAAACAACAGGCAGTCCTCGGGTTACGTTGGAGATCTTATCCGTTCCTACGGCACGATGTAACTCGATTTCCACCTCAAGTCAGAACCTACCTACATCACTCACATGGAGCACATATACAGCAGTAATGAAGTGAAACAGTAAAAAAAAATTAAAAGAAAGATAATAATTCCTGACCTTTACTTGTGCTAAATAATAAAAAACATAAATCATATATACATACATCAAAATGATGGAACTTTTACTTTTATAAATAAACTAGAGGCCTGGTGCATGAAATTTGTGCGGGGGGGGGGGGGGGGGGCGGGGGGGCTCAGCCCAGCCTGCACCTTCTCCAATCTGAGACCCCTTGAGGGATATCCGACTACCTGTTTAGGCCCAATCCCACCTCGAGGGATATCCGACTGCCTGTTTAGGCCTGATCCCACCTCGAGGGATGTCCGACTGCCTGTTTAGGCCCAATCCCATCGATTCCGGTCAGGCCTAAATGGGCAGTCGGACATCCCTCTCACAGTCCAGGACTCCTGGCTCCCAACTGCTCACCTGCCTGCCTTCCTAATTGCCCCTAACCGCTTCTGCCTGCCAGCCTGATCACCCCCTGACTATTACCCTGCCAGCCTAACTGATGTCTAACTGCTCCCCTGCCAGCCTGTTTGCCCCCAATTTCCCTCCTCTGCTGGCCTGGTCACCCCTAACTGCCCTCCCCTACAGGCTTGATTGTCCCCAACTGCCCTCCTTTGCAGGCCTGGTCCCTCCCAACTGTCCTCCCCTGTAGGCCTGGTCCCCCCAAAAGCCCTTCCCTGCAGGCCTGGTCACTCCTAACTGCCTTTCCTTACAGGCCTGGTTCCTCAACTACTCTCACCTGCAGGCCTGGGTCTCCCCAACTGCCCTTCCCTGCAGGCCCACTCACCCTCAACTTATTCCTCTGTCAGCCTCGTCACCCCTAACTGCCCTCCCCTGCTGACCATCTTGTGGCAGCCATCTTGTGTTGGAGTGATGGTCAATCTGCATATTACTAATTTATTAGGTAGGATAGAGGCCTGATGCATGGGTGGGGGCCAGATGGTTTGTTCTGAAGGGTGTCCCAGGTCAGGGTGGGGGTTCCCTTGAAGCGTGGTGTGGCTTGGGCAAGGGGCCTGTGGTGGTTTTAAGGCCAGCCACGCCCCCCAGTGACCCAAATGGAGACCCTGGTATCTGGGATTTATTTATCTTCTATAAGAAACTTTGTAGCATGGAGTAGAGCCAAGCCTTCTGCTCGCTCCATGGTGACAGTCATTTCTGTTGGAATTTATTTACCTTCTATAATGGTAACATTGTAGCCTCGAGTGGAGGCCTAGGCCAGAGTTGCAGAAGCTTGGCTTCCTCCATTGCTGGGGGCAACCCTAGCCTCTGCTCTCTCCAGCTCTATGGCTGCCACCGTTTCTGTTGTGATTTGTGTATCTTTTATAATTGAAACTTTGTAGCATTGAATGGAGGCCTAGGCTGGCAAGGGCAGGTGGAAAGCTTGGCTTCCTCCATTGCCTGGGAAATCCAAGCCTCCCTCCTGCTCTCAGTGGCTGCTGCCATCTTGGTTGTGGTTTATTTGCATATTCACTCCTGATTGTCTTGTGGGTATAGCAGAGGTACAGTCAATTTGCATACTACTCTTTTATTAGATTATTAGATAGGATGGGAAACGACGTACGTTGAGTCCAACATAACCTGAGGACTGCCTGTATAAGCCTCTTGCGGGTAGAAATTGTCTTATTAGTGTATTCACAGGTTCCAGCACTACATGACATTTGATGCTCAGTATTATATAATAAATTGAATACATGGAAGGTGGGGTCAGGATTCCAATTTAGGTTTTCAAAAAAGGCTCTACTCAGGTATCAACTCCCCACCTCCCACTTCTCCATCCACACCCAAGACTAATTGGATATCTCTCCTTTTACCAATGCATCTGGTAAATTATGTTTTTCAAAAGATGGCCATAATATTCAATATCCAAAATGCTCTTATTACAAACTAATTTTGACACTTTTCCCACTGAGAAGTGAAGTCTTAATTCCCATCCCTTGGATTTGAGGCAAGGTAATAAAAGGTGATTCAGCTTCCTCTTGGTTCACTTGGGATACTTGCTCTTGGAACCCAGCCCCCATGACATGAGGGAGCCCATCCTGCCCCACATGAAGGCCTACATGGCAAAGAACCCAGAGCCTACACCCACTTGCCAGCTGTGTGAGTGAGCCATTCTGAAAGTGAATCCTCCAGCGTCCAGCAACCTGCCCAAATTACAGGTTCATTAGCAAAATAAATGGTGGTGGTTGTTTTAAGCCAGTGAGTCTTGAGACGGGTTGTTACGCAGGGATAGGCGCCCCGAACAGAACCCTGTATTTATCAGGCAAAGAGGTGGTGCAGCTCAGTGGCTGCAGGTGGCCCCTGACTGTGGCTCAGAGCCCACCTCTGCTACTTACTAACTGCACGGCCTTTGGCAATTACTTAACCTTTCTGTGCTTCAATTTCCTTCTTTTCAGTGTTAGTAAAATAGGACTTAAGTTTGTTGTGAGGATTAAATAATGCAGTTCTACAGGTAAACAGAGCAACCTTTGATCATCTCAGACAAGACTGATCCTTGCACCATTCCCATGTGATTCTAGTTTTTTTCTTTATAGTACTTTTGGCATTTATGTGTGTGTGTGTGTGTGTGTGTGTGTGTTTACATATATATGTATGTACATACATGTACAAATATATAGATGCACATATATTTCAGTACGTCTGAAATGTCTACTTGTTTGTTGTTTCCCTACCAGAGGATTGTTTCCCCACTAGAGTATAAGTCCCAATAAAGCAGCAGACTTACTTGTCACTTTCACTGCGGTATTTCCAGTAAGCAGAACAGTGCCTGGCACAAAGTGCTTAATAATGTTTTTGTTAATGAATGGAAGAATAGCACGTTCACACTTCTTATGGAAGACATCACTAGTTCCTACCCAGTATCCATTCTCCCCTTCCCCAGTAGTGGACCCTGCTTTTGTTGTGGACGTCAATATAAAATCCTGTCGCAGATGCCACTGCAGCTAAGGGTTATTGTGTATTTCCTATCAACGAGACATAGTCAGAGGTCTGCTAAAGATGCCGGGGAGGTTTTTGCTTAAGATAGACATTGCCCTTCCTTCTTTTCCTCTTTCCTGCCCAAAATCCAGGCTAGAAGGAGAACAGCCCCAAAGACCATAAACATGAGAACAAAAACAGGAGCTACCTGAGACATTAATGAACTATCTAGTGGAGTTACTATACCACAGACATTCTATGTGAGGAAAAATTAATCCCTTGTAGTTAAGCCCCAGCTTAACCAAATACATTCTCAACTGATACACTATGGTGGAGTAATTCCTACCCCTCGAGGCTGTCTATTAAGGGCAAGGGGATATTTCATCTTCCTTACTATTCTGTAGAAGGATTAGAATTTACCAGCACAAATGACATTATTCAGATCTGCTCAGATGCTCCCAATAGTGAGAGAGGGCAAAAAGCAATGGATACCACATTATCTGAATCTATTTGGCTCCTGAGTTCAGACATTTTAAATAGTGGGGGTAACATGTGCCATTCATTCCTGAAACAAATATGTATTTCTTGTACTCTTGGCCAGGCATTATATGGCTGCTGGGGATAAAGGGAGGATTAAGGCAGATGATTGAAGCTGGATGCCCAAGTGCCCACTAAACAGTAAGCCCCCAAAGGGAAGGAGCTGAGCTGCTCCCAGCAAAAGATTTAATTCTAGCAGTCTCTCTACCATCTTGTTCCTTAACTCAACCTTTTTTACCTCTAACCTCACTTCAGTGTTCTGACTTCACTTATTCCCATTCTCCAGCTTTTTTTTTTTTTAGTGTTTCCCAGGTGCCTAGAATATTCAGTACTTGGACTGCATATCTATTTATATTTTGGATTCCTCCTAATCTTTTACTTCCAGATTATTCAGGTTTCAAATTATCTGCTTTCTCTACAACTAAATCTCCATATGCCCCTGCTGGTCCATCAGAAAGTGGCTGTTCTCCTAATATGCAACATCTATGTGGTTTACCTAAACTCAGCTGAGGGAGCTGGGTGCATTAACCTCATCCTGATATCATGACTGGGTGTTGTGATCATAAGTACAAATGGTAGATCCCCTCACTCAGCTCCAAAGTACGTCCAGATCAGAATTTGAGACAGTAGCAAAATGTTTCAGACTAATCATAAACTATGCCCCAGAGATTAAATCTTTAGGAATTGCTGCCATGGGAACAGAGATATAACAGGTTGAAGTAGACCATTGAGGCAAATGCCAGAAATCCTAGGATGACACTGTATCGTCACCTTTCATATTTTACTTTTGAAGGCCTTTATTTTGTTATTTTTTGGTTAATCCTTACCTACGGGTATTTTTCCGAGGATATTTTTCCATTGAGTTTTAGAGAAAGTGAGGGAAGGAAAGAGACACACAGAGAGAAACATCAACGTGAAAGAGACATGTCGTCTTGTGCCCTAACCGCGATGGGGATCAAAGAACACGCTCTTGACTGGAACCAAACCTGGGACCCTTCAGTCCATGGGCTGACACTCTATCCACTGAGCCAAACCAGCTAGGGCTGGAGGGATGGGGAGGGTGTCTTTAAATTATTTGTGTGTGTGTGTGTGTGTGTGTGTGTGTGTGTGCGCGCTATTCAGGGGCAGGAGGTTGGTCCAGTTTGAGAGACTGATGGAAATTATAGCACCTTTCTTCAAAATAATTCACATGTGCCCACATACATACAATATTTAGAACCATTCCTGCAGATCCAGGGTAAGAATCCACCTGTGATTTGCCATGAGGGTGGAAACTTTTTCAATAACGTAAGTTGGTCCTGTATGAGGTAGAATTTTCATTTCTCTTTTGTGTGTTTTATCCCATTGAGCAGGCAAGCTTCCTGCAAGGAACATTAAAAAACAACAACAATAAAAAAAAACACTTTGTATTACCCCTAGTGATGTATGTATACAGGGCCAAGACTTGTGGGACATATTTGAATATTTGCCAGTTAAGTCCGTGGAAGCTGCTATGATTTACTGTGAAAAGGCAGCTTTCAATATTCTGCCACCCCACTTCCCTCTAGAACAAAAGAGACCCTACACTCATGTTCTGTTTATAAGTTTTAGGCCAAGGCATTATTTACATGTTCTTCATACAAATATCCAGTCTTGGATATTTGGGGAACAAAGTAGTACATGGTGGAAAGCTTTATAGCCCCCTGCCCAAAACAGTAAATATTAATAAACAAATATACTCTATTTCTTAAAAATCTGTGGTCTTTATTCCTTCCAAAGCTCCATGCCTCACCCCATACACACCCACACCTGTAGTCAGATCCTCTACTTCTCCCATGATTTTTTTAAACATTAATTAAAAATTTTTGTTTTGTTCATTCTCACCTCAGGATATTTTTTTCCATTGACCTTTAGAAAGAGTGGAAGGGGCAGAGGGGAGAGAAATGACTGCTGGTTGCTTTCTGCATGTCCTGACAAGCAGATCAAATCTGCAATCCAGGTCCATGCCCTTGACAAGATGCCCTTGACCAGGAACCTGCACCTCTCCACCGCTCTGGTGCAAGGCTCTAACCACTGAGACCACAGGTCAGGGCTGAATTTTATTCAACATTCCTTTCCGGGTGTGTGCTTGCAGGGAAAACTAAAAACAGGAACAAACGTATTGCTAATAGAATAATGGCCTTGTAGTTTTTCCTTTTTTTTTCAGATCCTTCCCTCCCACCTATAAATTTGAAAGGGGCCATCTTTAACCTCTAGAACTTCAGTGTTTTCCCTCCTCCAGTCACCTCCCTGACTTTGTAGGCAATTACAGCCATCTAGTGGCCAAACGGGGAAATGACAGATTGCTCCAAAAATCTGGTGAGAGGAAGAACCTCATGGAATAATTTTGGGTCGTGGATCTATGGAGAGCAAGGAAAGAGAAACCTGTGGATAGAGACAATAGCACAGGATCCAGCCATCCTATTTCTTGGTCTCACCTTGCCTCCTAGGACACAACATCCCATTCATTGGTTATTAAAAACAAATGGAGTCACTTAACATTTGAGCTCATTCAATCAAAATTTATTGAGCAACTGTGTGCTAAACACTTGGAATACAGCAAGAAACAAGTTGGACACGATTAATGCTCTAATGAGATACAATCTAGCAGCCAGCCAGCCAGCCAGGCAATTACATCCATAATTTTAACCCAGATGATAGCTTAGAAAAAAGAAGATGGATTCCAGAGACATTTAGGAGTCTACTTGGAGAGTGACTGGATGTGTGAGGAGAGGGGTGTGTTTTTGGCAACAGGTATTGAAGTGGGAGACTCTGGGAGAGGTGAGACCCCATAGGCATAAGTCCTGAGGATGCCCACGGCAACAGCATAGCTTTGGTTCTCAAATAGTTTAGGATTTAACTAGACAAACAAGATGCACACGAGACAACTGTAAGAGCTGATTAAACATCAAAATGATTCTGGTAATTCATGGACTCTTGCAATACATGGGACTAAAAGAATCCCTCAATTCTCACCTGGTGTTCGGTACTGCTGAAGCCAACACAGACAGATGTCTCCACGTTTGTTCATGCCTTTCATAGTTGGCCCTTCAAAAAACTCGTATGGCCCTAGCTGATTTGGCTCAGTGGATAGAGTGTCAGCCTGCAGACTGAAGGGTCCTGGGTTTGATTCTGGTCAAAGGTACATGCCCAGGTTGGGGGCTCGATCCCCAGGAAGGGGGCATGGAGGAGGCAGCCAATGGCTCTCATCACTGATATTTCTCTCCCTTTCCTTTCCTCTTTAAAGTCAATAAAAATATATTTTAAAAAACACAACAGCTCCTATGCAGCCCTCCCAATGTCTCACAGACTTTCTGCTCTGGGCCCGTGTCAGAGAATGCACTGTCTCCTCTCTGCTTCCTGTTTGGCTGTTACCATCAGGAAACTCACCTGTTATTCTCCTTCTCCTTCCCTGCTTATGTTAAATGGGACCAAATCCGGTTATTTTTTGGTCCTCAGGAATTTTAACTTAATTAGCTCCTCTCTTTACATTACCCGTCAAGCCTGTTATTGTAGAAACAGTATCTTGCAAAGTCAACCCTGCATCCTCACATTCCCTAAGAGGTGCAGGCCCATACTGTGCTATGTGCCTCCCTTTTGCTCCACCATCCAGTGTCCCACTCCAAAGGCCCAACTCTAGTTTTTCCTGGAACCAGTATATACCCACCTCTTTGCCTTGAAAATGTCAGGAGAAATTTTTGCTATGGGATTAACAAAGAAGTAGTCTCAATAGCTATTGCTCAGCTGACACTTGACCTCACTGCCTCCTGTCTGTCTCTGCATAGCTCTGCTAATAGCTGCAGAAAAAAAACAGCTGACTGCACAGTAAGCCTACAGGCATTGTGTAATGAGCCTAGAACATTGGGATATTTCTTTTACAATGAAAAGAATATGGACTTTGGAATTGGGCAGACTTGGGTTTACTTCCTGATTACTAACTAGTGTGCCTTAGTTCTATTAAAGCTTGCTAAACTTCAAAAGACTTATCTGTAAAATAGTGGTAATGGATAGTTATACTAAACAGTGTATAAAGCATATAATATCTAAACTGAATTAATTACCTGGTAACTATTCATTTCCTTTCTTTCCCTTGGGTTTCAGCTGGCAAATACTATTCAGAAGGGAGATTAGCCAGATTTTGTATGGCCAATGATAGACATTTCCTATTTCTGTCTTCATAAACACCATCTTCCTGCAGCCATCCCATTTCCATCAATGCAAAAAATAAAAATAAAAAAGTCGTTCCATCCCTCATCCCTGTATAGGATTTCTCTTTCTCTTATTATCAAGAAGTTCTATCTGAGCCGTAGCCTATTTGGTTCAGTGGATAGAGTGGTAGCCTTTCGACCAAAGGGTCCCAGGTTCGATTTTGGTCAAGGGCACATACCCAGGTTGTGGGCTTGACCCCCAGTGTGGGAGATGCAGGAGGCAGCCAATACTCATTATTGTTGTTTCTCTCTCCTTCTCCCTTCTTTGAAATCAATAAAAATATATTTTTTAAAAAGTTCTACCCGAACTCTATTCTCTTCTTTATCTCCTTAGTCCAAGATATTTTGTCATATCGTTTTAAAAAATTAACTTCTAACATTCTCCCTAATTTTCTCAGAGTAAATTATAATGGACCTGTGAAATAGGACCTTTATATTTCATAAGGACATGGGAACCACAGGTCAATTCCCAGAGTAGAAAGGAAGTCTAGGTCCAGGCACTCCCCCACACATCCCCATCTCTTTTCCTACAGGGTACAGAAACTGCCAAATTCAAAATATGTCTTGAGTCTATATAAGCATATATCTCCTTTCCTATAGCTCTGTGAGGTCATCATTGAAGTAGAGCAGTATTGCAGGTATGTGGAGTGCACCATCCATATTGAGATAATCAAATTCTTCCTCCTCATCCTGGATCCCATTTTCTTCCAGGGTAAATTCCATGTTCAGGTTCTTCCCTTCATATTTCCATGTGTAGCTGGCAGCATGTGCATTATGGGGGAGATAGCGGTGTAGAATTTCCCACATTGATTCTAGGGCCCCCACCTGGAGAACACAAAAGCACCCCACTCCCAGAATTCTGGGTAGAACATACACACACACATTCCAAGCAAAGGCCAAGGGCCCAAAAAATGAGCTGGGATCAGAGTGCCTCCCTTGGCAGGTAGCTTCAGACACTCCACAGCCCCAGAAATGAAGTTGGAGCTCCAGCACGCAATGAATGGGACTAAAGACCTACCTGTCTGTGTGGCAGCCACTTCTAATAGCCCCAACGGGTCAAAGTTAAGTCACTGCCCGCTAACTTCATCCCCACAATAGACTATTAAGAGTCCAATTGCATTTGCTGTCCAAAACACAGCATGTAAGAGTTTCCGTGGGCCACCAGCACTAAGATACATAAATTGCTGCCCTGAACTTATAAAGGAGTCTACATTACCCCGTGACCCAACCCTGGGGGCCTAGGTAGTTTGCTTTCCTGGCTTGCACCTAAAAGGGGTGAAAGTACAGCTCCACCAGTTTGGGAGAGGTGATGGCCTGAAGATCTGCCTGGAGGTTTGCTGGGGTTCCCGGTTCCCTCTAACCTGCCCCCAGGCATCAGTTCTCACCTCCAGCGTGTGCTCTTGCGACGTGAGTGTGTTAATGATACGGATGTTCCGGGTCTTGGCGGACAGCCGACCCACTTCATAACGCGACCCCTGCCACCAGGGCTTCCCGAAATCATTGGCCCAGTCGGAACGAGGCAGCTGAGGTGGGACATGCAGAAAGCGGCCCCGGGGGGTGCGGTATCTCTGGGCACCAGTCAGCGGATCTATGTGCTTTCGGATCTTCAAAGCAGGGTTTGCGAGAGGAAGGTGGGAGCAGTCACCCTCGGGCTCTGGCTAGCCCCTCTTTTTCCTCCTCATCCTCACTTTCCAGTGCTCCCCCACCCCACCCCACCCGCGCGCACACACACACCCAACACCAGGCAGAACTCACGTCTCTGGTCTTTGGGTCAAACCAGTGGCTGATGTCCTGACCCGCAACTTCTAAGATGGGTTTCAGCAACAGGTCTCCTGGGAAGGGGCAGCCGCCGTCAATTCTAGCCTCCCCAAAACCAGGCACCCACAAACACACCCGAAGCGGACCCGAAGTGTGGCTTTTACCTTTGTGTTCTTGTGCCAACGGCGTTAGGTTGTACACGCTTCCCAGGTAAGACACCCAGAGGTCGTCCGGTTGGTTATGTTCGGCCACCTCAACCGGCGTGAAATACCGGCGCCGGAAAAACTCGAAGTCTGGTCCGGCAACTAGGCCCCGGCGTGGCATGGCTCTTGCTCTATCGGTCGCCGGCTCCTTTAAGTTTCTTCCTCGCTCCTCAGCACACGCTCATTACCACATCCTCCCTCATCCTGGAGCTAAGACCAGAGCGTTTATCCGCTGACATGGAAACCATTGTCCCTTTTCAGCCACCGTCTACAGAGATCAAACGCTGGGTGGGCAGAGTGGTGTCGATCCATGGGAAACGTAGTTTGATTCCCGCTTTCAAATAATTGAGTTACGTCCTCAGGAGTTCCGAGGAGAATTCAGAGTGGCCCGGGCTACAGGGGATATTTAGGACAGACTTACTCGCGAGGCAAAGAACAGGGGGAGTTGTGCCACTCTGAAAAAATATTCTTGCTAAATTCCAGGGTTCTTAATATATTAAAAAAAAAAATTAGAGGTAGTTTCTCGCGATATCTTAATAATCCGGTATAATAGAACTCAGTGAGCCACAGCGCTGTAAAGTAGAAGCTCGCGAGATCTCTGCAGTTGCCGAAGAGAAGAGGAGAGGTGATCTCGCGAAAGAAAAGCTGCCGGGAGAGCTCGCGAGATCTCAGACCACCGGACCCGAAAGGTTCTCAGGGAGTTGAAGGGCCTGGAGGAGGCCCCGGAACAAATGGCAGGAGCTGGGCCGACCATGCTGCTACGAGAGGAGAATGGCTGTTGCAGCCGGCGTCAAAGCAGCTCCAGCGCTGGGGTTAGCGCGGGTTTGGGTTCCGAGATCGAGAGGCTGTCGGGGAGTAAGATGGGTGGGGGTGGGGGTGGGGGGGACTGCAGCTCCCGGCAGCCTCTAGGGTTAGTGTGAGCGCCCCGCGGGCTGTCGGGAGCTGTGGTTCCGTGGTCGGGCAGTAGTCTTGGCGGCGCGGTCTGAGCGCGTGTCCTGCCCCGCGCAGGACTCAGATGGGGAGCGCGAGGACTCGCCGGCCGCGCGCGCCCGGCAGCAGCTGGAGGCGCTACTCAACAAGACTATGCGCATTCGTATGACAGATGGACGGACGCTGGTCGGCTGCTTCCTCTGCACCGACCGCGACTGCAATGTCATCCTAGGCTCGGCGCAGGAGTTCCTCAAGCCGTCGGGTCAGTGCTCGGGGGATGCACCGCCGGGAATGCAGTGAAGCCTCACTCAGGCATTTTCCCTTTAGTGCCTGGCTGCACCCCTTATTTTGGGAGGCCAGAAGTCGTGGATCAAAAGGGGCGGGACCGACACTGTCTTGCCTCCCTGATGTTCTGACCCTTTTTTCCAGATTCCTTCTCTGCTGGGGAACCCCGTGTGCTGGGCTTGGCCATGGTACCCGGACACCACATCGTTTCTATTGAGGTGCAAAGAGAGAGCCTGGCGGGGCCTCCCTATCTCTAACCATGATCGCGCATGCCTTTTAGATTTCATTAAACCTGTAACCCAAGTGGCTTGTGTGTGCGTAGCTGGGATGTCTGGACAGAGATCGCACTTCCCACAACCTAGACTTCGAGGAATGCCAAGGGTCCCCTCAGGTTCGCGGGCGGGGATGGGGGACAGGCTGCACTTCCGACCAACAGGTCCCAGGGTGGACCCCTCCATCTTCCCTCCCACGCTGCTGCTCCAGAATTGTGGCGGGAGGGGGTGTCATCATGCTCCGGAAGGCCCATTGTTTCCCTTCCCGGCCTGGCAACACTGAGTTCCTCTAAGCTGGGGTCAGAGAACGGGCTCGGGTCCCTAAGGGGAGCAGGGCAAGCGACAAAGCCCAGGCCCTCTCTACTCTATTGATGGGGAGGTGACTTTGGGGTCATGGACAGAGCTTGGGGTCTGATCAGGAAGAACAGGCTAATGCGATAAGGGAAGGCCAAGAGGCTGGAGGATGCGCCCGTCTGCATACTTGAGCCACACCCCCCCTCCCATACTGTTTCCTTTTCCTGGGCACATAGCAGTAGTGATAGTATTTGTACCACCCCTCTGTTCATAGGATCCAAGAAGCTCCTTCAGTTCGTTAATTCTTTATTAGCTCCTTCCCCTTCCAACCTCACCCATCAGCCTGTAAATTCTAGAGCTGCACCGGAAAAGGAGGGCACCAGTGAGATTCAGTTGTCCTATTCACAAGATGGGGAATGGGGTGGGGAGTGTATGTGCAGGGTCCAGCCCAGATATTCAGGATTCAGATACCGGTAATAAAAAGGGTTTCTGGAATGGCGCATTTTCACCAACATTGGGCCCACAGATGCTGCAGTTTGCCAAGGGGATGCTAGGACTGGCTTAGGCAGGGATGGGGCAGGCTTCAAGTCCTTGGGCGGATTGAAAAGGAGGGCATTCGTCGGGGTTCTTGACTCGAGGGTCTTCAAACCCACACCTTTCCTGATGAGGGAACGGCCTGGGACCCTGGTGAGGCCCGGATTTGCCGCAGCTGCGGGGAGCGCCGGCGCCGATAAAGGGCTCGGCTGTAGGGCACGAGGCAGTCGGCTAGATGGAGGCGCAGGCAGAGGCGGCGGTAGCTGGCCAGGGCAAGGACGAGCAGCGGCACGAGCAGCAGGAATCCGGTGACCAGCAGGGCCGTGAAGCCTGGGTCCCGCAGGTGCGCGGTGCAAGGGGGTGCCTGGGAGCGCAGAAACTGTAGACGAGGTGTCAGGCCTAAGCAGAACAGCCCAGGCAAGAAGTTGTGGCCCATAAACCCCACACCCGCACTCACACGCACACCCTGGGGCGCCTGCTCACCTGGGAGTGGCAGAGAAAGCCAAAGCCTAGCATGGTGACCGCCGGTAGCAGGATGGTCCCCAGCACCAGCGCCAGCAGGAGGAGATTGAAGGCAGCGACCAGCAGATTCTGGGCGGTGACCAGCACAGCACAGGCCCAGCAGTCCAGAGGGTCCCGGGGCTCCGGGCCGCCGTTGGGAACCGGTCTCTGCACCCCGAGGACATCCGCCATGGCCTGCCTGGCTCCAGCCCGCCTGGGCAGCGGCCCTTATAGCTCTCTTTCCTGCTCCTCCCCCGGACCAGCCTCTCCCCACCCCACCCCCCTTATCCTGGAATGCGGCTCCAGGAGTAGGCAACCCCCCCTCCCTACCACCAGAGCTCTGGACATTCCACAGGCACCTCTGGGGAGGGCTTCGCTCTGGCCGGGGTCTAGGCAATCTCCCCATCAATCACGGTTTGCAGCCCTTCTTCCCAGTATTCTCCCTATCATCAGCACACCAAAAACAGGACTTTTTTTTTCTGATTTTATTTTTAATATTAATATTCTCACACAAAAATCACCGAAAATAGGGGTAGGATTGGGAAGACCCCTCTGCCCCTGGGGCAGAGAGACAGTGCAGTGCGAGGGGGCGGGACTGTAAACCCCCCACCCCTCCGCAGCCCCAGCATGGAGGAGAAAAAACTGACAACACGAAAATAAAGCCCCGGAGAAGTTCTTCCCGGGGTGTCCCTGCCCCAGGGAGGCCCTGGCCCTGGGCTGTTTCACACTTAAAAAGAAAAGGGTGGGGGCGTAAGGGAAAGGTCCGTGTTTTTAAAATTGGCCGGGGCTGGAAAGGATGGGGTTCCTTTTCCTCATAGTTCTTTCTTTAAAACTTTTAAATTTTTTTATTTTATTTATTTTTTTACAAAATACCATTTCAGTTCCCACTTCTTCCCCTACAGTACAGGAGTCGCTCACCCTCAGGCAGGGTTGGGGTCGGGTCGGATGGGGCGAGGAGGGTCTGGTCCAAGAAAGTGCAGGACGTAGGGGAGGGGAGCGGATTTGAGCACCATGAGAGCCCGGCTGGAGCCGTGGGCGGGCGGAGACGGGCGGGCCAGGCCGGCCGGACACACGGGGGCGCAGGGAGGGCCCTGCGGCGGGCGGCCCTGGAGGGGTGGGTGGGATAGTTTGGGGGGTGCGGGAGGTTGGGTTTTCCCAGAAATGAATAAATAGGTGAGTGGGACTGTTATAAATTAAAAACAAACAAAAAAACCAAAATACAAATCATAACGAAGTGAATAAACAAGAGACATGTACAGGGATCACAGCTAGCATTGGGAATAAAAAAGGAGGTTCTGAGGGAGGGGTAAAGCCCATAGAAAGAATCTCATTAAAATCCTCGGCTGCCGTAACATTTATGTACATACACGAGCCGCGTGCATCTGCGCCGGGCAGGCGGCTGGCAGGCGTGAGGGAACCCGTATGTGACCCCCGCCGCCGCCGGAGCCTGGTCCTTGTGTCTGTTGCTAGAAAGGCCAAAGTCGGTGAGAGGAGGCGCTGGTGGGCGAGGGGCTGCCAGCCCCCTCCCCCGTCTCCCTTTTTTTTTTTTTTTCCTTTTTTCCTCATATTTGTTTAAAAAAAATTTTTTTTCTTAATAAATTAAGTGAAGGGGAGCTGCCAATGGGGTGGAAGGGCTATGCCCGTCCCCCTTCCCGGCCAGAGGCGGGACCTAGGTCCAGCCCAGGCGTGTGCTGGTGGCCCCGCGGCGCCTGCAGGCCGGCAGGAGGGCGGGGCATCCGGCCTCATCGAGACGTACTGGCGGGGGCCTGTGGGGAGAAAGCGGGCGGGGGGCTCAGGGGTGGGTTGGCCCACCCCATTAGCCCGCCCCTGCGGGTCCCGCCCGACTGCCCGCCCCGTGCCGCTGCGCGGCGGCCTCACCAGCGTGAAGGCGTCGTAGGCCTGTGCCAGCTCCTCCGTGCGGTACTGCTCCAGCACCACCACGCCCTGCAGGCCCGCGCTGCGGCGTCGGGCACAGGCCTCGCAGTGCACCAGGTAAGTGTTGCGGCTGCCGTTCTCACTCGTCACGAACAGGATGTTGAACACCTCCACCTGGGACGGGGAGGCGGGGCAATCACGGGGAGGAACGCCCCTCGGGGCTCCTCTCTCCCCGGAACGAGGGAAGCCGGCCCACTCACGTCGCATTCGTTGCAGTAGTAGGCAGGCTCATCCTTAACCCGGCCCTGGTAGGCGATTTTCTTCCCTGCCCGCACGAGGCTCTCCCTTTGCACCTGGCAGTGCTTCATGGACTGCAGGAGGCAGAACCTGGGGGGGTGGGAGGCGGAGCGGTGGTAAGTAGGGCTGCTAGCAAGGCAGGTCAGTAGCCTTCATTCACTAGGCCTCGTTAAAATGTCGCGGGTTTTTATCTATTTGAGCCACTGTCAAATGAAATTCCTCGGAGCAGGCACCTTGTCACCTGCTCCAGCACTGAACACTGCTGGGCGCATGAGTGAAGAGTGGAGAGAAAGATGGAGAATGGGGTTGCATTCTACAGGCAGAACGAGACTGGGGCCAGGTCTGGTGGAAATGGGCTCCCTCTCAAATAGGACCCTCACTTGATCATCTTGAACAAATCGGGGTCGCTGATTTTGACGGTGCGAGCCACGTTCCAGGACACGTGAATCATGGGCACAATGGACTTGACGTTCTTCACCTCGTTCCACTCATATCGTTCCAGGGCCAGCTGGTATTGATAGGCTGTGGGCCAGAAGCAGTCACTACAGGCTTCTCAAACATCTCCCAGCTACTTGAACCCCAACCCCTTCCCTCACAGCCGGCTCCTCCTCTCCCCTTCCACGAGGCTCCACCCCCCTCACCACTGAGTATCTGCACCCCACCCTCTCACCGGTGAGGGGCCCAACGTTCCAGGCGATGTTGTTGCACCAGCCAGTGGCCTGCACCCAGTGCACCGTCCCCGCATTAATCCACACGAGGTCTCCCGGGCGCTGCACGAAGCGGTACACCGGGATATTGGAAGCATAGAGATCATCCAGGATTGGCCACCAGGACCCTGTCAGGTAGTCCACACCGTGCCTGTGGGGTGGCCACATGGTCAGATGGAAACCTGGGGACCCAGAGATGGGACACGGGGGGGGGGGGGGGTGCCTAGTGTGTATGTTGGGAGGGCTGGGGGGAGGGGGGGCGCACCGGTCGCAGAAAGCGCTGATGGTCTCCCAGTAGTGTTCGTGCACGGCGAACCACTCACAGTCGCCTGGGCCTATGTTGATGTTGACAGAGCAGAAGTTGTTGTTCTCTTGGTGGCCTGCAGGGGGCAATAGAGAACGCCATGGCTGGCCTAACAGAGCCCGAGCTCCTTCCCAAGGCCACCCTTTGGCCCTCATTGGCTGAAAGCAGGGTCGGCACCAGCCCCACCCCCGCGCATTCTGCACCTGGTGTTCGGCTGCCGGGGACCTTCATGTACAGCTGAACCGTGTTCATGCCCAGAATCGTGTGCCCCACGTGGCTCAGCATGTTGCCGGTGGACGTCACCCGCATAAAGGCCGGCAGCTTCAGCAGCTCCTGCAGCTGTGGCTTCCACCTGCGGCGGTGAAAAAGTAATAAAGTGAGAAGCTATGCTTGCCCTGTAGACCACCCATCAGCAGCCCTTCCCCAGCTTTGCTGGCCTCAACCCCACTGACCGCTTGGCATCAGATAGGTCGATGTTGGTGCCAAACTTGATAATGTGATGGTTCTTCGGATCTGGTGTGCTGCTGTGGGGGGAGAGCACACATTGGCGGAGCAGCACAGGGAAGGGAAGAAATCACGAAAGGAAGGGGCATACTGTACGGTACCTAGGAGGGGTTCCTGTGGTGCTGTCTGGTTCCTCCGACTCCTCATCCTCACTCTCCTTCTCCTCCTGCTTGGCCACAGGGTGAGTCAGGAACCTCCCGGGAGCCCTCCCTCAGCAGCCCCACCCAAAGTCCCCGGATCCGGGTCCGCATCCCTGCCTCCGTGCTGGCCGCTCACCTGTAAGGACTCCTGAAATGATGAGGCCTGGTACTGTGCATACTTGGCAATGGTGGTATGGGAACGGGAGCTCTCACAGGGCCAGATCTGTCGAGTGCCCGTCAGGTCCCAGTTCTCATCTGAGGGCTGCTGCACTTGGGTGCGCACCTCCACAGTGTGCTCACCACTCGCCTCTACCAGGGTCTTGGTGGAGAAGAGGCCCAAGTCTGCAGGGGGAGATGGAGCAGGGTGTCGGGGAAGAGGCAGAAGGGAGGGATCGAGGACACAACTCACTCCCCAAGCCTCTGGCAGGCTGGACATTGGCTTCACAGAGGTAAAGCCGGGGAACAGGCAGAACCCTAGCCCCACAGGAAGCTGGGAAGGTTGGCCATCCCTCATCAATCCCCTCTCCCACTGCTGCTCTGGGCTTCGGCTCCTCCACCAGAGTCCTCAGGGGTGCATGAGGCCACATGCACACAGCACTTGGCTTCCAGTAGGTGCTTAACGAGTGACAGATTCTTTAAGCTATCATTAGATGCAATGAAAGACTTAAATCAAGTGAAAGCCTCAAATGTGCTTTGAGTAACTCAGTAGAAGGAAATATATGGGTATAGAGGAAACAAGATTGATTCCTATATTTCTATATGGTTCCACTTTTATGTGTTTGAAATTTTGCACAATAAAGGTTGAAAAAGAGAAACCTCAAATCATGGGTCTTCAGGGGTTCTCTACAATCTGTATCTCATCCTTAATCACCAAGAAAACTAAAAGTGACTAACCAGGTCCTGATATATATCCCCTTCCCACTTGCCTACTGTTGGAGACACAGATTGGAGAAAAGCCTGGGTCCAGCTCACCCATCACTCAGGGCACCTCAGGTACAGCCTGCCCATGGCTAAAGAAAGCTCGCTACAGCCACTATCTGGGTCTCAGAGTCCCAAAGCCCCAGGTCCTTGCATCCCTCCCCCACTTTTCTGTCTCCCACACTCACTGAGCCGCAGGGAGCCTGCCAGCCCCCGGATCACGGTGATGGGATTTCGAGGGTCTGTACAGAACTGCAGCAACACTGGGGAGAAGGCATCCCGTTTGCTCTCCAGCTGAGGGACAACCAGAAGGCGGGGCCAGATCAGAGCCCTGTCTCTGGCTCAGAGCACCCCGACAGCCCCCACACTGTCACTTGGGCCCCTCGCAGGGGCACACGTACATAGATGCTGGGTGTAGGTGGGTTGAGTTTTTCCCGGGGCAGCTTCTCCTCTGTGTTGATCTTCGGTTTCACAGACTGGGCAGGGGAAAGGTAGGACTCTCTAAACTTCCCTTTCACCTTGGCATTCCTGTAGGAGGACAATGAAATGAAGACAGAAATAGGGTGATGGGGGAAGGGAGCCTCCCACTGGGCCAGGCCAGCAGCCTCAGGGGTGACGGTCCCTCACTCACTTGCTGGCACGCACGACGTCAGCAGCACAGTGGCTGATGGTGAGGTCCGCCATGCGCAGCCTCCGCTCTTCCACCTCAGAGGCGATAAAGGTCTCCTTGTCACCACTCTCTACCTTGATAAGCCGGATCTTCAGCTCCTTGGGGGGCCCTTCACTAAGTGATCGCAGCTTGAGCATATCGGCCCGGCTGACACCTGGTGGCCCGGGAGCTTCCTCACGAGACTTCTTCCCAGGGACAGGGGCTGACGATGCAGGTGTGGGCTGAGCGGAGGGTGCGGGAGCTGGTGGAAGGGACGGAGCTGTGGGTGGCTTAGCCTTTGAGGCCCCACCAGTATCAGACCGGGCCTTCTCACGACCCTGGATCTCCTCACTCTGCAGGTCCAGATTCCCCAGCACCCGGCGACTCTTTTCTTTGGGGGCCTTGGCCTTGGCCTTGGCCCTGCCCTCACGGGGCCGCCGACCCACAATGTCCTTACAGGCCCGCCTATGCCGCCGATGCTCTTTCTGATGTTCCTTCTGGTGCTCTTTCTGCCGCCGCTTACTGCTCCCCGGTCCTGTTACTGCCACCACCCCACCACTCTCCTCCTTAGCCTGGGCAGGAGGCATTAGTCGCTCAGTTCCACTGTCCACTGGGTCTGCCGTGTCCACTGGGCCTGCCGTGTCCACTGGGTCTGCCGTGTCCACGGGGCCTGCTGTGTCCGTGGCACTCCAGCCCACCCGCTCCACAAGGGTCTCGCAAGCCCGACTGATCTCTTCTAGCACCTCAGACTCAGAGCGGGCAGGGGGCAGAGGCAGGGGTGGGGGCGGTGGGACAGTGGTCGTGGGGCCCAGGGTTGGCTCTTCGCCTGCCCTGTGCTCCCGGACCCAGGGCCCACCTGAGGTAGAGAACTGAGATGAGGAGGAAGCAGAGGGCTGTGGGGAGCCCTGGGCACCAGAGGCCGCTGAGGCAGGGGGCGTGGCAGTAGCACCTGACGGGGGACTTGGGGAACACTGAGTGCTGGGCAAGGGCCCGGGACGGGCAGAAACAGCCGCTCCTGCCCCCCGGTAACAGTGCTTCTGTCCCTCCAGCACAGAGGCCAAGGATTGGAGCAGGCTGGCTGGACTGGCTGCGGGGGGCGGTGGGGGCGGCGGCGGCTGTGGCTGGGGGGGAAGAGGGAACTTGGCTAATGGTGGTGGTGGTGGTAGAGCTGGTGGTGGCTTCTTCTCCTGTTCCTGGGTGGCTGTGGCTGTGGCTGTGGTGGTGGCAGCGGCAGTGGCAACAGCAGTGGTGGTTGGGGCTGTGTCAGTGGAGAATGGAGGCTGCAGTGACGCAAAGGACTCCTTTAAGGGGGGTGAAGGGGCTCTGCCCGCCTCCTGTTGCTGCTCCTCCTCCTTTCGAATGGACTCGTCCAGCATTTTCATGATGTTGGCCAGCCCGTCAGGCAGGATCTTGAACTCAGCGGGCTCCTCAAACTGATCCTCCGGCGGGGTAGAGGGGAAATCAAAGAGCCGTGCACCTCGGACAGGCAGTTCCCCAGCCGTTGGCGGCACAGGCTGGGGGGCTTTATCCAGCGGGCCTGGGGAAGGCCCCGGCCCCGCCTCGGGGGTCTTTGGGAAGGAGATCCTGGGCCGAGGGCTCTCCGGGCGCCTGAAGCTTCCTGAGGTATTTTGGTGGCAAGAGGAGGGAGGGGCTGGAGGCAGGTCAAGAGTAAGGGGTGCAAGAGGTGGGTCTTGAGGGCTCAGTGTTGGGCTGGGGGGCCGGGGAAGGGGGTCCATACTTCTGGCCAAATAGGGAGGTGGGGGGAAGGATACAGGCCCAGTAGGGCTGCTGCTGCTGGTGGCTGGGGGAGTAGGAGGGATGTGCGAATCCTGAGTGCCCACAGAAAAACGGGGGGCCAGAGACCCCAAGAAGCCCTCACGGTGCGGGAAGGGTAGTGGATGAGGGCGAGGGCGTCCCTCAGCCCCGAAGAAGAGATCCTCTAAGATCTCTCCATCCTCACGGGCTGACCGGCAGGCCGGGCCCTTCAGCCAGGCAGAGGGGTGTGGAGGGCGTGAGAGGCGGGGACAGGGGGGTGGAGGAGGTGAGGGGGGGCCAGGTGGTAGGGACAGATGGGGAGTCGCAGCAGGAGCTGCCAGGAAAGGTTTCCGACCACTGTGTGTAGAGGGCCCCAGGCGGCCTTGGTGAGAAGCGACCTCCAGTGCGGGAGTTTGGTAATGGTCAGCGCCGGCCTGGAAGTGAAGGGAGAGCGGTCAGAGTCTGCGGGGGTCACCTTAGACAAGCTCCCACTGGCCTTCCCCCTGAGGTCATCACTCACCACGCCTGGGCTCGGCTCCATGCCCCGGAGACCATTGTTGCTGCTGCTGCTGCTGCTGCTACTGCTGGTGGTGGTGCCGGGGAGGCCGGGGGGCCGGGAAGGGGCGTAAGGCACGCAGGCGGTGGTTGCTGCTGGTGAAACGCTGGAGTCCATCCGCGACCTCTGAACTCTGCTCTCTCTAAGGTCACTTCCGGGGGGACGGGTGGCAGGCGGGCAGCCATGGCTCTCTGCTCCTGGGGGGCGGGGACCTGGGCCTGGAGGTGTCCCCAGGACCAGCCGGTGGCCAGGGGGTTGCGCAGTGTAGGTGGGAGCGGAGTATGGATACGGGTGAGACAGCGAGTGCCGCTGCTCCTATGGAAGACAAATGAGAATCCTGAGTGAAAAATGGAGGATACAGGTACTTGCAGGTAAGAGATGAAGATCAACAGACAGTTGCTCACTTGGCGCTCTGGGGGTGCTGAACCCTTGCGCTCGGGGCCCCAGGCATCTCCATGCAAGGTACTCCACAGCCCTGGCTTGGTCAGCTGAAATGGAGAGCTGGTGGCTAGGCTAGGCAGGGGTGGTGGTGGTGGTGGTGGTGGTGGTGGTGGTGGTGGTGGTAATGGTGGTGGTGGCAACGGCAGCCCTGGGGGAAGGCCAGTCTAGAAGAAAAGGGGGTGTGAGAATCCCACTTCTTGCCCCAGTCTTCCCACTCACTGCCCATCTGCCCACACCCAGCCACACCTGCTCAGAGTTGCAGCCTCTCCTGCGCTTGCCTCCAGGGCTGAGGCCCTCCTCCCCTGAAGAGCCTGAGAGCACTGCAGGAGGCACAGGCTGTACCACGGGGGGTTCAGCGGCTCGCTTCACCGGGGGACCCCCCCGTTTGGCCCCATAGTTCCGCTTGTGCTGAGGACAAAGAGAGAGGAGAATGCCTCAGGTGCATACCTGGCCCAACCCTCCTCCCTAACCCAGGCCAGCCCTGGTCTCACCTCAATGTGCAGCAAGTTCCATACTTGCTCCAAGGGGGGCAGGACCTTGGCTCGGTGCTGGCAGGAGCCAGCATGAAAGTTCCAGAGCTGGGCCTGGAGAGGTGGGGTGAGGGCATAGGGAACAAGACAGAAGAAGGCGTGAGATGAGGGCACTGAGCCAGAAGGCACAATCCTTGTCTATGATGTCTTGCCTCATCCCACCTGCTGCAGTCGGCCAATGTGGGGCCCCAGCTCAGCCAAGCTTCCTCCATATCGAAGGGCGCTGTGGTAGCAGCGTACGGCCTCCTCGCTGTCATGCTCTGACTCGTACAGCTGCCCAAGCTGCTCCCACAGCCCCGGCTGGGCTGGTTCCCGGAGCAATGCCTGCACACAGCCATGCAAGGATTCCAGCTTTCCATGGAGGGGTCTTGGGTTGGGTGTCCTACAGAGCAGAAGGGGTTGGAGAGGGGGAGTAGTCAGGGTTGAAGGAACTCTTTTAAAACCCCAACCTTACCACCCATCCCCAGCACCTTTGAATCCTCACTCACCCTGGAACATAATATGGTTTGCTGGGGTGCCCAGAGCTACTGCCATGTGAAGGGGGTAGGGGAGCAGAGAGTGGGGACTGCCCGATGCTGGCAGAGCACCTGGAGAGAGAAGGTGTCCCTTAATGTACATCAAGATGGAGCAGTATTGTCCCTACCCAGGAAGGAGGAGACGGGGGGGAATAAGAGGAAGCAGCTGAGAACTGCACTGAGGCCCACAGAATGGCAGAAACCCAGAGAATGAAAGGGATTGAGGGGCTCAAGAGATGGGAAGACAAATTCCCGGAGACAGAAAGATGGCCCAAGTTCTCACCTGCCTCCAGGCAGCCATGCGCTACGAGGAGGGGGATGGGGCGGGCAGGAGCTCCACGCCCCAGCACAGCTCAAGCCCCCAAGGGCAAAGGCTTCCCGTGCAGCGCGGGCCCCTGGAGGGTCCACTGCCCGATGCATCCAGCCTGAGTCGGGAAAGAGATTATGGTCTCACTAGGGGCATTGCCTGAACTGCCTGTATACACACTGCCAACCCAGCGACAGTTTTCCCCTTACCAGGTCAGCAGTGGCCCCAGGAGCCCTGGAGATCGGGCACGGCCCCTGCCCCAGCTCTCTTGAGGGGATGGTCCCAACTCCAACCGCTCTGACAGGAAAGCCCACTGCCCTCGAGGGCCACCCAGGGCCTTTCACAGCCAATTCTACAGAGAGGAGGAAGCAAAGGGTGACTGACGTTCGCGGCCAAAACACAGCGGGAGTTCTGGAGCTAGGTTCAGCCCTGTCACCTGCACAGGAAACCAGATCTTGACTTTCCCTGAGGGTAGGCCCACCGGGCCTAAGGAGTCCCTAGGGGCCCAGGAGAGTGGCTGGGAACTGGGATGAGTAGCAGGGAGCGGGATGGTCAGACGGGACCCAACAGGCAACGCAGCAGCTGCTTACCCGGCCTCCGTGGGAGCGTCCTCTGACAGCCTTGGCAAGCTCCAGGAATTTGGCCAATCACAGGACTTCCTCTCTGCTCAGAAAGCCAATCATAACCCACGTCTCCGCCTCAGTAACAGCCTGCTCAGGACCAATAAGAGCGAGGTTAGCCTGGCCGCTGCGGGCGGGCGGGGGGGAGAGGGGCGGCGGAGCTGGACCGACAGGCTCGCCCCGGATGACCCCGACGTGACCCGGCGGCTACCTACCTAGGGTCTCCATCTCGGAAAGGACACTCGGGGCCAGCGGGGCCTGTAACCGCGTGGGTAAAGGTGGCGAGTCACACGCCCGGGCCGGCCTGGGGGGTAGGGCTCCCCGCAAGATCCACGCACCCACAGATCCGCCCGTGCTCCCTGCTCCCTGTTAGTCCGCCCGAGATGCTCGCTTCCCGCCCCGCCGCCGTAAGACCGATGGACGGTTGACAGACGCACAACGCAAACAAAGCATCGATCGCCTTCCGCACTTCACCTCGTCCACTGCCTGCCCTCCCCGCGCCGAGTGCCCCTGGAACTGCTTGGCCCGTGGCGGCGACTTCGGCACTCAAACCTGCCCGCGCCCCGAACTGGGCGCTCCATTCCCCACGCCTGACCCCTTCCCAACCCACGGTCAAGCTCCCAGCCTCAAACCCAATACCTTCAAATTCTCCACTTCTCTTGGCTGTCTTCAGTACCAACCGACCCCCCAAAACCAAACCGAACTTCTGAAAAGTCACGCACCACGGTCCCCAGTGGCACCTCTCGCGTGGCTCCGGTATCCTCTATGCCCTTCCCCGCCGGGGCCACGCGGTTCCCCACGGCCCACGTGGCCCCCGCCCCCCAAGGGAGGGGGGATTTCGGGGGTTGCCCGTGACGTGGCCACTTGCGCAGCGGAAGCGGCGTGTGTAAGTGTACTGGGGGGGTCCTTTGGGAGGGAGGGAGGAGGGCGGGGCCCGACAGGCGGTGACATCACCCTTGCCCCACTCTCACCACCCACTCGCTTAAAGAACCCAGAACCAGTTTCACTTCCTCCTCCACGCCGGTCCCCCCCCCCCCCCCCATCCCTTCCCGTCCGTGCTGGTTCGACCCACAAGGGACGCAGTGCTATCCTTTCCTGGGCATCTTCCCTTTAGCCTCAGATCTTCCTTCTCGCCTCTCAGACCCTAGGATCTCGGTCCGGCGCCTCCCTCTCTCCTACCCTGCGTTCCCTCAGGTAGGGAGCCGGCTCCGTTCCTAGGGTCGGTCCATTGAGAGTCTAGAGTACAAAGAGCTGCGAGTGTCGAGTACAAAGCGGCGGGGGCGGGGCCAGCGCTCCAGCTGGAGCTCGAGCCGGCAGGAAGCCGGGGGAGAAAAAGCAACGAGGGGCTGGGGGCGGCTGGAAAGTTCACCTTCGCTATTAGAGTCTGCGCGGTGGGGAAATTTCCACCCAGCCCACAAGGGCAAGTGGGTTTCTGGTTAAAACAGCCCTCCCTCCACAGGGCAAGGTCGTCTGTTTGCAGGCAAGCGCTTGGACCCTACAGGTCCCGGCGTGCCACTCCTTGCCGAGCCCTGGCGGGCGCTGGGGCTCTGCGGACCCTGTCTGCAATTCACGTGTTGTTTCTGCCAGAACTCACTCACTTCACCGCACCGCCTTCCCTTCAGTTACCAAGCTCGGGGACAAGTACTGCCTTCACTGTGGTCACCTGGCCGGCGGCCCCTCCCTCCATGCGAGGGATCCCTGGCCCAGACAAGGGAAAACGCAGACCAGGGGTCCAGCTATGAGGCACAGACCCCGCTGGGAAGTGGCGCCCAGGGCGCTACCAAGTTACCAGGAAATGCAGCTTCCCCTTCTGCGATGATGACACTTCCCCTCTACCACTTCCCCTTTCCCACGGGGAACTGACTCAGCTTTCCCTGAATCAGGGAGTCCAGTCCCTCTGGCCCCTTCCCACCTTCAACACCCCCACCCCCGTCTGCCGCAACTCAAAATACAACAGCCCTCACTTGAGGGCAAAAACTTCCTGTGTACTAAACACACCGTGGACCCTGGTCCCCACCCGGGACCCAGACGCCTGACTCCCCCTCCGCCTCCCCTACAAAGCCCTCCCTCGGGGTCTGATTCAGGCTTGAGGTGGGGGACCGTGAGTCACCCCAAAAACCTTCCCCTATTCCCACTGACTCAGCCCCCGCCTCCCTGAAAACACAGACACACAGTCATTGGCAGACACAACTCAGCCCACACACCGCTCACCACGGGGCCCGCGGAATTTCCCCTCTCGTCTTCCCCCACGATGGCCCCGCCCTGCGCCCGCGGTCCCGACGTCGCGCTCACACCTGTTCCTCAGGCGCCGGCAGCCGGCTCGCCGTCCACTCTCACCTCCACTCTCGCTTTGTGGCAGGAACAGCCTCCCCCGACTCCCGGTGTCCGTACTAACCAAGGGGAGGGGCAGCCACAAAGACACCGAGAATCCTCGACAACAGATGAGAGGTAGACGGAGACGCGGCCAAAGCCAGGCTGGGAATACAGTACGCTTGTCGGCAGACATTCCAGCCTCTCCCGCCGGACCTCCAGTCCCGGGAGCCAGCAGCTCACAAAGGGTTAATCCCTCTCCAGCCGACGCCACGCCCTCTCCATCCGGGCACTCCCGGCTAAGCCTGGCTCCGCCCCCTCCATCCGGGCTCCGGACTCGGGGACTTTAACCGACCCCCTCCCCCTAGAACCCCGAGAGAAACCCACTCAATCAATCACACCCACTTAACTCTCTCCGGCCTTGAATCCCCAGAAGCCCCTCCACGCACCGCTCCAGCCGTGCGGGACGCGGCGTCAGGGGCCGGATGGGCGCGCACAGACTCACGTGCTGCCAAAGACAGACCCCGCAAACAGGGCTTCACCGAGCAGGCATCAGCAGACACGCTGCACGCGCGCGGGGGGTACCCGTCCCGGAACCCCGCCGCACTCCGCTCCCAGCCAAGTGGAAGCGAGGGGTTTCAGGCTCGCTTCTTACCTGGGGGAGGGGGCGGGGAGGAGGCGGAGGAGAGGGCCGCCGGCTGGGGCTCCGCTGTGACTCAGCCACCCGGGCAGGCCGCCCGCCCGGGATTCCCTTCTCCAGCCTTCCCCCGCTGCTGGCCCCTCCCCGCCCCCCACCAAGGAGTGACAGTGCCGGCCCCGGCCCGCTGTGTGTCAGTGCGAGCCTTGTGTCTGCCTTTGACTGGACCGCTGTGTGCACCAGTCTGTCTAGTAAGGCCGGCTCTGTGTGGGTCCCGGTGTGTGTCTCTGTGCACCTGCATATCTGTTCATCTTGTCTTCAGAGCCTGTGTCTGATGCGTTCCTGTCATTATGCCTGTCTACATGACTCTGCGCAGCTGTCTCTGTCTGTGTGTCTGCCTGGCTCCTGGCTCGGTCTTCTGTCTGGGTCTGCCTCTGCATCACTTTCCCAATCACGTGTGTCTCAGCACAACCCTTCCGTGTTTGCCTTCATGTTCCTGAAGAGTTAGGGAAACACTGGAGCAGACTGACCCTGTTGACTCCTCACCTCACTGCCCTGAATCCTAACATCTTGTAGGATCAGTGATCCTTCTGTCTGACAAGTATCGGGGTGGCTGTCTGCCTTCTACCAAGTTCTGTCCTATTCCTCACTATCCTTGCTTATCCTCCAGCTCCCTGGGACTCCCATTATGACAATAATTGCTAGCATTTACTGAATATTTATTACATGCTAGGCACTGTGTTAATCACTTTCTATACATTTTTAGAAGTCTTCCCCAAAATCTGATGTAGGAGTTACTTTTATTACTGCATTTTTCAGATGAGGAAATTGAGGCTTAGGAAGGTTAGGTAACTTGGTGCAGGTCATTCTGCAAGAGAGTGGAAGAGCTGGGCTTCTTTCAAGAGCCTCATTCTTACCACCCTCCTGTAATGCCTTCTGTTCTGTTCTCCCGCTGTTGGCTTTATCCTCACAGGCCATTTCCTGGGTCAGCCTGCCCCTCAGCTCTATCCCAGATTACCCTCCCAAATGCCTCCTGTCCCCTACGGAAAGTGTGGGGAGGTGGCTGTGCAACAGATCTCAAAAGCCATAGGCTTCCTGGCCATGATGCTCACTCGGTTAACACATTCTTCCAACACAATGCCCCTGAGGTACACCAACGTGCAAACCACCTTGCCAGAGATACAAAAAACAAACAGCCCCACTCAGCAACTCAGAGAGTAACGGGGAAGAGCAAAGCCCATTCACAGAACTTAAGTCCCTGCCATGGGTACTATCTTCTCTCCTACAGAGGAATGGCAGGTGGATCAGGACCTCCGGCTAAGAACTGGCAGAAGGAGAGAAGCAAGCAGCAGGGGAGTAAAAGTTAGGGTGTGTGTGAGTGGAGGCAAATGCTACAGTGCAGTGGGGAGAGAACAGAACAGAAGGGGATCTGGAAGGAAAGGTGAGATGCTAAGACTACCACAGCAAGAGCAGATTATTGTAGCCATGGTCTCCAGTATTTCTCCAAATCCACAACTCTTAGAGGGGCAAAGCCCTGTCCTCCCCCTCCCAAGAAAAATCCTTCCAGTGTATCTCACCTCTACTTTCCAGCTTGCAAACCCTAGCTTAATGCAATTCAATAAGCAACTGAGTTGTAGCACTAGGGGGAGGACTTTTTGGTGGTAATGGAGAGACTGGTGAAGTACAGGGCTGAACCATTCACAGGCAACAGAGGGGAGCTCCATAAACTAGGAAGGCTGAACCACTCGAGCACCATGGTGAGGGGATGCTCAGAGTGGGCGTGATCCAGATCAGCGGCCACCAATCCTTTGGGCCTCGTGGACCATGGGCTGGGAGTGCTGGTCCAGATCACACCACTATTCCTCAAGCATGTGGTGCAGATCGGACTACCGGAATAAGGTGGGGTGCAGTACTCAGGGGCAGGACTTACCAGATGGAGTATGGTGTGACCTGTCTCATTGGAATCAGTGCCCCCAAAGTGGGGTGCAGCAGACCACAGTGGGTGGCACTATAGGGATGGCATGGTGCCTGGGGGAACCTAAAAGAGAAAAAGCCAGTTAGAGATGGGTTCTCCAATCTGGAGAATTTTCCTATGCTATCTGTGCCCTCATTGAGGAGAAACCTGGCTCTGGTGATCAGATGGGACAGGAGAATCTGTTTCCCATGGCAACCAGAAATGCCATAGCCAAAGTGGTCCTACAGCCTTCCCCTTTAGGAAGCATTCTGGACTGGGGGTAAAGGGAACATGCTATGGTATCTGCATAAGTGGTGATCCAACCCAAGATCTCTCTTCTGAGTAGTCCCTAGCCCAGAGTAGGCCCAGCTACCCTTGACATCTGCATCCTAGTCACCTTCAATCCTGGCCCCAGGCAAGCCGATCCCCTCCCTTCAGCTCTGCCTCCTCCCTAACCTTATCAAGACACCAGTCAACCCCACCCTCTGGACTCTGCCCCCTCTTCTTCCCCCAGGCGGGTACGGGCAGGTCTCGAGCAGCACAGGTGGCCAGACTAGACGAACAGGCCCAGCAGGGAGAAGCCTTCCTCCTCAGCAAGGACTGTGACTCTGGTCCTGGGTCTGGAAGTGGCCTGCAAGCCTCCCTTCTATCCCACCCCTCAAGGCCATATCCTGTTTCCCCATTACCTCCTTCCTCTTCTGTGTGGCCCAGGAAGGTGATAGAGGCCTACTCCCTCCTCTCCTAACTCTGAGACAAGCTACATCTTTTTGCATACGTCTAAGGCCAGGAACCAAGCATCCATCCAGGGATCAGACCTAACTCTCCCTTCACCTCAAACTCACTCCTCAGGGATCTGTTTTTTGTTCCCTTAGCCACAATTCTCTGCCCTTAAGGATCCAGATTCTTAGGCTACCCAGACACTTGGGCTCTCAGTCCAGTCTCTCCATTCCCTGGCCTTCCGGCCCCCATTCTTCCCCTGCCCCAGAGACTCAGGCCTCCAGCCCCCAGCCTCCATGATGCAATGTGCTGCAAGCTGCCTGGGCTGCTGATGACACTGCCCCCAGGGAGGGGCTATTTCTGACCCAAACAAGGCCCCTCACTGGACCAGGGCAGTGGTCAGCTGCAGTCTAGGGAGGCCAGGCTGGCAGGTTGCTTCTGCTGGAGAAGGGAGCTTGAGGCTGGAACCATCCAGGACAGGGTCACTCAGAATGTGGAACCAGGGAGAGAGAGGGGAGAAAAAGAAAGACAGACAGACAGACAGACAGACAGAGGTCTGTACTATTGTGTATGTGAGTATTTTAGGGGGAAGGTGACACTGCGGAGGCTCTAGTCTGGAGAAAAAGGAGTGCCAGGCCTTAGGACAAACTAAGAGCAGGAGTTAAGGGGCAGCCAAAGGGGTGTATGGGGTGTCTGGACACCAGAGTGGGGGAGGGGCCAACAGTCATTTAAAGGGCCAGCCCCAGAGCTTTAATCCCTCACCAGCCCTGGCCCGAAGCCGGAGGCTGTAATTCATCTGTCCAACAGCTGGGGTGGGTGTGTTTGGGGGTGGGGGGGTATGTGGACTGGGAGAGGGAGCTGGGGGAGGGGCTGGGCTTTCTAGTGCACAGAGCCAAACAACAAAAGGGGAAGCTGAAGGACCAGCTCCAGTGTGCCCCAGCCAGGCCGCCGACCTGCAGACCCGCCCAGGCCCTAACGTGGGGGCCCACAGGCTCTGCAGTTTGCACTCAACGACTCTTGGCCCAGGAGTCCATGAACCCAAAGGTGGGTCTTGGAGAAAACCCAGGATGAATGCCCCCCCCCCCCCCCCCCCCCGGCCCAGGGCAAGCTGTCACCCCTCCTTGCACTTTCCCAGCCACAGCAGTCCCAGACCTGACAGGCCCACAACAGACTCAGCCTCAAATGCCCTGCTCTTCAGCCGACTCTCCAGACATGGCCTGCCTGCTCCCCAGCTCCCCTTCCTGCTGGTACAGGGTGGCAGCGGCCACACCAAGACTGTCCCTTTAAATCATTACCATCCCTGATTGTGTGGACTAACCCAGGCCCCTACACCCCCCCACCCCCCGCCCAGGCAAGCAGCCCGCCACCCCCTCCCCACCAGAGTCCCCAGAAATGTGAGGACCATTTAAAGGGACAACAGAGGCAGCCGGGTTGCCAACCACCCCCTCTACCCGCACACACATTCACAGCCCCTCTCCCAAGCGACACACAGCCTTTGCCCCCACAAAAGGCCCCCCAAATTCCGGTTCTCTCACCACCTAGAGACTGCTAGAAGGAAAAGGGGGGCCAGAGTTGGGGGGCGGGGAATTGGGGGAGCAAGAAAAAGACAGGGACCCCTTCCTTCCTTTAGAGCCCCAGGGGACAGGAGGGAAAGCAAAGCCGGAGAAGCAGTGAGACCGAGCCCCAAAAGGTGCCCCGGGCAGACCTGGGGCACACAGACTGTCGGTCGAGGGAAAGGAGTCGGCTGCACGAGACCGCGGCGCGGCCAGCGGGCGACAAGCCCAAGTCGGGGAGCTGGAACAAGGAGGGCCAAGGAAAAGAGGCATGGCCGGGGAGAACGAGGAGTCGGAAGCGGGGAAAGGGGTCACCCGGGAAGGAGTGAAGGAAAATCCGAGAGGAGAGGGCAAGTCAGGCCTGGGTTACCTGCTGGGTGTCTGTCCCCCGGCGGTGCCCCCGGAGTCCTGGTAGGGAGGGGGGAGCAGCAGGGGGGGAGTGGGGGCTGGGGGGCGGGGAGATGGTCCCTCCTCTGCCTCCTGGGCCTGCCCCAGCGCTAGCAGCCTCTGCCTCCCTCCCTCCTCCTCCCCGTCCCCGAGTCCCGGAGTCAAACAAAGAACTGTAGCAGGCTCTCCCCAACCCCCTCCCTCCCTCCTCCTCCTCCTCGTCCTCCTCCTCCTCCTCCTCCTCCTCCACCTCCTCCTCCTCCTCTCTTCCCTCCCTCCCCACCAGCAGGCTCCCTCCTCCCTTCCGGTCTCTTCCTTTAACTACCCGCCCCCCCTCCAGCCCCCAGTACTAGTCTCTCTCAACTCACCCACCCCAACATTTTACACACCCCTCAGCCTAGCCCTGTCCCCGAAAAGGAAACTGTGGAGTTCCTTTGCAAATTGAAAGGCTCCAGAGAACAACATAGGGAGGGGACTGGGGTCTTGCTTAAAAGTCAAGAACCACAATACATTTATTTTCACAGCCAGAGGAATAGTCTTAGCTGTTTCTTCTCCAAGAGGAGGAAAAATAAACCTAAAGAAAGCAAAAACAAATCTGACTAAAGCCTTCCTCAAATAAAGTGCACAAAGCAGTGGAAGCTAATCCCCAGTCCCCCCCCCCCCCCACCACCACCAAATTAACACAAACTCTCCACTTCTCCCTGAAGAACTCCTAAGGTACTGGCCAGGTTAAAGCAGGCCTACCAACTTTAATAATAAAAATAGTAACTCACACCATTTAGCAGTTTCATAACAAGCATTCGTTCAGTGTTCATTTTGTGCCAGGCACTGTGCTAAATGCTATGCATAAATTATCTCATTTTTCATTCTCCCAACTGCCTAGAGGGAAGGTACTCTATTGATATTTAAATTTTCCAGATTAAGAATATGAAGCTCAGAGATGTTGTGACCTTTCCAAGTTCCTAAGGAATGAAGTCTGATCTGACAGCCCAAGCTTCAAGGTATATAAAAAGAAAAACCAATTTTTTCCAATGCTGTAACCAGCCCCAGGACTTAATAAACAAGGGCAGCCATAGCTATCAATGGAGTCCTCCCTTAAGAGAAAGACCCGCCCACCTACACATGATAAACACACTGTGCTTTCAATCTAGTACTATTTCTTGGCCCTTCTCCTCACTGTTGAGGGTGGAGGTGAGGGTGCCATTGATTAAGGTCAGAGATGAGCTGGTGTCAAGTGAACCCTCCATACCACACACAGCTCTCCTAGGGGGTAGCTGTCCTGCCATTACTCTCACTTCAACAGGAGCAACAGGACACTAGGCAATGCAGGATATGGGAAAGTAAAAAGACATCTGGGGGCTCTTCCAAGAGCCGAGGGGGCTGTGGGGGAACTTGTCTGTGCCAATCTAGGGAAAAGGGACCCAGAGTTCTCTGAGCCCAGCAAAGGGTCTTTGCACCACACCACACCCGTGTCCTCCCCCTTACAAAACTCCAGGCCAGGGTTTCCCACCTGCTGGATGCTAAGGCCCGGAGAAGGGAAAGGGGGAAAAGATGGCACGGGACTGGATCTGAAATTGGGGCAGAGGTGGGGGGCCCGGAATGGATAGGGGCGGAGGCCTCATTGCCTGGCAACAATTCTGGGGCACGTGCACTGGTGACATCATCCCAGGCCATCTCTAATACAGACCTTTGACACCTAGAGGTGGAGAGGGCCCGCTGGCTAAGCTTCTTGGAAAATAGCTTTAGGAGTTCTGGGAACCCAAAAAGGAGAGGAAAGGGGAAGCTGGACCCTAGCATCCTGCTCCTGCTTTTATTTCTTTTACCCTCAGTCCGGCTCCAACCCCGGGGGCTCGGGCCTCTGGGCTCCACCTCTCCGCCTCCGGCCCTGACCTCCCAACCCACATTTCTGACGGAGTCCGGGGTCCCGGAGTCCCGACACGCCTCTCAGAGCTACTGTGCCTTCTCCCTCCTGAGCGAAGCCTCGGGTGGGAGGTGGGAGGTATGGGGCGGGGGCACGGATCCCGCGGGATTCCTCTCCCTTCAGGGAGAGCCCGGGGCCTCTGCGGGCCGCCAGCCGGAATCTGTCGGGTCCCCCACTCTCCGGCCCCTCCCAGTGCGGCTCCAGGGCGGAGTCTGTGGAGTTGAAACCAGGACACGGCAGAGGATGAGTTATATAACTGGGAAAAGCCGGGAAGGGCGAGTGGGAACGGGCACAAACGGCTTGAAAGGAGGTGAGGGAGGCGCAAAGAGCACCGAGACAAGTGAAGAGGGAAGGGTTTTGGTGCAGATCGAAGAATTCAAGCGAAGAAAGGACGTGATGGCCGGGAAGTCACCAGGGCCGTCCGGGGCCTCCCCGCAGGGCCCTCCCCGCCGCCAACCCACAGCAGCTGGGCCTGGGCGACTGAAGCCTCGGGAAGGGGCTGGCACCCGTTCGGTTCCTCCTGGGGTGGCAACCAAAGCCAAAGTCCGGGAAGGCAGCGGCGGAGCTATGGGGCCGGAAACCACAGCTCCGCCCTGCCCACCCACCACCTGGGAGCGGGTGCCAGCTGGGAGGTTGGTGGGAGACAGGTAGCCGACCGACCCCACTCGAGACTGGGCATTACTGGTTCGAGACCTCGAGGAAGAGGGCAGCTGGGCCCACACGTCTGGGTCGGGAGGCGCCGAGGGGCCCAGCCCGCAGCACCCAGCAAACAGTCTCCGGGGGGCTGGGGGTGGCGAGCGCGGGCCCGTGGCGCAGGCGCGGGGGGCGGGTTCCGGCGCGTGCGGCGGCGGGCGGGGCGAGGCGCGGGCGTGTGGGAGTGCACGTGCGGGCCCCGCCGCCGCCCCCTCCGCCCGCCCCGCCCTCTTCCGGCCGCTGCACAACGCTCCTCCGCATTGGCTGCCGGGGCTCTGACGTCAGGGGCGTCCGCTGGAGCGGATTGGGCGGACTCAAGAGTTTGGGAATCTGGCTCTCCAGTTACTCTGGCAACAGGGTAAGCAAGCGGGGGGGGGGGGGGTGTAGGGGGGTGTGAGGGGAGAAGGGCCCCCCCTTCCTCCTGACACCCGCCGGATCCATCTTAGTGCCAACTCGCTGCCTCCCCTCCGTCCCCCCAAACTCTGGCTGTCCCGAGAATCAAGCGTCCTGCCTTCGACCTTTCCCAGTCTCGCAGTCCCCCATGTCGCCAACTCCGCCCCAAGACGGCCCCAAGCCACAGCGACTGACAGCGAATCTGAGTCGCTAAGTAACCAACCCGCTTGCCCTCTCCTCGGGACTTACCCCCGCCCCGGGAGGGGAGACTGAGTCCCGAGCCGGGCGGAGGTGACCGGGAACCAAAAGAGCACCTCAGCCCACCTTTCCCTCCGGCTCGGGAGGGGGGCTTCGGCTGCTGTCAAGGCCCGGTTCCCACCTCACTGCCCGCAGCTCGGGCAACGCGTCTCGCCCTCGCCATCTCGTGGCTGCGTCGGGAAGGGCAAGCACAAAGAATGGCCCGAGCCCCAGAGGGTTAGGAACGGGAAAGGGCAGAGCGAGGCAGGACGAGGGATGGCGAGAGCAGCGGGACGAGGCCGAGCGAGGGGAGGTGAGGTGCGGCGGCGGCGATGCGGCGGAGGCCACAGCATGGAGGCAATCGGAGCTCCTGGTGTGAGGGTCAGGGTTGAAGATATAACCACCCACTCGAGAAAAGTACTGGGGAGAAACTCGAAGTGGCCCCGGGATTAGACACACAGCCCTGCCTAACCACGTCCGACCTCCAAGGCCATCTCACTGACCTATCGGCAAACTGACCTGTCGTTAGAGATCCCCGCGGCCCGCCCCGCCCTATTTTCGAGAAGGGGAATCCCAGCCCAAGAGGGACAGGAGTCCTTTCAGGCCCCTCACAACATCCGGAAACAAGCCATCTGCCTCTAGGTTCTCCCCGCACCCCGCTCCGCTCTTTTCTAGGGCACCCGGGTGACCTGCGCCCCAGTCTTCTTCCCAGTGCCTTTGCTGAGACCCAGATGTACATCCCTAGCTCTACTCTGCGTGCGACTCAGGCGTCCCGCCCCCCCCCTTAGAGGAGATGGTTTCCCTCTTTCCAGACGCCCTCGCGGCTCCCGGTTACCTGATCCTAGGTGTCCCAGGTGTTCAGATTCCCCAAGGTCTCCCAGGGGGTCGAGCGGCCCCCCCTCTCCCAGGTCGGGGCTGGGGGGGCCGCTCCTCCCCGTGGCGCAGTTGGATTTTCCAATACAAACACCGCCCCCCGACCCCGCCCCCTTCTCATGGTCCCGCCCCTCCTCGCGCCAAAGTACCCCCTTCTCGGGCTCCGCCCCGCCTTTTGCCGGTCTCTTTCGTCTCAGCGGAAGTGCAGAAAAAGATGCCAAACGTGGATTGCAGGCTTCGGGGTACAACGTGCGGGGTCCAGCCCTGACCCTCGTCTGTCAAACCCCGATTCCATTTGGATCACGCGCCTTTCCAAAGTAAATCCCGCCCCCGGTTCTAGGCCAGCACTTAGACTTTGCCACACCTTCTTTAGGCCCCACTGCTCTGCCCATTCATTCGAGGCCACGCCTCCGTCTCAAGACCTCCCTCTTCCCTTCTTTCGCCATCCAGTAGCCCAGGTCCTCGGTAAGGCTTCCTCCTCAAACCCCAACATCCCACTGAGAAACGTAAGACTTGTAGACACTGGTGTTTGACTGCACTGAACTCCAATACAGTTCTCCCACCTTTATGGCTACACACTAGGTATCTCCAGGGCCCATCACACAACAAATTCAACCAAGGTCAAGACTTGAGGGAGGTCCAGCCTCGGCCTGAGGTGCATTGTCGGCTTTGGCTCTTAGAGTCCTGGACCCTCTCTCTAGCGGGGAAGAAGAGGAGGCCTTCTCAGTTGTCCAAGTTCATGAGTAGAGCAGTGCCCCTCTTGATCCAATGATCAGATGTCATGGTGCCACACCGGAGGTCGATCCCGATGACGAAGGAGGCTCTGTCTGAGTTGCCTGCCCGGATGGTATAGTAATAGCAAGGACAGGAGTACATACCTGAGGGAAAAGAGAAGAATCAGACCCCGGAGCCTCTGGGAAAACAGGGCAGGAGCCTGTGTGCAGGAGGGTTGCAGCAAAGGATAGGTTAGGCTACAAACTAGGGATGGGGTAGGCTAGTGGTCAGCAAACCATGGCTCGCGAGCCATATGTGGCTCTTTGGCCCCTAGAGTGTGGCTCTTCCACAAGATATCACAGCCTGGGCGAGTCTATTTTGAAGAAGTGGCGTTAAAAAGAAGTTTAAGTTTAAAAAAATTTGGCTCTCAAAAGAAATTTCAATCATTGTACTGTTGATATTTGGCTCTGTTGACTAATGAGTTTGCCGACCACTGGGGTAGGCAGGTCTGAAGGAGTGTCCCACCCTTGGCGCTCTTCTTTCTACTCTCTGTAGGTCGGAAGTGGATTGTGGGCATGAGGCAGACAAGCTGCATGGGCTCTGCCTCCACCAAGCAGGAGCTCTTCCGGTCCCAGCCAGCACCTTCCAGGTACAGGCCCCGAACCCAGACACCATCCTGGGGAGACATGGGGACAGGTTATGGGAAGTTGAAACCATTGATTGCCAGCACCCCTGACCTGCCACCTCTCTCCTCTCTACTCAACCAGTTGTTTTCCACTTTTGCTTCCAGCACCCTCCCCCACCATTCCCGCCTTTGCTCAGAGCCCCAAGCACATCTGGCTCCTACCTTGGGTGGATACACTAGGTTGCTGTCATCCACAGTGGAAACGATAAACTCCCAAGAGAGGCTGTCCACTGAAATCTGGGATTGAAGGTGAGAATAAGGGAGGCCCCCCGAAAAGTAAATACATGTCGTCCCCAGCATCAAGCCCCTGTAACACTGTCCATGTGCTCACATTGTTTTGGCGAGCTGAGGACTGCAGCACAGCGGTGAGGAAGCCAGTGGGGAAGGTGAAGCCAGACAGCCAGAAGATCACAGGAGGCCGGGCACGACTAGCCCACAGCTCAAACTGTTCCACACGCAAGGCCAAGTCCCGGGTCCATGCAGCCAGTGGCTTCTGGGAGGGGTATGCCTGGAGGAGGCAACAGTATGTGTTCATTCACTCACTTACTCATGCACTCAAGTCCTTATTTTGAGCCCTCGGAGCAGATATGAGAAGAACGTGCGAGGCCAGCCCCTGCTCCCCAACTTCAGTTGGGTAAAGCACTCCAAAAGACAACCCCAGAAAAGAAACAAAAAATTACAACTATTAACAACAATAGCAACAGTAATAGTAGTCAGTCACCATTATTGAAGCATCTACTAAGTGCTATGCACAGTACTGGGAATCCTTGAAACATCCTTGAAGAAGTTAATAACTTGCCCTGAGTAAGATTCTAAGTTAATATCTCACAGTCAGTCAGTGAATGGCAGAGCCAGATTTCAACTGGAACCTCCTGGCTCCAAAGCCCAGGCTTGCTGCATTTTGCTCTATGCCTACAAGAACCAGGAGGCTGAGGGCACAAGAAGGAGAGGAGAGCTCACTGTTGGGATAGGATCAACAGTGGGGTAATCTTGCCTTTCCCCAGAGTGGAGGGACGTGGGCATCAAAGATACAGTTGAAAATCTCTTCCAGGCTTGTAGACATGACGATGAGACCCTGAATGCCCTTTTCCAGGTCTGTCAGTGAAAACCTGAACAGATAGGGTGGAGGGTTAAAGGTGGGATGGGCCTGCAAGACTCATTCTAGGCGGGAGGTGAAGGTTTTTCTTCTTTCTCCCTCCCCACAGTCTGCAGAGCCCCTCCCCATCTTACAGTATGGTCTCCATAAGCTTGTTGTATCTCTGGATCTCCTGCAGAAGGACCACATTGAGAGGGGAGGGGTCCAGAGCCAACAGATTCCGGGTCCCCTCATAGTCGATCATTTCAGGAATCTTCTGTTTCACATCAGCGGCCAACTCGAGGACCTGGTGAGGCAGGAGCTTTGGGGAAGCCCTCTCTTTCTGATGGCTTCCCCTCAGCAGGGGTCTGTCTGTTCTTACCTTCTCTTCTCGGCTCTGGCCTCCAACCTTGGAGGGTGTAATCTGGGGTTGCAGGGAAAGCAGAGTCTCAAAAAGAGTCCGTGCCTCAGTGATCTGGGAGGCCACATCTGCATTGGGGTGCTGGCCAAAGGCCTCAGGGGGGTCCATGCCAGGCAACATGCTGATGTACTCCTTATAAGAGGCCAGGCCCCCATCTTTGGGGATGAAATAAGTCTCCAGTACTGACAACCTGGAGAGCCACAGCATAATTATCACATTGTGAGCACTCCGGGGCTTCAAAGCCAGGCCAGGATCCCAGTCCCTACATATGCCCCATTTGTCCAACTCTCTGTTCTTGCTCTTCCTCCCAATCCTACACACTCTGTCTTTTTCCAATCTCATATTCTCTCCTCAAATACTTCCCCTACCCTCTGCCACCTGGTATCTCTGTGTCCTCTGGCCCCCTGTTCAGTGCTCCCCACCCCGTCACTGGTAGGTGTTCAGTGTCCCCCACCCCCTCACCGGTAGGAGGGGACTGAGAGAGACTGTTCACAGAAATAGTCATTGATGTAGGTGGTGAGCAGGCGCCGGTCCCAATCATCTGTGACGTGCCCACCATAGTTGATGCCGGCAATGAGGTACTTGAGCGCATCCCAGGGCGTCTCCTCATACTCATCCAGATAGAGGCTCAGCAGATTCTCTGACACCTGTGCATGGTCCCAGCCCAAACCACCCCCCCACACACACACACACAGAGTTATTGTAGGAACTCTTCCAGGGGGCTCCATTAAAAAAAATTCCAATGGAGCTTTAACACAGACTTTTTGTAAGTGGGTTTTCCTACAGGGCAGCCATGGGGCCAAAAGGATGGGAAGACAGGGCTGGGATAAGGGACCCCTGGTTAGAACAAACCTCGAAGTCGGAGTCATTGAAGCCATAAATAATGTTCCAGCCAAGCTGCAGAAACTTTTTACGTTCGAGTAACACAGAGTGGAAGAAGCAGAGTGCAAACAGCAGCTTCTTATACTTGGCAGGTTTGGAGCAGCGGGAAAACTGTGGTTCTGTCATCAGTTGGTAAAGACGGGTCATGTTGGCCTTTAGGCCCTGGGACAGTGAAGTACAGAGAAGGGATGACATCGTCGTGCTCAGCTCTGCCACAAGCACCACCGTGTTCAGCTGTGGGGGCGCTCACTGCACAAGGGCCCTGGCTCACGGGCTGGGTGGAGGCTGAAATCTAGTCCTGATCTGCATGCCAACATGTGCATTCATTCACGGGCTGATGCCTCTAACTCACATAAGGCACTGCATGGGCTAGTGGCAGCCCTACCTTCTTGTTCTCCTACTTTTGAACCTCTCAGCCACAATGTTCTCAATGATGGACAGGCCACTCAATTTGTAAATGCCAGAAAATAGGAACAACGACAAAGATATGCATACAACTAGTAGTAAACAAAAATGTACAGGATATTATGTGTAAAGATTCAGTGTAGATAAAAGGGCCATTGTATATCATCAGGAAGGACAGTCTATGTGCTTGGATTTATCAGGCTTCATCAATAAGTTGGGATTTGGACTAAGTCTTACAAACGGGGAACATATGACTAGGCTGAGTGGAGAGCCTTCGTTTCCAGGAGATGGAAAGAACTGAAGGGAAGCCCTTGCTGGTTTGGCTTAGTGGATAGAGCAGCGTCAGCCTCTGGACTGAAAGGTCTCAGGTTCGATTCCGGTCAAGGGCACATGCCCAGGTTGCAGGCTTGATCCCTCGTGAAGGATGTGCAGGAGACCACTGACCAGTGACTCTCATCATTGGCATTTCCCTCTCTCTCCCCTTTCCTCTCTGACATCAATTTAAAAAGCACCCTGAAAGAGGAAGGAAGGAAGGAAGGAAGGAAGGAAGGAAGGAAGGAAGGAAGGAAGGAAGGAAGGAAGGAAGGAAGGAAGGAAGGAAGGAAGGAGGGAAGGAGGGAAGGAAGGAAGGAAGGAAGGAGGGAAGGAGGGAAGGAGGGAAGGAGGGAAGGAAGGAAGGAAGGAAGGAAGGAAGGAGGGAAGGAGGGAGGGAAGGAAGGAAGGAGGGAAGGAAGGAAGGAAGGAGGGAAGGAGGGAAGGAGGGAAGGAAGGAAGGAAGGAAGGAGGGAAGGAGGGAAGGAGGGAAGGAGGGAAGGAGGGAAGGAGGGAGGGAAGGAAGGAGGGAAGGAGGGAAGGAAGGAAGGAAGGAGGGAAGGAAGGAAGGAAGGAGGGAAGGAGGGAAGGAAGGAAGGAGGGGGAAAAAAGGACTGAAGGAAAAAGGCACAAAGGGGAGAATAAGTGAGAAAATGAGTCTAAGTGAAGTCAAGTGTAATTGCTCAGGTTGGGTAAGAAGGGCCATTAACAGATGGAGGTACAATAAGAATGGCAATTTGAGTCATCTGGACTTGATTTACCAGGCATCATGGAGACATTTGCTGTCTTGAGTAGAACATTGATATGTTGAAACAGTGTCTTAAGAAGATTCTATGATGGACAGAATGGATAAAAAAAACTGAAGAAAATATGATTTTAAAATGCTATTTATAATATCAAAATATGTAAGGTATGAATAAATCTAATAAATGTATACATCTTTATAGAGAACATTATAAAATTTATTGAACTAAAGAATAAATGGAGAGACATATTATTCTCATGGATTGGGAGGCTCAATAGCCTACAGATGTCAATTTCTTCCAAATTGGTCAATGGGATTTTTTTGTGGAACTTGACAAGCTAATTCCAAAATTTATGTTGGAGAGTAGCCTAAAGAAAAATAAGGTAAGGAGACTTGCTTTACCAGCCACCAAGAATCATTATAGAGCTATATGGTAATTAAGGCAGTGTATAGTGACCCCAATGTAAACAGCTTGATCAAGTAACAAAATAAAGGACCCAGAAGAAATATATTTACAGAGAAACATGATCTAAGGCTGAGCAAACACATTGCAGATCAGAAGGGTAATTGTGGGCTTTTCAATAATAGTACTGGGAGAATTGTTATCCATGTGGAAAAATAGTATCAAATATTTTGTGAATGTGGAATAATTACCTTATTCCACACGCACAAAATAGATTTGAAGTAACTAAAAACATATATGTAAAAGTGAAATTATAAAATTGTTTTCAAGACAAGTATAAAAGAATGCCTTTGTAACCTTGGAGTAAGCAAAGATTTCTTGAACAAGACATAGGTGCATAGCCCTGCCGGTGTGGCTCAGTGGTTGAGCATGGACCGATGAACCAGGAGGTCAGAGTTCAATTCCCAATCAGGCACATGCCTGGGTTGCAGGCTCGATCCCCATCTTTCTCATTATTGATGTCTCTCTCTCCTCCCTCCTTCACCTCTGAAGTCAGTAAGAATATATTTAAAAAAATAATTTCCAAATAAAATATTTAAAAATACTGGCCTGGTTTGGCTCAGTAGATAGAGCAGCATCGGCCTGTGGACTGAAGGGTCCCAGGTTAAATTCTGGTCGAGGGTACATGCCTAGGTTGTGGCTCAATCCCCAGTAGGGGGCATGCAGGAGGCAACCCATTCAATGATTCTCTCTCATTGATGTTTCTATCTCTCTCTCCCTCTCCTTTAATATATATATATATATATATATATATATATATATATATATATATAGATATATATATATGGCCTGGTGCATGAAATTTGTGCACTGGGGGTGGGTGATCCCTCAGCCCAAACTTCCTCCTCAATGGGGCCGATGGCTGGCTCTGCCCTGGCCTGCCCCGGCCACTGGCAACTGCCCGGCCCCCAGGGCCCGGTGGTTGCCAGAGGCCTTAGCCCCGCTCCCCCAGCTTAGGCCTTAGCTCTAGTGGTGACCACCCAGCCCCAGGGGCACCCTGCAGTCAAGGCGGCCTCGCACTCACCACTCAGCCCAGCGCCTCCCCCCACCCCTGCCTCGGCCCTGCCCCCGTGCCTCCGCCACCCCGCCCCTCACCTCTCATGGCCACAGTGGCCCTGCCCCCTGCCTCATGCGCTCACCAGCCGCCTCAGCCCCACCTCATGCTCCTGATTGGCTGGTGGGCGTGGCTGGTGGATGTAGCGAATGGTCAAATTTGCATATTACTCTTTTATTAGATAGGAAATATATATATATTAAAAACTTAAAAATCCTGACTTCTTTGTCAGCTTCCAAAAGAAATCCATTTGCACCAAGTAAACCCTGAATGTCCTTCTTCTACTGAAGATTTGGTGGCCCAGTTTGAAGATGGCAGGGAGGGTCTAACTTTCACAGAAAGCACTCCTGGGCAAAGCCAGATGGACACTCTCCCCTCCGAGCCACTACACAGACCATGTTAATACAGGTTTTTATCTTGACTAAAATCAATGAAAAGCTACTAAAATAGTTTAAGCAGAGGATAAATAGGTGGCATGTGCCAATGTGATCAGATTTTTTTCAATTAAAAATGAAATATTGCCATTTGAGACAATGAGAATGAACTTTAAGAGTATTATGCTAAGTGAAATAAGACAGAAAAGGACAAGAACTAATTCCACTTATGTGTAGGACAGAACAAAAAGTAACAGACAAAACAAAAGTCAGATATAGACAACATTGTCAGATTTTAAAGATTAGTATGATTGCATTCAATGGTGACCTTGTAATATTGGAGATAAAAGTTTCAATAGAATTGGAGAGGAGGAAGGAAGAAAGGGCTAGAGCCCAGCAAATGTGACATTAGTGAGAGAATGTATGGAAATTTTGGGAGACGGGAAACTTCTGTGGACTACTTATTTATTCTTCAGTGCCTGTTTTCCTATCTGTAAAATGGGTTAATATCACTTACCTGATAGAGTGTGTGTGTGCACGTGCTAGTATTTAATGAATTAACAAATGTAAATCAATTAGAATAATGCCTGGCACATAATAACAATCAAGAAAATCAGATATTATGTTCTAAGAGTTTAGCACAACATGTTTTACAGGACAGTAGAATAAAAATGTGTTGTTGAGGGTAAGCCCTCTCCCTGATGCTAGCAGAAGGAAAGGCGGACCAGATGGAATAGCTGATGCTGGCTATCTACAGCCGTCCATACCTTTGGTGGTTCTGTGGTCATCTTGATGCTGGCTTGTAAGATTGAGATAGGGAAGTCGGGGTGGGGACTAGAACTGAGCCAGAGGCGGAAGGAAGGGTTAGGATCCTCCACCTGCAGTCGTTCTATCAGTTTGTCCAGATTAGGCATCCACGACAGTGACAGGTGGCAGTTAGCCAGGAACACCCAGTGTCCTGCAAGGAGGCATGGTCTCAGTGGGACCCACTCCCTAAGCCCCGTCTGTGCCCACTCTGTCCATCTCATTTGTGTGGGGTCAGGGGTACGGGTATCAAAATGCTCAGGTCTGCCACTCTGGAGACCTTCTAGAAAGTGGGAGCTGTGGTTATGGGAGTGTGATGAGGGCTGGAGACTCTGATGAGTAGAACCAAGGCCATGGATGGGGTTTGAAGAATAAGAATGCCACTGACCCTGATACATGCCGTCTCGGAGGAGTCGAGCAGCAATGGGGGCCTGGCCCTGGCCCAGGGACAGGGAGTGGAAACGCTGAGCCATGCCTGTGTGCTCTGCCAGCTGGAGCAGGGCACTGGTGGGGTCCACACCCGGGGACAGGATAAACACCAGTGGGGTGCGTGGGGTTGAATCTTCCATCACCTGCCAGGAGCACAGGGTATGGTCTCAGCAGAAGGCCATGTAACACGAGTGGGAGAGAGAGAGATTGAAGAAATGCATGTGGTCGACTGGAGTGGGGAGAGGGAGGACCGGGGCTGATGTATGTGAGCAAGGAAACCAAGGCACTGACCAGCTTCATGTTCAGCACAGGCGGTTCAATGAAGCGGGAGCCAAGGTTGGAGACAATGAAAGAAGTAACACAGAATGACACACGGTCTTGGCGAAGGGAGCGAACGATCAGCATCCGTTGCATTTCATTGCAGGCATTCTCCCACTCACCTGGGGATGAGTTGAGTTGTTGCAGGGAGAGTCTGGAAGGGCAGGGAATCTAAACAAAGAGGCACCTGCAGGGAATGCTCTGCCAGGAGGCAGCTGGCTGAGGGGAACTTACGAGAAAGGATAGAGAATAAAGGGAGGGGTACACACGTGGGCTGAATGGAGGGAAGGAGAAAGGCGGGAGTGGGGAGGCTCAGAGGCCTGGCACCTGGCAGCATTGCCTTCTCCGGGGTGGAGTTGGTGTACCACTGGTGCCAGTCACGAGGATACTGTTCAAAGGAGTTCATGAGTCCATGAAAGTTGGTTAGTTTGTCTAGCTCCGTGATGTTATCCCAGTAGGCATCTGCGAGCCAACTAGTGCATGGGTTATCCATTTGGCCCTCCCGATCCAGAACCTGGGGGAAGGAGACAGGAGAAAGGGATTGACCAAGAGCACCTCCCCAAAAGAGTTACCTTTAAACACACACACACACACACACACACACACACACACGTAATCAAAGATGAGTCTTGCATGAAACAGAATGAAAAAAAAAATACAGGAATCCAAGATGAGCTGGAATCCACCTTAATCAGGGAAAATATGTGGGGGTTTAAGTCTCTCAGACACTGTGCAGAGATTACCGTTCAAATTTAGAGAGCTTGCGCCCTCTGGTGGTTGCCTCTCACTTCATATTATCAACTGGTAGCCTCACCCTTTGGAGAAGCTCAAACTGTTAGTTCGTTCATTTATTCACTCTCTTTAACAAATATTTCTTATTCATCAACTGTAAGTTTTTTAAGCATGTGGGATATATCACTGAACAAAACGGACAAATATCTCTGCCTGTAAGGAGGTTTTCTTCCAATGTAGGAGGGCAGATAATGAACCAAAACATAAGTAAGTAAATTATCTAATATATCAAAGATTTTTCCAGTGCCATGAAAACATAGACCCTGCCCTAGATGGTTTGGCTCAGTGGATAGAGCGCCATCCTGTGGACTGAGGGTCCCAGGTTCAATTCTGGTCAAGGGCACATGCCTGGGTTGTGGGCTTGATCCCCAGCAGGGGATGTGCAGGAGGCAGCCAATCAATGATTTCTATCCCTCTTTCTCTCTCTCTTCCTCTCTGAAATTAATAAAGATATATTTAGGAAAAAATAAAATATAGATCAGGTTGAGGAAAATTGAAGTCCTGGGGGGTAGTCTGAAGCATTAAATGAGAAAGTCAAGGGAGGTCTTCATAAGGTGAGATTTGAACCAAGTATTGGAGAAGGTGAGAAAGAGGGCAAGTATGTATGTACACCTGAGGGTGCAGTTTTCTGGGGAAAGGAACAAAAGGCCCTAAGTGGGACATGCTTGTCACAGACAGCAAGGAGGCTGTGCAGCTGGAGTGGATGGTTCGAGGAGCTGGGCAGTGGGAGATGACATCAGTAATGAGCATCCATTTTAAAAGAATCTTATCTCTATGTTGAGATCAGGGGTGGGGGAATGTTGGGAGATTATTGCTAAACTCCAAATGAGAGAAGTAAAGGTGTCAAGACAAATGAAACTGTTGTGCAGAGGATGAGCAATGACTAGCCCAGGGAAGCGTGGTATCGGTGTCTGTCAGTTTCAGGGCCCATTAAGGTTTGAGCGGGTGTTTTTCTTTAGCCAGGTTCAGCTGCACGGGCCACACAGGGCCAGTGGAGCTGGATATGACCAGAGCGGCAGTTTTGCCAAGTAAATGTAACACAGGGGGGAGGGGTGGTATTAAGGTAATCACAGGACAACTGTCACCGTGACCATGCTGCAGGCAGGGGAAGGACTGGCTTGAGAGGCTATGAAAGAGCTGCATCACATAATCAGATCATACCAACCAGTGGGTCACAGGTTAAGAGGGGCCCCCCAAGTCCCACCTGTAATATGAGCAAGGGGGTGCATGGCGGCTCTCTGCAGCTCCCTCACTGGAGCCTTGGGCCTTACCCTCTGGGTCTGGAGGCTTCTTCAGACTTGCCACCATCCCCAACCTTGACCACTGCACACTAGGATGGTCCCTCTATCCAACTCACCACACCGCCACGTAGAAAGAAGTTGTACTCATCCATGTTGAGCTTGCCAGAAGTCTCCAGGATCTTGGCACACATCTGAAAACTGAACAGCAGCTTGTGGCGCTCAAACAGGGTGCGGCAGGTGTACCTGGAGGAGGGGACAGAGCGGGTGGAGGAGGCAGGACACTCACTGTGAACACCTACTGAGCAAACATCACACAATCAGAGTCTTACACAGAAGGACCCTCATCAGAATCTAACTCAAACCTCCTATAAACAGCCAAGCACTTAGGGACCTAGAAAGAGAAAGAGAGCACATGATTTTCCCAGAGTTCACTGGTAAAAACAATCATTTGCTTCTATTTAAAAAAAACAGCCAACATTGCCCTGGCAGGTGTTGCTCCATAGTTAGAGTGTCAGCCAGCAGAGCAAAGGGTCTCAAGTTCAATTCCCTGTCAAGAGCATGTACCTGGGTTGTGAGTTAGATCCCTACCTCAGTCGGGACTCATTTGGAAGGCAACCAACCGATGTGTCTCTCCCACTTCAGTGTTTCCCTCTCTCCCGCTCCCTTCCTCAGTCCCTTCCACTTTCTCTAAAAAGTCAATGGCAAAAATATCTTGGGGTGAAGATTAAACACACACACACACACACACACACACACACACACACACACACACACACATCAAACACTGACTCGACCCTTCCTATGTGCCCAGCACTCTTCCAGGTCCTGAGGATACGAATGGGCCAGGGTTGGTCCTGGAGGAAACCGGGTAGTGTGAAAAGGGCAGGTGGGTGAGAGAGGCCACTGACTGTGCAAGGACGTGATGCGTTCTATACTGGGTGACAGTGGCATTAAGAAGTCACAGGGTAGGAGCACCCACAGTGTCTGGTGGACACAGGGGAAGTATTTTGGGGAAGTTGCCCCTGGGGGTGCAGCAGAGTTATTGAGTGATGCAGAAGAGTAAGAGAGGGGAGGACTCCAGGAGAGCTCATAGCAGAAGCAAATGTAGACAAGGGAGTGGGGGAAGAAGACTCGGAGGGCAGGCAGCGTTGCTCGGGCATCCGGTGGAAGTGGGGAAGGTGAAGCTGAGCAGGCAGGTGGAGGACAGGTCAGGAAAGGCTCCGCCAGGTAAGCCAGGAGTGGCAAGGTCAGATTTGTGTTTGGAAGGCTCTCATGGGCCGCTCAAGAGGACAGATTGGAGAAAGACAAAGTTAGATGCGGGATGCCCTGTTAGGAGATGGCTGTACGATTCAGAAAGAAAAATCATGACTGTCTGAACTAAAATGCAGTTGTAGCCCCGGGGAGAACAGTTTGCAGAAAGATTCGCGAGCAAAACCAGGTGACTGAGCTGAGAGGAGAGAGTCAAGGAGAACTTTCACTCTTCCACTTCCTGGGTGGGGTAACTGGGAAGTGAATGTTGGTGCCAGTTAGGGGTGATAGGGTAGATAATGAGTTTGACCTGAAACAAGCTGAACTTGAGGGGTCTGTGGGGTATCTATGTAGAGAAGTCAAGTACCTCGTTACTCAGAGTATGGCCCATAGACCAGAAGCATTAGACATATAGGACCCCAACTTACTAAATCTTAATCTGTATTTAACAAGATTACCTGTGCTTTATAAGCACATTACTATTTGAGAAGTGCTGGTATAGTAGGCAGCTGTACACAGGAGTCCAACACTCAAAGGAGAGCTAAATATATAACACTGAGAAGTCAGCCCACAGGTGATGGTTGGGCCATGAAGGTGTATGAGGAGGAGAGCAGGGGACCAAAATGATGGCCTGAGAAAGCACCAAGGCAGAACTAGCAGGAAGGGTCAACGTTTGAGCCAGGCACTTGGCCTCCTGCCCAGGGCATGTAGGGAGGAGCCTCAGACCTGTAGACAGCATAGGTGTGGTATTCATTCAGGTAGTCAATGCGGTCCTCCAGCTTGTTGCTACGATGGCTCTTATCAATGCTGAGGATAAAGAGGCTGATGTAGGCATCCAGCGAGAATTGGTACATGGGGTCGATGCGGCCCATGTCATTGAGCACGAAGAACAGGACTGATGCCCGCTGGGCACATGGACGGTAAGCCTGCAGAGGGGCCAGAGTCAGGGGCCACATAGGGACATGGCAGGTGACAGGAGCTCAAGGATGGAAGGTTCCTCAAGCCAAGATGATTAGAACTGCATCTGGATGCTGGTGGGGGCTGGGCTGGAGGGCACAGGAGCTCACCTCACGGGCCAAGTCAATGTTGATCTCCGTGGTTTCACTGGTCTCCAGCTGCTCGGTCACCTCCGTGGCAGTTAGCTTGGAGGTCTGCAGGGTGTTCACCAGCTGGACATCATCTAGCAGGGAGCCCGTGGCCTCGTTCAGCAGCCTGGAGGGAAGTCAGGAGGCACATGGACGGGGGGGGGGGGGGCAGGGACCCATCAGCCCCCTGCGTGCCAGCTGTGCCAGTGAGTGGACCGTGGAGGGTGGAGGCAAGGTCGCACCGAAGGATCTCATCCTCCAGCTCCTTGAGCTTTTTCTTGCCAGCAGCGATGTTGATGACCAGCGAGTCCTTCTGCTCCTCCAACTCAGGACGCTCCTTCCGGACCACGATGCCCAGCAGCTGGGCCTCCAGGCCCTGGGGGCCCACCAGGACTCATGGTGAGAATGTCACTCAGTGACCCTCACCCTTTTCACCCCTTTACACCTCCCAAGCCCCTTCCTTATACCTGCCCGACACAATCTTAGCCTTTTTCTTGATCCTGCCGGACTCTACAGCCCTGCCTGCTTCACCCTAGTTCAGTCTAAGCATCAGCCCCGCCCACCTGTTCTTTGACTGCAAAGTTGACAATGGTGGTCTTGGCTGATGTCTCTGGGCTGTAGTGGGGGTTGGAGAGCTTGGTGGTGATGTAGAAACGAAAATTGGTATTGTATTCTATCTCCTTATCTCCAATGCGAATCAGCAGCCGACCACCTGTACCCACAAGAGGGTCAAGGGCAAGGACCCCATGTGACCAGGTGTGGGCTGACCTGTTCTTTCCCCTACCAGCATCCAGTGGCAGTGACTCAGCCTGTCCTAATGGCCCCGACCCAGGGCTCTCTGAATAGAGGGACAGATACTAGTAAATAAAGGACACAGCCAAAGAGCCAGCCCTTTCCTCCCCGGTGTCCTACTTGGCTGGTCCTTGGAATTTGTCCCCCAGTCCAACCACACAGTAAGTCTGGGCCCTGACCAATTCGAGCTACAGATTTGTTGAGCACGGGGTTGAGTGTGGGGTCCAGATATTCCTGCACATTCTGGAGCAGCACTGGGTATCCAAACTGGATGGCGCTTTCTAAGACTCGAAGGTAATCGCTCATCTGCATGTCAATGATCTGAAGTCCCTACAGAGCAAGAAAAAATATGGAAGAAACACTGAGGGATTCGTAGGGAAAAAAAGGACTCAGGAGGAGACAGGCATGGGAAGATTTCCTAAGGGGATAAAACCAGCCCCCCAGCCTTATACCAGGCTTCCTTCCATGTTCTTGATCCACTTCAAGGCCTGAGCCTGAGGATCAATCATCAGGGCCCACCTGAAGGAAGAAGCACCCATCAGAAAACAGGTTCTGCACTTACTCCTCCTCATGCTCCTAGAAGCATCCTTACCTGTTGCCACGGGTGACAATGATGCCATTCTCAGTGGAGAAGGCATCCGAGGGCAACCCTTGGATGTTCCAGTCCCGAACTTTGGTAGGATTGGACAGAAAGTCATCAAAGGTGAAGCGAGGTGAGCAAGGAACCTGAAGCTCCCAAATCTGTAGGGAAGAGCCCCAAATTTCACCCAAGATCTGAGCTCAGCAACCCTGCTCTTTCCCGATATCTCTTATCACCCCCAAAGGCCCTGGTCTCGGGGCCCGGCTCTCACTCGTCACGCCTGCGCCTCACCTTCCTGATCCAGATCTGGTTGACAATCTCGTCCCTGTAGTTGGTCAGGAAGGGCCCCATGTAGGACAGGAAGGCGGCTGCCAGCAGACAGTCACCCACCAAGTAGCCCAGGTCCTCTTCCAAGCCCTGTAGAACAGTAGGGGAGGAGGAAGCCTGTCAGGGCCCCCAGCACTGGGAGAGACAGGAATGCTTTGAAGGCACTCTCCTCTGAATACTCTCTGGATTAGAGAGATTATTTCCCTCTCCTAAACCTTTGTGCCCTGAGAGCCCTAAACTGGTTCTAATTACTTTTCGGTTCCCCATCTTTGGCAGCAATTCTGTTTACATTCCGGTGATAAGGCCTAACACTGTCATAAAACCAGGAGCTCACTGAAGGTAGAGAGACAAGATGCACCCCATTTCTCTCTGGTCAATGTGCTGTATAAGGGGTCCTCATGTATGCTTTGTAGCTCTGCCTAAACATGGAAGCAGATCCCTAATGGTACAAAAAAATCTTTCCTTTCACTCTTCTCCCCAAATGTGAGGAAAGGGAGGGGAAGAACTCCCATGTCCTATTTTTGGATGTCCCTACACCCAGCTGTCCCTATTTTCCTTGACTGTCCCTTAACCTGAAGGGGATGGGAGCTCTTGGAACTAATCGGCAGGGAAGAAGGAGAGCCAAGTGGTACATCTGATCTCACCTTTACTGTCTCCTCCCATCGGGCCTTCTCGCCAGCCAACCCAGACACCAACATCCCAGCTCGCTCCAGCTTCATTGCCATCTCCTGAGACTTCATGCGAAGGTCCTCTTTCTGTGCCAGCTTCTCATCGTACTGTTTCTTCAGCATATCCAGTTTATCAGCCACCTGGGAGTAATCAGAGATAGGAATCAATCACAGGGCTTGGGGCCAGATTGTTCTGGATTCAAATCACCAATCTGCTATTTTGTGGCTGCATGACCTTGGGTAAAATGATCTCTCCAAGTCTTGGTTTTCTCCTGTGCAAAATAAAAATCATAAGACCTACCCTAGAAGGTTGTTGTAAGGAGGAAAAAAGATAAAATATGTGTGATGAGTTTTCTTTTCCTTCCCTCCACCATTCTTTTCTTGAGCCCAGAAATTACTTAGTAATGAAATTCAAAGCTGGGTAGGAGACAGACCTCTTGTAGCATAATAAATTAGACAGATATGTTGGCAAGAGAGGATCAGAGCACACAAAAATGATTGCCACTCCATTCCAGGAGCCATACCTAAGACGTGATCTTGAGAGAAAAAGAAAAAGCTAGAAATGGACTCAGGAATTGTGGGAGAGAGAAAGAGGAGTCCATTTAAGGACAAGACCCAGGTCCAAGGTCCCACAGCAGAGATCGGTGCCTGGGAAGAGCTTTACCTGCTAAAGAAGCCTCCCTCAATTCACCACCACCCTCTGGCTCTCCTGAGGTTGAAATACATCACTGAAATCTGAAGTAGAGGACTGATCCAGCCTCTTCCAGGCCTGGTATGTGTGCCTGACAGGCGAATAATGTTTTGTTTGTTTGTTTGGTTGGTGTTTTAAAAATATTATTGACTTCAGAGAGGAAGGGGGAGAGAGAGATAGAATCATCAATGATGAGAGAGAATCACTGATTGGACGCCTCCTGCAAGCCCCACACTAGGGATGAAGACCAGGAAGTGAACTATGACCTGGTTCACATGTCGACGCTCAACCACTGAGCCATGCCAGCTGCGAATAATTGTTTTCTAAAGCTGCAAAATAATCTTGTGTGTGATTGAACCATTATTCTATATATCAAGTCTTCTACTGACAAGCATTTGTGTCTTGCCACATTTTCTACTATTAATGCTGCAGTGAATGTCCTTGTAGGGGCATAAGCACATGTTGATGCAATTTATTATTTTAATTTTGTTTACTTTATGAATAAGCAACTTAAAAATTCAAAAGACATAAGGTCATGAGAAGTCTGCCTCCCAACCTTGCTCCCCATTCACCCACTCTCTTCTCAAGATCTCCAACGTGACATACTGCTTGGATAATCTTCCAGGGACACTATCTCCCTATAAAGTGTATTCTACATTGTTGTTTATCCATTTTAGACTCTTTATATCGACTTTATGCTATGATAAATGATGATTTAATCTCTTATGCCTACACATCACCACCCTTTTCTCTCTATTCCTAATAGTTTTAGTTCTACTGGTTACCCTTATAACTTCAAATAACATATCAAAACCTCATTTTATAATATCTGTAAAAGCATTGCCTGACCTTTTCCTCAGCCCACCACTGGCATTCACCTCCCAATTATTTTAGCTGTGCTTTTGTTTTTACATTGTCGAAGTTAACAGCAGTCCCACTCAGAACCCACAGTTTTCTGTGCTTTGTCATTAGGTTGATTATAAATATCAAATACTATAAACAGCATCGACATATGACCTGGGCTGATGCCCAGTGTGAAGTGGAGGCTGGTGAGCTGTTTGTGGCTAAAGCACATTCTCATAGGTCACTGTGCATGTTGAATTGGTTAAATATTTTTCTGTTCCCACTGATTGCACATTTTCTCTTTCAGAAATCCTAATTGGGAAGAAACCAAGATGGCAGCATAGGTAAACACCTAAACTGCTGTCTCTCACAACAATATCTAAACTATAACTAAAAGACAAAATGGACACCATCCAGAACCACAGGAAAGCTGGCTGAATGGAAATTCTACAACTAGAAGGAAAGAGGAAAGCACATTGAGACTCAGAGGAGTTGCAAAAGGCTGAGGTACAGAGAGTCTCATGCGGAGAGGACGGGCAGCTGAGTGCACAGCTGGCTTTCTAAAGTGGGAGGGAGACGGAAGCTCCTGACTGCGCTGAACTCTAGTTCCAGGTGAGTTTCTGCTAATCCAGACGCATTCAGGGAGAAACTGGACTGTCTGGCAGCTTTCTCTCAGAGGTGCTTGCAGTGATTACCAAGGGACACTGAGACCCAGGGGTCTCATAGGGCAGGGCTGACAGGAAGCCAATGCTGTCTTCTCTGCCCTGAAACTCTGCCCCATCCAAGCCAAGCACAGAGGTTTGAAATTTTGCAAGTCATGTCTCATAAGGGTGTCTCCAGCACAGAAGTTCTCCCAGCATAGACACAGCTGATCCTCACAGCCAATTGGCCTGGATGGCAATTCCTCCCAGTGATATCAACAACAATTAAGACTTAACCACAACAAGGCTGTGCACACAGTGCACAAAGGATTGCACAAAGAGAGTCCACCTCAGGTAACTGGGGAGGCTGAGCCACTGGGCCCTATAGGACACCTACCACACAAAGCTACTCTACCAACTCAGAGAAGCAGCGAAAATGCAGAGACAAGGAAACAAATCACATATGAAAGAAATGAAGGAAAGCAAATGACTGGATATAGAGTTCAAAACAACGGTTATAAGGTTTTTCAAGAATTTCCTAGAAAAGGCCAATACATTTAGCAAGACCCTCGAGGATATGAAAAAGGACCAACTAGAAATTAAGCATACACTGACTGAAATAAAAATATTATACAGAGACCTAACAGCAGACTAGAGGACTGTAAGAATCAAGTAAAAGATTTGAAATACAAAGAAGCAAAAAACACTCAACAGGAAAAGCAAAAAAAAAAAAAAAAAAAAAGAATCCAAAAATTTGAAGATAGTGTAAGGAGCCTCTGGGACAACCTCAAGCGTACCAACATCAAATTATGGGGGTGCCAGAAGAAGAGAGAGAGCAAGATATTGAAAACCTATTTGAAGAAATAATGACTAAAAACTTCCCCTACCTGGTGAAAGAAATAGACTTAAAAGTCCAGGAAGCACACAGAACCCCAAACAAAAGAAATAAAAAGAGGACCACACCAAGACACATCATAATTAAAATGCCAAGAGCAAAAGACAAAGAGAATATTAAAAGCAGCAAGAGAAAAACAGTTAATTTCCTATAAGGGAGCACCCATAGGATTGTCAGCTGATTTCTCAACAGAAACGATGCAGGCCAGAAGGGAGTGGCAAGAAATATTCAAAGTGACGAACAGCAAGAACCTACAACCAGATTACTCTAGCCAGCAAAGCTATCATTCAGAATTGAAGGTCAGATAAAGAGCTTAACAGATAAGAAAAAGAGGAAGAAGAAGAAAAAAAGAGGAAGAAGAAAAACGTAAAGATAAAAATTATGAACAACAAATATATGTCAGAGGAACTAAGATGGCAGCATAGTAAACATCTATACTGCTGCCCCACACAACAATTTCAAAATTACAACTAAAATAGAAAACGGACATCATCCAGAACCACTGGCTGAGTGGAAATTCCACAAATAGAAGGAAAGATAAAAGGACACTGTGACTCAGAGGAGCTTCAGAAGGCAGAGTTGCAGAGACCATGGAGAAAGAGGTGCAGAGCTGTGTGCGAGCAGAAAGGGCGGGTGGCTGAAAACCCGGCTGGTTTTCTCGAACTGGGAGGGAGACAAAGGCGTCCCACTGCACTGACCCCCAGTTACAGGCGAGTCTCCAGGTACCCAAGCTCATACAGGTTGAAACTGGACCGTAAGGAGGAAACAAACTGATATTTGGGAGCTGCAAAGGCGTGCAAGCTGGTGGAGAGGGCGGGTAAACTTGGGAGCTGCAGAGGTACGCAAGTTCGTGGAGAGGACGCGTGGCTGGCTCTCTCGTTCGGGAGGAAAAAAACAAACAAAGGACTGCATTGTTTTCCAGTTCTGGGTGAGACTTAGGGTGTGTAGACTCATTTGGGGAGAAACTGAACTGTCTGGTAGCAGGCAGAGCTCGGGGGGAGCTTTCTCTCAGAGGTGCATGCAGCCTTTGTCTTGGATGCCGCTTTGGGCAGGGCTGACGGGAAACCAAGGCTGACTGCTCAGCCTGGAGACTCTGCTCCATCCAAGCTGAGCACAGCGGCTCTCCCAGCATAGATACAGCTGATTCTCACAGCTAATTGGCCTGGAGGTCAATCCCTCCCAGTGAAACCAACAACAATCTAGGCTTAACTACAACAAGACTGTGCAACCCATAAAGGGGTGCACCAAGAGTATCCACCTCAGGTAACTAGGGAAGCTGACCCTCTGTGCCCTAGTGAATACCTACTACACAAAGCTACGCGACCAACTCAGGGGAGCAGCCAAAATGCAGAGACAAGGAAACAAATCACATTAGAAAGAAATGGAGGAAAAAAAAACCAACTGGACATAGAGTTCAAAACCACAGTTATAAGGTTTTTCAAGAGGCTCCTAGAAAAGGCTGATAAATTTAACGAGACCCTCGAGGATATGAGCGAGACCCTTGAGGATATGAAAAAGGACCAAATAGAAATTAAGCATACACTGACTGAAATAAAAAATATTATACAGAGACCTAAAAGCAGTCTAGAGGACCACAGGAATCAAGTAAAAGACTTGAAATACAAAGAAGCAAAATCCACTCAACCTGAAAAGCAAGAAGCAAAAAGAATCCAAAAAATTGAAGATAGTGTAAGGAGCCTCTGGGACAACCTCAAGCATACCAACATCCGAATTATAGGGGTGCCAGAAAAAGAGAGAGAGCAAGATACTGAAAATCTATTGGAAGAAATAGTGACTGAAAACTTCCTCCACCTGGTGAAAGAAATAGACTTAAAAGTCCTAGAAGCGCACAGAACCCCAAACACTAGGAATCCAAAGAGGACCACACCAAGACACATCATAATTAAAATGCCAAGAGCAAAAGATAAAGAGAGAATATTAAAAGCAGCAAGAGAAAAACATACCTACAAGGAAGCACCCATACAATTGTCAGCTGATTTCTCAACAGAAACTATGCACGCCAGACAAGAATGGCAAGAAATATTAAAAGTGATGAATAACAAGAACCTACAACCAAGATTACTCTAAGCTATCATTCAGAATTGAAGGTCAGATAAAGTGCTTCACAGATAAGAAAAAGCTAAAGGCGTTCATTACCACCAAACCAGTATTATATGAAATGCTGAAAAGTATTCTTTAAGAAGAGGAAGAAGAAAAAGGTAAAAATAAAAATTATGAACAACAAATACACATCTTTCAACAAGTGAATCTAAAAATCAAGTGAATTAAAAATCTGATGAACAGAATAAACTGGTGAATATAATAGAATCAGGGGCACAGAAAGGGAATGGACTGACAATTCTTGGGGGGAAAGGGGTGTGGGAGGTGCAGGAAGAGACTGGACAAAAATCATACACCTATGAATGAGGACAGTGGGGGGAGGTAAGGGCAGAGGATGGGATGGGTACTGGGTGGAGGGGAGCTAAGGGGGCGGGGAAGAGGAACACTGTAATTAATCTGAACAATAAAGATTTATTAAAATTAAAAAACAAATACATGTCTATCAACAAGCAAATCTAAAAATCAAGTGAATAAAAAATCTGATGAACAGAATAAACTGGTGAATATAATAGAATCAGGGGCATAGAAAGGGAGTGGACCGACAATTCTTGGGGGTAAAGGGATGTAGGGGTGCGGGAAGAGACTGGACAAAAAGCGTACACCTATGGAGGAGGACGGTGGGGAGAGATAAGGACAGAGGGTGGGGTGGGAACTGGGTGGAGGGGAGCTATGGGGGGGAAAAAGGAACAATTGTAATAATCTGAACAATAAAGATTTATTAAATTTTTAAAAAGATTTTAACAAAAGAAATCTAATTGGTGGGATTGTGTTTGTTATATCTGTCTCATGTTTCTGACTTTCTATTTTTGTTTTATATTTCTTGACTCTATCTTCCCACCCTTCTATTGAATGAATGTCATACTTTAATCATTTTAAAATTCCCCCAAATCTTTCTTTTTCTCTATTTGAACTCTTTCTCTTCTCATTTTTGTTTTGCGGATGTCATTTCTTCCTTAGGTTTGCTTTTGAAGTTCTCTATACCTGAATAATCTCTAGATTTAGTTTTTCTTCAGATTCATGTTTTGTTATAACTTTTCACTTCGGTAGTTTCCTTGCAGGCCTTCACACACCCCTTCTCCGGAGGAGGTGTGTGACTGATCGGATTGGTGAAGCTGGAAAGAATCAACTGGGAGTGCTCAACGGAGCTCAGGCCCTTTCCTTTTAAGAGTGAGCACAAGTTCCACTCTGCCTACCCACAACGCCTGAGACCCAGAAAATCTGTCTGAATACAGGGTCACTACTAGTGGGGCCAACTTGCTCACAGATGTCAGCCACAGTCTCCAACTTAGTCTTTAAAAGTAGTATTTTGGACTTTTTATTTCTTGTTTAAAACCCAGGCATAGAAGAAGGCTGCTAATTCTTGGACCCAATCAAGAGTATATTTGCAGACCAGAAAACCTATTAAGAAACTTTGGATGGGCCCTAGCCGGTTTGGCTCAGTGGATAGAGCGTTAGCCTGCTAACTGAAAGGTCCCAGGTTCCGTTCCGGTCAAGGGCACATGCCAGGGGTTGTGGGCTTGGTCCCCAGTGGGGAACTTGCAGGAGGCAACTAATCCATGATTCTCTCTCATCATGGATGTTTCTCTCTCTCCCTCTTCCTCTCTGAAATCAATAAAAAATTTAAAAAAAAAGTTTTGGGTGGGGCTCAGGGTTTTATGAGAGACTTGGAGGTATGGGCAGGTGTTTGGATTTGGGTGATTTGTAGAGATTCATGCTGGGCCTGTAGGTTTTTACACTTGTGTGGTTGACTTTTAACTGCTATTGCCTGGGTGAAAGGCTTTAAGCCAGTCCTAAGTTATTCTGACCTTGGCAGATGACTGTGTCTTTGTCCATAGGTGAATGGCTGTTTCTACAGAATCAGGACTGTTAAAAATAGTGGCAAAAGAAAGATGTGGGCTTCAAGGATGGCCTTTATAAGGTAGAGTTCTGGTCTTGGGATAAAGGCTGCTATAGCTACAACACTAATATTGCCAACTAGGTTAAAGTGGGGTTAGATTGTTTTTAGCACTGATGGACAGAATATGAAATTTTTTCTCATTAAACTTTGTTTTAATGAGTCTCAAAATTTTGTGACTGATTTTTTGGTCAAGTTGTTTCCATTTAAAAGTACTGATTTTAAAAACTAATAACCTAAAAACTGCCACACGCACATAAAAACCAAATGGTCCACAAAACATTCTCCTTTCTGAAAGTTTTCGATGCATTAACCATTAATCAGTCTTTTACTATTAAACTTAAATGGCCAGTTGAGACACACAGTTCTGAGGCCTTTCTTCCAACACCGAGGAAGACAAGGGACAGGTGCTGGGGAAATATTCATTTAGCATTCTGGGCAGACTTGGTGACGTGGCCAGCTCCAGCTGCCCTCTTGTCCACTGCTTTGATGACACCCACGACAACTGTCACGTCATGAACAGCAAAATGGCCCAGAGGGTCAGAGAAGCTCTCAACACACATGGGCTTGCCCGGAGCCATACCAACAATGGCAGCATCACCAGATTTCCAAATCTTTGGGGCATCTTCCAGCTTTTCCCCAGAATGATGATCAATATCCTTCAGCTCAGCAAATTTGCAAGCAATGTGAGGGGTGACAACCCAGCACAGGTGCAGATCCAGCCCTGATTTGGTTTGGATGGTTCAAGGTAATCAGCTGAGCTGTGAAGCCAGCTGCTTCTGTTTGTGGTTATTATTGCTGTCGCCAGCCACATTGCCCCAATGAATATCTTTGACAGACAAGTTTTTTGTTTTTTTTAATATGTTAAGTTCTTTTAAACATTTTTAAATATATATTTTTATTGATTTTAGAGAGGAAGGGAGAGGGAGAGGGAGAGAGAGAAACATCAATGATGAGAGAGAATCATTGATTGGCTGCCTCCTGCACGATCCCCTGGAGATCGAGCCTGAAACCTAGGCATGTGCCCCTGACTGGAATCAAACCTGGGACCCTTCAGTCTGCAGGCTGATATTCTATCCATTGAGCCGAACTGACTAGGGCCGTGGTCGGCAAACTGCGGCTCGCAAGCCACATGCAGCTCTTTGGCCCCTTGAGTGTGGCTCTTCCACAAAATACCATGGCCTGGGCAAGTCTATTTTGAAGAAGTGGCGTTAGAAGTTTACATTTTTTTAAAAATTGGCTCTCAAAAGAAATTTCAGTCGTTGTATTGTTGATATTTGGCTCTGTTGACTAATGAGTTTGCCGACCACTGGACTGGGGAGACAGACATGTTCTTGACATTGAAGCCCACATGTCCCGGGAAGAGCTTCATTCAAAGCTTCATGGTGCATTTCAACAGGCTTCCCTTCCGCTGTTAGACTGACTGGAGCCGGGCTTAAGAACACCAGTCTCTACTCGGCCACAGGGACAGGGCCCATGCCACCAGTTCTGTAGACATCATGGAGGGGAGGCTGCAGGGGTTTGTCAGTTGGACCAGTTGGTGGCAGGACGCAACTCACAGCTCCAAGCGTGGTTCCACTGGCATTGCCATCTTTACGGGCAACTTTCCATCATTGAACCAAGCATGTTAGCAGTTGGCTCCAGCATGTTGTCGCCATTCCAACCAGAAATTGGCACAAATGCTACTGTGTCAGGGTTGTAGCCAACTTTATTAACATAGGTGCTGACTTCTTGAACAATTTCCTCATATCTCTTCTAGCCATAGGGTGGCTCAGTGGAATTCATTTTGTTTACACCAACAATCATATGCTTCACACCCAGCGTGTAGGCCAGAAGGGCATGCTCCCGGGTCTGCCCATTCTTGGAGATGTCTGCTTCAAATCGCCAACACCAGCAGCAACAATCCGGACAGCACGGTCAGCCTGCAATGTGCCCGCAGCCATTTAAAGCTGGAACCTGTAGTACACACAAAACCTGATGCCTTACCAGTTAAAAAGCAATGGCTTTTGATATAACTCTGTGTCCTGGGACATCAGTGATGGCCACATAAAACTTGCTGGTCTCGTTTCCACAGGGAGCTATTGGCGGTGACACACATAAAACTTGCTGGTCTCGTTTCCACAGGGAGCTATTGGCGGTGACACATTCACGCTCAGCTCTCAGTTTATCCGAGGCCCAGGCATACTTGAAGGAGCCCTTCCCCATCTCAGCAGACTCTTCAAAGTTTTCAGTGGTTCTTTTGTCAGTCCCACCACGCTGTAAATCTGAGGGCCCATAGTGGTAGACTTGTTGGAACCTATGCGTCCAACGATGACGATGTTGATAGGAGGCTTGTCCTTTCCCATTTTCGCTTTTAGTTGTGGTGTTTCCGACACTATGTTCTGGCGGCAAACCCGTTGTGAAAAAAGACAGTGTTAGATCTGAAGCCTGTTAACTGGCCAGGCATCAGGTTTTATGGGTACTACCGGTTCCAGCTTTAAGTGGTTATTGCCAGGCCCAGGAAGAAAGCACTAGATCAGCAGTCCTGTTATTCAACTTCTACTCCGGGCTAAGGAGGCAGTTATGATGGAATCCGTGTGGCTTGTCTACAGGCAGATGGGCTGAGAATATTGTTTTGGCTGTGATTTTAGGTGATACAGATAGAGTAGTAGGCATGCAGGTATTGTCTACAACTTAAGGGAACATCCCTGAATAACTTAGGCCAGTGGTCGGCAAACTCATTAGTCAACAGAGTCAAATATCAGCAGTACAACGATGGAAATTTCTTTTGAGAGCCAAATTTTTTAAACCTAAACTTCTTCTAATGCCACTTCTTCAAAATAGACTCGCCCAGGCCGTGGTATTTTGTGGAAGAGCCACACTCTAGGAATCAAAGAGCCGCATGTGGCTCACAAGCTGTAGTTTGCCGACCACGGTCTGAGGGGACTCAAAAAGGAGCAAAACCACGCCTCGGCACACAAATGGCACAGGGCTTGTTCCCCACTAGGCTCCAGGGCACGGGCTTCAGCAGCATCAACAGCAACTTTAGTTCAGGAGTCTGCTGATGGTAACATTCCAGTTAGAGTAAGTATGGGGACAAGGTGAAATCTTCCCCAAAACCACCAAGTCCACAAAGAAAGCAGCAATATCAGCCACTGTGGCACAGGACTGACCATACCTGATCACAACACAGAGCAGGAGACCCTGAGCTCGAGGGGGAACTGAAACTGAGAGGACATTCACAGGGTTACCGTCTGGAGTGATTGAAAGTTCTGGAACAAGATAATGGTGACGGCTGCACAATATGGTGAATGTAGTTCATGCCACTGGCTCATACACTTTACAATGGTTACAACGGTAAATCTTCTGTGTATTTTACCACAATAACCCCCACTCCAAAAACAAAGATATACACATGTGGATTTCCGTCACCCCCCAGTACAGGAAATGCTTAGTGACTACATTATCTCTCTTACATGAATCTCTTGTTGGAAGTTTCTCCCAGTTTAGTTATGTTCACGGGTCATGGTTTCCAGATAATGGACATTCTGGTGAAGCTAAAACCAAGATTTTCTTCATGCATTCCTCATTCCCAAAAGCACCACTGAGTTTCCACGCTGGTCTTTGGGGCAATAATGACTGCTTTTCTGGGACTTAACTTTATGTGGAAGCCATGAGTGCCTAACTCTCCTCGAATTCAAGCAATGCTCATGAGAGAGCCTCTGAGCCCTGTAGGAGCCATGTCGTTTCCAGTGAGTGACACCTGATTATAATGTAAGGAGCTCGAGACTCTGATCCTGAGAATCCCTCTTGTGGAGACTGAGCAGAATAAGAAATTGGGGAGGATGGGTTGGGGTCTTTAGCTTAAGAATGTTGGCTTCTAGATTTATAATTCATAAAATCAAGATAATTTGATTTCAGATTTTAATTTACTTGGACTTTAGTTTACAAAGATTTAATCTCTGAAATCTAATTTCTCCCTGAGGGTTATATTCAAACTAGAGGCCCGGTGCATAGAGATGGGGGGTGTCCCTCAGCCCAGCCTGTATCCTCTCCAATCTGAGACCCCATAAGGGATGTCTGACTGCCCATTTAGGCCCGATCCCTCTCACAATCCAGGACTGCTGGCTCTCAACTGCTTGCCTGCCTGTCTTCCTGATTGAGCCTAACTGCTTCTGCCTACCAGCCTGATCACCCCCTAACCACTCCCCTGCCAGCCTGATTGATACCTAACTGCCCTCTCCTGCAGGCCTGGTCACCCCTAACTGCCCTCCCCTGCAGGCCTGGTCATCCCTAACTGCCGTCCTCTACAGGCCTCATTCCCCCCAGCTGCTCTCCCCTGTTGGCCTGAATGTCCACAACTGCCCTCCCTTGTAGGCCTGGTCTCTTCCAACTGCCTTCTCCTGCTGGCCATTATGTGGTGGCCATCTTGTGTCCACATGGGGGTAGGATCTTTGACCACATGGGGGCAGCCATCTTGTGTGTTGGAGTGATGGTCAATCTGCATATTATTAATTTATTAGATAGGATAGAGGCCTGGTGTATGGGTGGGGGCCAGCTGGTTTGCCCTGAAGGGTATCCCAGATCAAGATGGGGGTTCCCTTGGGGCATGGGGTGGCCTGGGTGGGGGTCTGTGGTGGTTTGCAGGCCAACCACACACCCCTGCAACCCAAGTGGAGGCCCTGGTATCTGGGATTTATTTATCTTCTACAATTGAAACTTTGTAGCCTGGAGCAGAGCCAAGCCTTCTGCTCACTCCATGGCGACAGCCATTTCTGTTGGAATTTATTTATCTTCTGTCATTGAAACTTTGTAACAGAGGTCAAAGGCAGGCCACAGCTTCAGAAGCTTGGCTTCCTCTATCACCGGGGGTAACTCTAGCCACCTGTTCTCTCCAGCTCTGTGGCTGCGGTCATTTTTGTTGGGATTTATTTGCCTTCTATAATTGAAACTTTGTAGCCTGGAGTGGGCCTGCCAGGGTGTGCAGAAAGCTTGGCTTCCTCCATCGCCAGGGAAACCCAAGCCTCCCTCCTGCTCTCTGTGGCCACAGCCCTCTTGGTTGGGTTACTTTGCATACTTGTTCCTGATTGGTTGGTAGGCATGGCTGATAGGCATGGCTTGTGGGTATAGTGGAGTGATGGTTAATTTGCATATTACTCTTTATTAGATAGGATTTGTCGGATTTTTGTGTACTATTATTATTACAGCATTTTATTTTATTTTTTATTTTATTTTATTTATTACAGCATTTTAATGCTATCATGTAATCTTACTGCATAACCTCCAATATACTATGTTGAAATGTGAAAGAACTTGGAATGGGAAATAGAAAAGAAAGTGGAATTTTCAACCTTGAGTATACAATTACCTTGAAGTAGATTAAGATTCTATCTAGACCCATTTCAGAGCTTCTAGGGCAATTTCTAAGCCAGTGGTTCCTAACCTTTGCTGCATGTCAGAATCGGGCCTATCGAACACACATTTTCAGGGCCCCAAACAACTGAGTAATGATTAAAACTGCCTACTCAAGATTTGAATTGACGTGCACATCAGACCTCTGGCCCTAGGGCCTATGTATGGGCTCCCCACCTCTGGCTGGCTCTGACAGGAAATCTTTCAAAATGCTGATTTCCAGGACCAAAGATTTGTACCAAAGGTTTGTACGTAGTCGGCCCGGGGTGGAGCCAGCATCAGCACAGTGCTCTCTGCAAGTGGGTGGTACGAGCGCCTGAGCATGGACACGTGGCTCTTACGTGTCAAAGCCGATGTCCCAGTAACAAAGGAGAAATTTCGGCCCCTGTCTGTTTACTCTTACCAAGTAGGGGCTCTCAAGAGGCCTCACATTAGGATAAATATTTGCCTAATGAATGATATTGTTGGCAGCTGACCCCAAAGGCCATTTTTTACATATAAAGGAAACAATCCCTAATTATTTGGCCCAGGATGTGATTCATCCAGAGGTGAGAAACCTTTTCAAATATATTGCCATGCCTGTGATTACTCATTTTTGAAAAAGAGAGTGAAAGACGGAAGGTTCATGTGAGGTTGGAGGTGACAGAGGCAGCAGGAATGGGGCAGTGAAGGAGCATGTGCGGACAGAAGCCCACCTGCCCAGGCTGCACGGGCAGTTCACTCCCAATAGCAAAGATGCTGCAACAGGAAAAGACTGGGAGTCCGGAAATGCAGATTGCAGGCCAGGTCCGTAAGTTATGAGCAAGTCACTTAATCTTACTAACCCTTGGGCTACTCATCCGATTTGAGGAGGTTGGACCCGGGCCTGGCTATTTCCATAGTTGGTTTTGGTTAAAACATTTTGAAACAGTATGACCAACTTCGGTTACATGAAATTTGAAGACTTCTATATAGTTCAAGATAGCATCAGCAAAGTTTGAGGATAAGTGTAAATCAAGAAATTGGAATCAATGAACATGTCCATCAAAAAGGAAATGGTTCAGTAAATGATGATATAGCCATCCACTGCAATATCATGCAGTGGTAAAAAGAAAGCAGAAACTCTTTATGTATCATCGAACAATCTTCAATAGACAGATAAAAAAGGAAGGTGCAGAACAATATATATATAATGTAAAAGATTAAATATATACATTTGTTTATATAAGCATAGAACACCCCTGCATGGATAAACAGGAATTTGTAACATTGGTTGCTTTCTAGGGAAGGGAGCTGGTAGATAGAGAGCAGAAGGTGGGAGGGAGACTTCTTATTGGATACTCTTTTATACATTTTGAGTTTTAAGTCATGTGATTGTATTGCCTATTAAATCAATGATAGAAAAATTAAATGATAGGCTAGAAGAATTTTGAACTCTTGATAATAGCACTCTACCTTCTGCCTTGAGAATTATTTGTGCACATACCTTACAAGAAATCACCTATTGGGTTGTCCAAACTATTCACAGCAAGCGCCTCTGCCTCTGGGACAACACTGTCCCTCCTACGTATTCGCTCAGACACCCTCAGTCCACAGACTTCCGGTCCATAGCAGTGATGTCAACACTCTTGCTCTATTCTGCATCCCTCTTCCCAGCAAAGGCCGATTTGCCACACAGATTTAATCAGTTAATATCTCAGGGCCCATGTTCAAGGCCATGACAGAGACAGGTAACCCCAAGTCAGTTTTTGCAAGGAGCCCTCAAGGGACAGTGCTCTCCGTGCCTTTGTAACCTTCTGCAGCCCGCTTAGCTTTTTAAGCCAGAGGCAGCCCATACAAAAGGGCATAGAGTGGGGGGCAGACAGGAAGGGAGGTGGAGAAAGAATTAGATGGGGAGAGATGAATGGCAATGAAGCATCCCGGAAATCAGGAGAGGGACCACAGCAGAAAGGACTGGCATGAGGCTCACCTCCCGCAGCTTCTCCTGGGCCTCCGCCAGCGCTGCTTGCTTCTCCTGAAGCTGAGCCAGTGCAGCATTCATTCGGACCCGCTTGGGCTCCACCACCCGATACAGCCGCCCATACATCTGCAGGGAGACAGCCAGGCGGTGGGGTAGCCCACCCACCCACTAACCCACCAGCGGTCCCTTCCTCCCCACCTGGGTCTTCCATTCCCCCAGCTTTCTCCTGTGTGCATCCTGCTCTTCCCAGGCCTGCTTCCCTGCTCCCCACCCCGCCCCACCCCACCCCTGCTTACCTCCATGGCCCGTACCCACATGCAGAGGGACTTGGCAGCAAGTGAGACGCGGCCAATAATGTCAGGCTGGAAGTCGGGCTGGGCGCAGTAGGCCCCGATCTTCTTCAGAACCTTATCTGAAATGTTGTCTTTATCGAAGTTGATCAGTGACTTGATGAAGTTCTGCTCCCCTGTGAGATGCAATCAGGGCCTCAGCCCGGAGGCCTGACCCCGCCCTCATAGCCGGGCTGCATGCCCACTGCTCAGGCCTGGCCTCGCTCTCCCTCAGCTCCGCTCCCAAGGCCAGAATAACTGACTTCAGCCCGAGTTCCTTCTGCTGACCTTGCTCCCTCCTCTAGAACCTCACAGGCCAGGGCCCCCCACAGTCTTGCCAGCCTCATTTCCCATTACTTACCGTGAACAACCTCACCTCAACCGTCACTTTCAAGCTTACAGGCTACATTCTACCAAGACATATAAGAGCCAAATGTGCCTTGTAACAGAACTCAAAGCAGAGAAAAACCACAAGAATGAAACAGCAAGAGTCTTGGTTTGCATTTTTGGTTTTTGCCCTTTGGGGAGATGGAGGGGAAGCCATTCCTGCCCCTGGCTTTTGAGATATCTTCCTGTATCTTTATAATAATTTTTTTTTCTTTTTGCTTAATTTAAGATGAGTTGTTTTCTGTTACTTACAACCAAAGAATCTTAACTGATATTTATGCCTTTTCTTTTCCACCAGACTGCATGCTCTTGAGGGTCAGTCCAATGCCTCATTCATCTCTGTCCCTCTGAGCGCCTGGCACACGGCGGATGATTAATGATAAATGCTGAGTGAACTGGTGTTCATTACCTCCTGGTCCTCTAGCTTACCTAGCTGCCTCTTGGACTCTGCCCAAGTGGGCTCATTGCCTCGAAGAATCATGACTGCCTGCATCACTATCTCCACTTGGGCGGGGGGCCGTCCATAGGACTTGATCTCTCCTATATCCTTCTTGTTCAGAGACTCCAAAGCCTGGGGGAAAGGATTCACTTAGGGAGCAGGGCCAAAGTCACCTCAGGAGGACAGAACCCAGCTCTTCCTCCCACTCCCCCAGGGGCTTTGAGGCTCTTTCCTGGGTCTCCCCGCCAAAATACCCGCATGGCCTCTTCCAGCGCTGGCAATGCCTCTTCAAGATCCTTCTGGGCATTGTCAGCCAGTGCCTGGCACTTGACTTCCTCAACTGCAATCTTCTCACTATGCGCTGTGACGGCCTAGGAGGGAAAAGAGGAGGGTTTGTCTTCGCCTTGGGCAGAGGTGGGGGGACAGTGTTGGTGGTGACACCAAAGATAATGCTAAAACAGCTCTGAGGAATGGAACATGCATCCTGGCAGAGAAACTGAGGGGGACCGAAGCCTCTGCTCGCTGAGCACTGTAGGAGAGGGCCTTGAGGGGGCAGGATACCGCTAGTGCCCCACCTTCTGCTGCTCATCCGCTTCCCGCTTCTGCTGCACAATGATGACCAGGTACTCCTCGCACTGTTTCTGGAACTCAGCCACCTTTTTCTTGGCATCCTCCAGTTCCACAGACATCATTTCCACCTTCTCCCTCGTCTCATCGATCTTAAACAGGCCTGTCCGCAGCTTATTGGCCTGGTCCAGCAGCTCCTGCCGCTTCTCTGCCAGCAGCCTGGGGGTGGGGGGTGGGGGGGACAAAGGCAAGCAAGGTGCGTGGAGAGGCTGGACTCCCAGAAGGGGTTTCCAGCGCGTCCCAGCTCCCTGTCTTCCTTTCTGTTGCCGCCACACTCTGGTCAGGGTTTTGTTCTTTCCTCTGTGTCACAGCTAACGGCTTCCCAACTGGTCTTTGTGCTTCCGCTCTCACCCCCGATTTATTCTGCATCTCAGCTGGCTAGTCACCGATTTCAGCACACCATTTCCCTACCGGGAATCTGCCACTGTCCCCCCTCACCCCCCCGGGGGGGCGGCAGGCAGGGGGACTGCCGTGACCTAGAAAACAAACCTGTCCCAAGAAGGTGGCCATTTTTTGTCTCTAGCCTGGTTTTTTTCACGTGGGAATGAATGTGGGCTCAGTATTGCCAAAATTTCTGATTTTCAGAGAGAAGTTGGAAATCTGGATTTTTCTAAGGCTCCCGAGTTTTAAATGTTGGCACCTCATTAAAAAATGTTTTAACATTGTCCAAGCCATAAAAACTGTCTATGCAGGATTGTTTTTTGGGTAAAATAAGAAAATGCATATAAAGATTTAGCGTGGTAACCAGCAAATAGTAAACGCAATATAAGCCTATGATCCATGGAAAGCAAGGGCTTAATTTGGTTAGCTGGAATATTGTAAGTACCTAGAATAATGCCTGACACATAGTATATGTTCAATAATATATATTTAATTAATGACTAAATGCTGACTATCATTATTATTACAAATGGCATTTCCTTCACCTTGATTAAAATACTGAATCCAATAAATGAGGGTTTTTTTTTTACATTTCTCCTATATCCTTCAAAACAAATTATTGTTGTGTTATGCACATAAAAATACTCAATGCACCTTAATAAATAAATATATAATCTTAGGAATGGTGAAATTCTAGAAGATATTAAAGGCAGACAGGAGAGGACTGGGTGTATATATTATGGGTATACATGGCCGTGTCACCATTGTATTGTGGTTGGAAAAAGAAACATCATTCCAGAAAATAAGGACAAAGTGTGTGTAAAGAGGGCTCTAGAGGCAGCCACACCCCTGGAAGACCCATCTCTCCTTCATTAACTTCCTGGGCAAACTTAAGACCCCTTGCATCTCTACTATTCCACATCAGTGCTCAGGCCCCTGAGCCAGTCCCCTCGGCCAGCTCCCAGACATTTTCCATCACATCATTTCAGCAGTTGCCCTCAAAAGACCCCAAGCTCCCTGTCCTCTATGCCCCCTACTCTTCTTCATACTTCTTATATCCGGACACAAGTTCCAAGTAGTTGGTGGGTGTGACATAGTTGTATCTTCGCAGTTCCAGCAGCATCTTCTGGGAATACTGAGCCACGGACCAGTGCATGGTGACGAAGATCTGGGCCACCTTCCTGTGGATCTGGGGACAGAGGAGAGAGGATTAGGACAGAAAGTGACAGTAGATGGAGAACGAAATGGAAGAGCGCCCAGGGGGTGTGCAGAGAGATGGGAAGGAGGGCCTCACATTCTCCTGAGTTCCCAGGTCTATTCCCATGAGGTACTTCTCAGCCACTTCCAGCAGGGCTTCCCGGGGCCACTCTGAGAACCAGTTGATGGTAGTGCAGTTCACCAAGGCTGGGTACTGGCGGATCCAGTTCCTGCCGAGGAGTTTTGAGAGGCTGGTAAGTCCACCTGCAGAGTCAGCCTCCAGCTACTGGCTTTGTCACAGGTCCACCTACTTTCTAGGAACCTGAGCGCTCCTGTATCTCCTTGTCCAGATTCTGCTCCCCTCAGAACTAGTTCAGTGAAGTATTTAGAAACAGGTTCTGAGGCCAGAAAAGCCGGATTCCACATTTTTACGGGTAGATGTGCATCTTGGGCAAGGGAACTAACCTTTTGAATGTCAGCTTTCTAATCTCTAAAATGGGAATACCAAAGCATACCAAGTAGGGTTGTTAAGAGATTCAGTACAGTGCCTGGTACAGGGTAAATACACCATATACCATAACTTAAAAAAATAAATAAATAAACAAAATGGCAACCCACATTGCCTCTCCGTACAAGTTCTGTCTTCATTTTACTTTCTAATGCTCTTAAAAATCTAGTCATACCAAGAATGGACAAAGAAAACGTGATTTGTACATACAATGGAATATCATCCAACCTTAAAAAGGAAAGGGATTCTGATATATGCTACAATATGGATGAACCTTGAGGACATTACACTAAGCAAGTCACAGAAAGACTGTGACTCTACTTACATGAGACTAGAGGCTCAGTGCACGAAATTTGTGTGGAGGGAAGGGTATCCCTTACCCAGCTTGCACCCTCTCCAATCTGGGACCCCTCGAGGGATGTCCGACTGCCCATTTAGGCCCAGTGAGATTGGGCCTAAATGGGCAGTCGGACATCCCTCTCATAATCCAGGACTGCTGGCTCCCAACTGCTCACCTGCCTGCCTCCCTGATTGCCCCTAATTGCTTCTGCCTGCCAGCCTGATCACCCCCTAACCACTACCTTGCCAGCCTGATTGATGTCTAACTGCATCCTTGCCAACCTATTTGTCCCCAACTTCCCTCCTCTGCCAGCCTGCTCACCCCTAACTGCCCTCCCTTGCAGGACTGCTCCCTCCCAACTGCTCTCTCTTGCTGGCCATTATGTGGTGGCCATCTTTTGTCCACATGGGGACAGGATCTTTGATCACATGGAGGCAGCCATCTTGTGTATTGGAGTGATGGTCAATCTGCATATTACTTTTATTAAATAGAGGCCTGCTGCATGGGTCGGGGCCAGCTGGTTTGCTCTGAAGAGTGTCCCAGATCAGGGTGGGGGTTCCCTTGGGGTGTGGGACGGCCTGGGTGAGGGGCCTGTGCAGGTTTGCAGGCTGGCCACGCCCGCCAGCGACCCAAGTGGAGGCCCTGGGATCTGGGATTAATTTATGTTCTACAACTGAAACTTTGTAGCCTGGAGGAGGCCAAGCCTTCTGCTCGCTCCCTGGTGACAGCCATTGCTGTTGGAGTTTATTTACCTTCTATAATTGAAACTTTGTAGCCTGGAATGGAGGCCTAGGCCGGCCAGGGTTGCAGAAACTTGGTTTCCTCCATCACTGGGGGCAACCCTAGCCTTTGCTCTCTCCAGCTCCGTGGCTGCTGCCATTTTTGTTGGTATTTATGTATCTTCTATAATTGAAACTTTGTAACATTGAGTGGAGGCCTAGGTCAGCAAGGGCAGGCGGAAAGCTTGGCTTCCTCCATTGCAGGGGAAACCCAGGCCTCCCTCCTGCTCTCTGTGGCTGCAGACATTTGGTTGGGGTTTATTTGCATATTCACTCCTGATTGGCTTGTGGGTGTGGTTTGTGGGCATGGCTTGTGGGCATAGCAGAGGTGCAGCCAATTTGCATATTACTCTTTTATTAGATAGTATATATAGTAACAGAAAGTAGGATGGTGGTTGCCAGGAGATGAGGAAATGAAAGAAATGGGAAGTTATTCAGTGGTGTGGAGTTTCATTTTGCAAGATGAGAAATTTTAGAGAGCTGTTGTGCCACAATGTGAATATGTTCACACTACCAAGCTGTACACTTAAAAACGGTTAAGATGTTAAATTTTATGTTATGCAGGTTTCATCACAATTAAAAGTTTAAAAACAAAACAAAAAATCACCCTTTCCCCTCCCCCCACAATAAACACACACAATCTCGTCACACCAAGAGGGAGGGGACAACTTCTATGGAAGTAGCAGAAACTTCTTGGAAAGAAGAGGGGGTGTTCAGGGAATAGAGACTGGCACTCTTCATGGGGCTCTCTCCCAGAAGGCATGGAGACCAAAGGGGAAGGAAGAGTGCTGGGCTGTCACAGGGAGGGAAGGAGGGAGGGAGGGAGGAAGCTACAGAAAAGGAGTCACCTGAAAGGGTCGCCCACAGGGCTGAGGCAGAGAACAATGTGCAGGTTGTTGCGCACTCGCTCAATGAGGTAGCCAAAGAGGCTGTCCGAGGACTCTGACACGTGTTCTGCCCGGGCCTGCTCTATGATCTGTGACTGGATCTGCACAGAAGCCACACAGTGTCAGAGGGTTGCAGTTTTGTTTTAATTGATTTCAGAGTGGAAGGGAGAGGGAGAGAAAAACATCAATGATGAGAGAAAATCACTGATTGGCTGCTTCCTGCATGCCCCACATTGGGGATGGAGCCTGCAACCTGGGCATGTGCTCTGACCAGGAATCGAACCATGACCTCCAGGTTCATAGGTCCACGCTCAATCACTGAGCAACACTGGCTAAGCTGATGGCTGCAGTTTCAATGGCAGAACCAGAGAGGGCAGCAGGTGAGGCTGAGCTGATAGGGTGTAAATTTTAAAGCAGCTCCACCCAATAGGGTCCCTAGAGGGAAGATGACTGAAGAGAAACAGCTCTTCCAGCTAACTGTGGGGAAGGTATAGACAGAGGGATTGGGGGCGGGGGGCACAGTAGCATATTCTGGGATCTGGACTTCTTCAGGTTAGTCAAGAAGGACAAAGAATCAGTGAGTTGAGGGCATGGAAGGAATCATACTTCTTCAAACTCATCAGTCTTGTAGAGATTCGGGACCTCGCCTGAGCTGAGGATGTTGTTAATGTCCTCTAGGAATGACTCGTCAGCAATCTGGGTGTCCACGAAAAGGAAGGATGTAGCTTTGAGTTCTACCCCAGTTTGGCGGTATAGACGCTTGATATCTGGGCCAGATGAGAAAGGGAAAAGGAAACAGACACTCTTCAGATTCACCCACCCATCTCTTATTCCTTTTCTAAGATTTAGGTATCTTACCCCCCCGCCCCCCTTCAACACATACACACATCATTCTATGCTCCACATAGGCCTGGCACAGCTCACTACCCGGCTTCCACCCCTCCTCTCTCTTGTCATTGCAGAAAGTCAGGCATCTGGTTTTTCACTCCCAGCCCAGACCCTCTCCTGTTTCAGAAACCCAGCCATACCATCTCGGAACTCCTGCTTCCGGTAATGTTTGCTGACTTCAATCTGGAAGGTGATGTACTCACAGATGGATGAGGCCAAGCGGGACAGACTCTGGCGCCCACTGCCCCCAATGCCCACCAAGAGCATGTTGCCCCGAGGCTGTCCAATGACCCGCACAATCCTTGTGACTGGGGGGTAAGGAGGTGGGGGATAAGGGCAATTAGTTGGCTGAGCAACCTCAGGGGACCTGAGGATATCTGAAACTAAAATAGAGGGACCAAGAGGTGTGGAAAGAGGTTAGTATCTGAAGCCCTGGTGGCAATTCAACTTAACCTCTACGGTGTCTTTAGACACCACTGTTAAGAAAAAGCCCCACCCATTGCCACAAAGGCATCTGGAGCCAGGAAGGAAGGTAACTTCTGGAAGAGACCTGAGAAGGAATCCTTATTTCCTTGGAAATATCACATAAATTGGGTTGTCGGGGAATGAGATGGGAATAGGAAATGCTCACTGTGTTCAATAGCCTCTCGGAAGAGCACCAGGTGCATTGGCACAACAGCAGGTGACAGATTGTACTCATTTAGAGCTGTCTCCATGACTGTCTTCAGTACTGTCAGGTCAGTTAGGTCTTCGTACACCTTGGGCTCCCTGATGAAGTCCCCTGGGTCATGGGAAGAGGGGGTCAGAGTCTCAAATGCCTGCTCTTCCCCACACTTCCCCAAAGAGCTCTAAGCATCAGGTCTCCATGCCCAACCCTCATTCTATCCCATCTCCAGAGTCTACAGCCTATGGTAGTACAGCTCCCAGCTCACCAAAGATAGGAGGACGTTTGTTGGGACAAAGATTATGAAATGTGAGGTCAAAGAAGGAGCCGAGTTTGTCACTTAAGATAGCCACAAAAGCTTCTGTGTCTGCTGTGTCAACCAGTCGGTCAGAGAAGACTCTGTTGGGAAGGAGTTGGGTGAGATCTAGGAATAAGGAGACTGACCCTAGGAAAAGGAGCATCAGGGTGGGGTCAGAAGCAGGGCTCGGAGCACGGCTGCCGAAATCTGGATCTGGAGGGACATGCACATCTCACCTGAAACATTCATGGATCCAGAGCCGTGTAATGCTGGGCTTGGTGTCGTGGAAGTCCTTGTTAGCTCTGAGCATGCCTTGAAATACCTGGGGAAGAGGCATACTAGTGGGATGGAGGGAGGAAAGAGATTTCCTTCAGAAATTTTAGAGGTCAGGTCAGAGAATGCAGCATTCGAGGACGCAGGTGATTTGGGGTCTATCGGATGCTACTGAGCTCAAAGGCTCACTTAGAAGAGAATACCTGTAAGAAAGCTGTGCCAAGCAAAAGGGGCAAGTAAGCTGGAGTTTTACCTTGGAGATATCTCGAAGGTTGAAGAGGTAATGGATCTTGGCAGGTGTGGGCAGGAAACGTTGTACCACAGTGTTGTACACATCTAAAGTGGCCTCAGTCACCACATTCCCAATGGGCTTCACCTCTTCCTCAAAGTCCTGAAGCTTCTGATTGATCATGGTGCCAAATATTCGGATGATCTGAGACTCCTAGAAAAAGGCCTCTGATTCGCTTTCACAGGTTCCTGGCCTTTCAGCCAGGACTGGGACAGGGTGAAGTGAATGAAGCCCTTGTCTTGGGGAAGCTTTTAAGAAGCACACAGAAAACCAAAAGACAAAACAAGACAAAAACCTCCTCAGAAATAAAGAGAAATAACATTTTAATGCAATATTTAAAAATCAGCCTAGCCTGTTCTGCTCAGTGGATATGTCAGCCAGTGGACTGAAAGGTCCCAGATTCAATTCCAGTCAAGGGCATATGCCCGGATTGCGGGCTCCATCCCCAGTAGGGGGCTTGCAGGAGGCAGCTAATCAATGATGTTTCTAACTCTCTCTCCCCCTCCCTTCCTCTCTGAAATCAATAAAAATAGATTAAAAAAATAGAAAATTCTGCCCTACCCAGTTTGGCTCAATGGATAGAGAATTGGGCCAAAGGGTCCCGGGTTTCATTCTGATCCAGGGCATGTACCTTGATTGCAGGCTACCCCCAGGCCTGGGCCCTGGAAGGGGCTCGGGCAGAAGGCAACCAATTGATGTGTTTCTCTCACATACATGTTTCTCTCTGTCTTTCCCTCTCTCTTCTACCGTTCCAAAAAAAAAAAAAATCAATGAAAAAATATCCTTCTTGAGTGAGGATTAACAAACAAAAATCAAAATTAGAACTTCCTAATGGCTGCACAGGTAAAAGCTGTACTTGAATCCTCCCACAGCCACGTAAGTAAAACAAGTAAACTACAGAACAACCATCATTCAGAACCACCTGGAATAGAGCTGAATGGAAGTCATACAACGAGAGATTTAAAGAAGCTACATCGAGACTGGTAGGAGGAGCAGAGACACTGAATAGGCTGTTCCCACATCATGTATGGTGGTTTAAAATCGGGGGGATATCTTGGCTGTGGAGGTTCCCCTTTGAGGAGCAAGGGGTTCCAGATCCACACCTGACAATCCCCCCCGCCTCCCCAGCCCAGGGTTCCAGTGGCAGGAAGACAAGTCCCCATAACTTCTGGCTGTGAAAACCAGTGGATATTGAGGCTGAATGAAATGGAAGGCTGTTGGAGTTCCAAGCATGTCCTCTTAAAGGGCCCAAGCACAGACTTACTTGGACTCACTCCCTCTGAGCTCCAGTGCTAGGGCAGCAGCTTGAAAGGAATCAGGGCCATATGGGGAGGAACTGAAATGTCTGGAATCAATGTAAGAACTAGAGGGTAGAAGCTTTTTGCCAGACAAAATGTTGACAGAGACCATCATTCCTTTTCTGAGAACTCCTTCCCCACTCCCCCCCGACCCCCCCCCCTCCCAACACACACACACACACACAGGGCTGACAGACAGGAGCCATATCTGAATCTCCATCAACTTGGCTCACACTATGTGCTCTGCCCTAGTGATTTCCTGAGACATTGGCCCACCCAACTTGCAGGTCCACCCAAACAATTCCCAGTGGCTTTCCCATACAACTGGCCTCTTGCCTCATGCTTCAGACTTTCTTAAAATCTCTCAAACAAGCAGCTCTGGCTCTGTGTACCTCCTACCTCTTGCTAAGTGGCTTCAGGTCCAGCACTAACAGAAGCCTGCCTTGATTCACAGCTTGGCCTCTCCTGGGTACCTCCAAGCACAATACAAGTAGCAGCTATCTTCAGATTAGTTCATGTGGAAGGCTACAGGCAGAACACAGGCAGTGGCTGACTTTGTGCCCACACACACACACACACACACACACACACACACACACACACAGACACACAGTAGTGAGAAGGATAGTACCATGAAAACACACACACACACACACACACACAGTAGTAAGAAGGATAGTACCATGAACACACACACACACACACACACACACGTATATGAGGGAGAAGGAAAGTAATGTAAAAACACACAGCAGGCCCCAAACCAGTGCACCTGGTGGACAGTTTCAGACCACACCAAATTATAACCCTACAATCTCCATACTCAAGGTGAGCACCAAAGCCCTACTAAAGTAAGTCCTGCTCCATAGAGTTGACTCTTGCACAACAGTTCTTCCATTGTAGTTGTAGCTGGTCATCACAGCCAGTCCTGACTGGCCTGGAGGCCAATCCCTCCCAGTGATGCCAACAGCAATCAAGGCTCAACTACAACAGGATAGTGCACACAGCCCACACAGGGGCACACCTGAAGTGCCCAGCTTGCGTGACTAGAGAGGCCGTATCACTGGGCCTTACAGGACACCTACTACACAAGGCCACTGCACCAAGGCTGGGAGAGGTGGCAGCTATACCTAATACAGGGAAGTAGCCAAAATTCAGTGACAAAAACCAAACCAAAACAAACAAACAAATAAAAACAGGTCCCAAGTGAAAGAAAGGGATAAATTATCAGAAAAAAAAGAAAAGAAAAGAAATGAAGGATAGCAAGCTACCAGATACATAGTTCAAAACAATGGTTATAAATATGCTCAAGGAACTTAGAACTTCAACAGCATGAAAAGGGACATAGAAATAATTTTAAAAGAACCAGTGAGAAATGAAGGCTACACTAACTGAAAGGAAGAATTATTTACAGACAGTCAACAGACTAGATGATGCCAAAAACCAAATCAGTGATTTTAAATATAAGCAAGCAAACAAACAATCAAAAACCCCAATCAGAATAGAAAAAATAAATGAGAATTCAAATGAAGATAGTGTAAGGAGCCTCTGGGACTTCAAGGATACCAATATTCATATCATGGAGGTACCAAAAGGAGAAGAGAGAAAGCAAGAAATTGAAAATCTATTTGAAAAAAAAATGTCAGAAAACTTCCCTTACTTGGTGAAGGAAAAAGATATACAAATCCAGGAAGCACAGAGAGTTTCCTACAAGATGAACCTAAAGAGTCTCCCACCAAGATGCATCGTAATTAAATCTTAAAAGCAGCAAAAGGAATGCAGTTAGTTACCTACAAGAGAGTTTCCAATAAGACTGTCAGCTGATTTCTCAACAGAAATTCTGCAGGCCAGAAGGGAGGGGCAAGAAATATTCAAAGTGATGAAAAACAAGGACCTACAACCAAGATTTTTCTACTCAGAAATTTAGAAATTGAAGGTCAATAAAGAGCTTCCTGACAAGAAAAAGCTAAAACAGTTTATCACCACCAAACCATTATTAGATGAAATGTTAAAAGGTCTTCTTTAAGAAAAAAGATTTAAAATATGAATAAAATGGCAATAAATATATATCTATCAACAATTGCATCTAAAAATCAAAATAAATAAACAAGCGGAATAGAAACAGACTCACAGATGTGAAGAACATTTTGACATTTGCCAGATGGGAAGAGGCTTGGAGGATGGGTGAAAAAAGATGAAGAAATTTAGAAGTACAAATTTGTAGTTAAAGAACAGTTATGGGAGTGTAAAGTACAGCATAGGGAATATAGTCAACAATCCTATCTAATAAAAGAGTAATATGCAAATTGACTATCACTCCAACACAAAAGATGGCTGCCTCCATGTGGTCAAAGATGGCTACCCCATGTGGGCACAAGATGGCTGCCACAAGATGGCCTGCAGGGGAAGGTAGTTAAGAGGGATCAGGTCTGCAGGGGAGGGCTGTTGGGAAGGACCAGGACTACAAGGGAGGGCAGGTGGGGGCGATCAAGCCTGCAGGGGAGGAGAGTTAGGGGTGACCAGGCCGACAGAGGAGGGAAGTTGGAGGCAACTGGGCCTGCAGGGAAGGGAAGTTGGGGGGGACCCAGGCCTGTAGGGGAGAGCAGTTGGGGGGAACCAGGCCTGCAGGGGAGGGCATTTAGGGGTGCCCAAGCTGGCAGGGGAGCAGTTAGGCATCAATCAGGCTGGCCGGGGAGTGGTTAGGGGGTGATCAGGCTGGCAGGCAGAAACAGTTAGGGCCAACCAGGAAGGCAGGCAGGCAAGCAGTTGGGAGCCAGCAGCCCTGGATTGTGAGAGGGATGTCCCAGATTGGAGAGGTTGCAGGCTGGGTTAAGGGACACCACCACCCCCATGCATGAATTTATTGCATTAGGCCTCTAGTCTACACTAATAAAAAAAGATGCAAATTGACCATACCTTCACGATGCACACCAGCCAATAAGGAGTATGCAACTTAACCCAACAAAGATGGAGGGTTAATTTGCATACACTGGTTCCAACCGGCTGGGGGCGTTCCACACCATCCCAGCCACTCAGGCCCTCTGGGCAGCATGGGAAGGCAGGGCCAGAGCAGAAAGCAGTGCTGGCAGCCAGGGAAAGAAAGGCCCATTCTTGCATGAATCTTCGTGCATCAGGCTTCTCTTATTCTAATAACTACATTATGGTGTCAGATGGCTACAAGATTTATCAGGATGATCACTTAGTAAGTTAAGTAATTTCTGGGTTGTACATCTGAAACTGCTATAATATTGTATTTCAACTGTAATTGAAAAATTTTTTTAATGACGTGAAAAATCAAAATTAATGCAAAATACCTATGATGAACAAATACTAACATTTTAAATAAAAATGGGATTAGTATTTATTGATTTTTATTTTTTCCTCTGACCCCAATATGGCTCAGCATGGTACTGTGCCAATCTTGTATTTATTTAAAATTTTTGTATTTTGTTTATAATAAAGTTTTGGGCTTACTTTTTTTTTTAATTGCATTAAAATGTTATTTATCTTGATTACTGAATATTTTTGGAAACCCTGACTGCTCATCGGCCACACCCTAATCCTGGCAATGCTCTGGTTCTCAGCCTTGTAGGATTCACCCTCCTGAGCCTATTTTGGACCCCCTGCGTTCTCTGCCCACTAGGACAATGGGGCTTGACATTCCAGAGCCAGCAGGCTATGCCTTCATCCCACGGCTCTCTGGCTCTCTGGCAGGGCAGCAGAGGTTTCTACAGAGGCACTCTCCCCTCCATGTATTGCAGCCCCCTCGAGGCTGCTCTGCTCAAGGGTCCCCAAGCCCCCTCCTTGATCTGCCCCTCATTTTCTAGGACACAGATGGCTTTGTCTTCTACAGTTCCCCCTCTGCTAGTCCCGGTTGCCCTCACTGTGGGGAAGGTCAAGTTGATGATGTTGAAGCGACTCTGCAGCCTTGAGGAGATGACAGTCCGTCCACCCCCAGCAGGGCCCATGGCAGCCATCAGGTACATGTCCTGGAGAGCAGACGACACAGACAGAGACAAATGAGCAGAGGGGATGAGAGGAGGCAAAGAAATAGAGACCATGTAAAAGGAGCCAGGAGGAAGAGAGGACACGGAGGGACAGAATTAGCAGGAAGAAACATGGAGTAATGGGGCAGGGAAAGGTAAAGCGAAGAAGGGGATTAGGGACATGTTTTAGATTTATTAAGGTGATGTATCTGTTTTTATTTTGTCATTATAATGCATGTGCCCAAATTAGAAAATAGAGGTAAGTTAAAAACCAACATTTAATTATAACTTCTAGACTTTTTTTTAGGTGTATATGTCTATCCACATATGTGCATGTATATATTCTCAGAAACATATGGGGGGATAAGAACACATATGTAATACCTTAATCAATAAAGAAAATTTTTAAAAAGATATGAATATGTTACTTATTGGCCCTGAGTGCCAGGTAGATGACCATGCCAGAAATCAGGCTGGATTGACTGCTGTCCCTTGATTCAGGATAAAGAAACAAACAAGATGCCCAGAATCCCATGGGAGAAGAGCTAGGACTGCAGGGAGCCGCCTGGGTCCTGGGTGGGGAGCAGAGAACTGATACCATGGGGTGTTTATACAACAATGGGAGACAGAGAAGGCATGGAGAGGGGAGTTGTAGACCCTGGGCACCTAGACAGTGGTGGGTGGCATCAGGTTGGCATGTAAACATGGTATAAGAGGCCTGGAAAAGGAGTGGAAGTTAGAGGACAGTATTCTTTGGTCAGAGTCAATGAAGAGAATTAATAACAGGAACTAATAATTTGGGAGCCAGTTATCTCGGTCCTGAGAAAGGCAGGATATTCCTGTAGAAAGGACTTTAAGATTATGGTATTCTATCCTGACATCTCAGTGGGGGGAGACCGGGCCTATCATGGGAGGAAACAGAGAACAAATACCACAGGTGCTTACTCGAATATACTTGACAGTCTGCTTCAAACGATCGTACCAGAAGCCATAGTCAATCCAGAGACGGAGCAGTTCCAGGGGTGGCTGAGACCCAAACATGTCCTTAGCTGGCATATTTAGTTCGTCCATAAAGGTGATCATGCTTTTGCCCCCAACTGGCACGTAGACACCCTTGGTTCGCTTCTCCACCCTGCTCTCAATGATGCTCTGCACATTGTTGGATGTGGTCTGGTGAAAAGGGTACAGAATGAATGCGCAGGTCCTCCAAGAGAAATACAGGTTAGAGAGGAGTGTCAATCAACAAGGAGAAGAGAGATTGGGAAGTGGGCCAGCTGGAACCAGTTACATACATGTGCAGACATGTTGACAGTGAGCACTGACCACTGGCTGGAGGGCAAGGACTGCAGAACACTCTGGGCAATGGATGTCTTCCCAGTCCCCACGGGACCCACCAGCAGGACAGGGTTCTGGTTGGCCACCAAGGTTCTCACCAAGGTGTTGTAGCGAACACTGTCGACAGTTGGCACCATGATCTTATAGAAGGGGCAGCTGGGGAGGAAAAGCAATGTGTCAGGGATCCCTGGCCCACTCCTTTCTAATTCTCCCTTCATTCCGCCTCCCTGCGTCTGTCTTCCTCGGGCGTCACTACTCTCCAATCGCCAACCCTGCCTCCTGTGGGGCCTGGGGATGAGACCTTCTCCTCAGGATCCTGTCCCACTTCCCCTCTATCCCATTTCCTATATTCAAGAGTCATCTCTGCTCTGGGGTCCACACTCTCCTTTCTATAGCTCACTTTTGCTTCTATGCCCCAGCTCTCTCACCACATCTCCCACCGACTGCAGCCCCAAGTCTGAACCACCCCCAAGTCTGAACCTCGCTCAAGGCCTGCCTCTCACTTTGGAGGGTAGCGCCAACTCTTAGGGAGCTTATCCTCAAATGATGTCCAACTCCTCATCTTGGGGTCCACAAAATACTCATACACCGTGTCCTGAAGAAGGAATGCGTGTCAGGATACAAGTCTTCCTTTAGCTCTCCCCTGCCCAGACACAAATGCTCACAGACCACTGGTGAAAGAAAGAGAGCTGGGCTGGCAGGCTGACACTCAAGAAGAGTGTGAGAATCGGGGATACAGGCAGATTCTGGAAAAATACAACAGCTGGTTTGGGGACCCCGACCTTATTAGGAAAAGAGCCCTCAATCTCTCGGAGGTAACTGTCAATCTTCTTGCGGCCTTCCTCATCCACAGAAGCACACACAGACCAGATCATGCTGAACACAAATGTCATCTCTATCATGAAGATATAGTTTTCACCATCAGCTGGGTTCACCTGGATGGAAAAAGAAAAGGGGAAATATCCTAAATCTACAAGGGATGGAGGGATCTACTTTGGCAAATCACCAAAAAGGCTTCGAGTTTTCCTCTCTTCCTGGATCTGTTTGGAAAACTATATGGGTGTAGACAAACCTAACTCTAAAATATTTAAAAAAAACATGAAACTCCCGGTAGCCCAGAAGTGGCCCTGAGTAATTATCACACACAGCAGGGGCACAGCCACTCCAGGCCTACCCTGACAGAGTGCCCACAGGTCCTCAGGGAAGCAGGTCCAGGGACATTTGTGGTGAGTTCTTTGTAATTACAAAAAATTGGAGATGACCTAACTGTTACCAGTGGAGGAATAGAAAAGTAAAATGCCATGTTCCACCATGGGTTAGTCCATAGCAGTTAAAAGTAATGAAGTCAATCTACATGTAGCTGTACAGAACTCAAAAACATACTGTTGATTTAATGACCATATTGCAACTGTGGTATATAGCATGATGCATTTTTAAATGCCTCGTTTTTTAAGGATACCTATGTGCTTTTATGTAAATGTGTATTTTTAAAAACCTGGAATGACACAGATAAACACACTACAGTAGTTACTTTTGTGGAGACTGGAGTAGACCAGGACTGGGAGGGTGGAGGTGATCAAAAATAACTTTAGCTCTGTATGAAAAATTATAATTTTTAGGAAGAAAACTAGATTCAACTGTTACTTGTGTAATTACAAATTAAAATTTAAATCTACCAACTTAATAGCAGACATAGCACATTTAGAGCTCATGCTCTCAAACCCCAACCCAAAGGGCATGTGCAGTTGCTGCTCTCTGACAGGGTGTACAGTGCGTGTGGGCTGTGCAAACTCCACTGAACTCCTTGAGGAAAAGGGCCCGGACAGCTAACCTGGCATTCGTATGTACAACCTCCAACCGACTGTGAAACAGCCACAGAGCCATGGGTGGAGCGCGCTTAAGGATGGGTTCTAAATTAAAATATCTAACACGCCTGGCCAGTGTGGCTGTTGTTTTTGTTTGTTTGTTTGTTTTGTTTTTATTTCCTGTTGAGAGTTACATATGTCCCCTTTTTTTGTGGCTCAGTTATTGAGCATCGACCCACGAATCAAGAGTTCGCTGGTCCAGCTCCCGGTCCGAGCACATGCTCCGGCTGTGGGCTCGGCCCCTGGTAGGAGGCGTGCAAGAGGGAGACAATCCATGTTTCTCTCTCATCAATGTTTCTATCTCTCTATTCCCGCTCTCTTCCTCTCTCTCTAAAAATCAAACAAAACATGTTTTTTAAATAAAATAAAATACCTAACACTGCAAGTACTGTGACATACAGGATGTTGTCCAACCCAAAATATTGGTCTTTAGAGTAATCCTCAAACCCCAAAATACAGGCGGGGAATGGTGCTGAGACTCTTGTCTACCGAAGTCCATCTAGAATCCTTAGTCTGTCCTTCCATCTCACCCCAACATGCAGCACATCTCACCAACCTCTTCTTAGGGTCTCTGCTGCACTGCAGGGTCTGCATGCAAACACAACCCCTGCCTTCCTGGCCCAGTGGGGACTGACTCTGGTGTCTGTGTTCTTGTGAAGGCCATTCTCTTTGCCTGGAATGCCCTCCTCACCCCCCCCTCTGCTCAGGGCCAGGCCTCCTTAGCACCTGGGAGCCACTGAAACTATATTACTGTCCTTTTCCTATATGTTACCTTGAGTTCATCCACATAGTTTTTTATATTTTTTTTAAGTTACAATAATTGTATCAGGAATGACATATACTGTTACAGATCTTAATTATTATGTAACTTTATATTATCAGTTTAATTATCTGACAATGTCTTTAAAAATGATAAAACCGTTTCTGGGCAGTGATTTAATCTCAACAGAAAATGTAATTTTGGTCCTTACTCCATAATTCTAAACTGAACAAAATTTTTCTTATGTATCAGTTAATCTTTAAATTTCTAAAACCCCTCATCAGATTAAGTTGGGAGCTCCTTCCAGCAGAAATAGTATCCCAAAACTTAATATTTATTTTTTTAAAGATAGAGAAATGAGGAACCACATGAACTGCCCTCAGTTCCCAAAATACAAGAAATTATACTGAGATCCATCGTGTACAATATCAATTTAAAGATCTTGGTTTGGCCTTCCAGTGCACATGCGTACACACACACTCACTCACTCACTCACGTGTGCTCAGACCCCTCACTGTGTCCATGGGGGGTATCCTTCCCTTGTTGTCTCTGTTCCACTCAAACCAGGGGTTCAAATTCTCAGACACCTATTTCCCTGCAGTTGTCCCAGGAAGTCATAAGCCTGCCCTGCCTGGTCCTGCTCTGTCTCCTTACCCCATTCTCTGGCGTGGCCAGGGCCGAGTACAACTTGCAGAGGGAGATGATTCCACTGTATTCGGGTAGAGGCACCACTTCATTGCAATTATCCTTCTTGAAGGCCAGAATCTTGTTGATAAATTTTTCGAACATCCGTTGAAGGGGCTCTATCTCAGTCTGGAGTTGAACAGGAAGGGGCTCTTTATTCATTCTTATGTCCCATAGGCCATGCTGGTTACCTTCCCTCTCCTCAATTCCCCTCCTACCTTTGGCCTCTTCTCTAGCCAGGACTGCACGTAAGGCTTCCAGCCCAGATCAGCATAGTCAGTGTACACCATCCCACAGCGAGACACGGTGGCTGGAGAGGCCATTGCCAAGTTCTCCACTTCAAACAGGAGAGACACCTGAGGATATACTTTGTCACAACCTTGCCTTTCGCTCCTCCCCACCCAGAACTCTGATGCCCCGAGATGACTCTGTCAAGTACCAGTTGTGGCAGGATGAGTAAAGAGCTAAGATTTACAAGTGATTTGCTTGTTAGAAGAAAGGAGGCTTATTCAAGGTTATTGTTACAAAAAACCACTCTCTCGCTCACATTGTTTGAGTGGGTGGGAAAGGGTGGGCTTTGCAGCCCGTGAATTCATCATCCCGGTGCACAGTGAGGTCCTCCCGCTACGTCAGTGGAAAGGAGCATGAGGGCTGCTCGGTCTACGCAGAGCTTCCTAGTGCACAGGCTCTTTTCCACACGACGTTCCCCAGAGCCATGGTGGACAGGCATCTTTCCTCAGTCCCAGGTTCCCCTGAACCCAGGCCTCCTCCTCACCTCTCTCCTATAGAACTTCCTCTGCTCTTAGGCCCCCGCCCCGCTCTTCCCCTTAGCGCCCCCCCACCCCGGGCCTCCAGTCTCCACTCCCACGGGCCTCGGGCCTCGGTAGTCAGGGCCCCTGTACCTGCTCAGGCATCGAGATGCGCTCGCCGTTGATGAGGGTCAGCACTTTGTTGTCATCCATGACAGAGTTCATGCTCTCGATCCACAGTGTGTCCACTGGGCCATCGAAAAGGATCCACTTCTCGTCCGGCCTCTCATCTGGGTAGAGGGTGGCAATCAGGAAACCAGAACCAGAGCTTCCTCCCGAGGGCCCGCCACACTCGTCCCCTCAGCGAGGCAGGCTGGTGCTTCCTGGTGCCTCAGCATCCTCCAAGCATCTTCGTCCCAAACTGGGCTTTCTATCCCCAAAATGTCCACCTCCCTAGGAAATGTGGGCATCTGTTCTCCCAACCCCATGATCCTTTGGGTACCTGAACAAGCCGTCCGCATGACACTGGATAGGATGCCATCTGTCCATTCGTTAGAGCCAAGGTCAAATTCCCCATAGAGCTCCCCGAGGGACAATGCCTTAGGGTTCAAAGGGAACTCCTAAAACGACACAGTAAAGGGTTTTGAGCTGCTAGCAGACACGAATCCTGAGCTCTCCCTTTATGTCCAGGGACCTGTATTTGCCCCTTCTCTCTCTCATCTCTCCTAGGCCTCCTGGGACCCAGGCACGGCCTCCTGGCCTGGCCAGCCCTCCCTGACCCAAGGCATCCTTGCCCCCAGCCTCCACCATCTTCCTGCCACTCTGCCAGTGACTTCACAGCCCCAACCCGTACCCTAACAATGTTGAAGTTGGGGTCTCCAGCACGGCACAAGGAGGACAAGGAGGCCTGAAGAATCCGCCAGGAGGCAGTCTTGCCGCTGCCTGTGCAGCCCACGATCATGGTGGAGTGGCGCGAGTTCTTGGTCTCGTACAACTGGAAGACCTTGGTGAGGGTGAACTGTGTGATCTGCAGGCCCATATCTCGAATCTCATGTTCAATGGTCTCCCGCAGCTGAGAGGAGGGGAAACACAGGAAGTAGAAACAAGGGAGAGGGCTGCAAATGACTTTCAGGTCTTGCCAACACCTTGGAGGACGATGTTCAAACTATTAAAAATGGCACCACGACCCTTTGCACTCTGGCAATTGCTCGTTCCTGGGAAGCTGACCAATTGCAGACGTAAGAGATCGGGTGCGGCTATGTGAACATAAGTCACTTCTCTGAGTCTCTGTCTCCTCATCTGTTAAACAGGAGTAACGGTTATATTTTTCTCATAAGGTTGTTGTACTGGATAAAAGAGTCAACATAAAACACGTCTGTCCTGGCCAGTGTTGAGCAGTGGTTAGAGCACCAAAAGGTCTAGGGTTTGATTCCTGGATCAAGGGCACAGTGATGGGTGTCAGGTTCGATCCCCAGTCCTGGTCAGGGTGTGTATAGGAGGGAACCAATCAATGTGTCTCTCTCACACAAATGTTCATCTCTCCGCCCTCCCTCTCCTCCCCTCTCCCTTCCACACTCTGTGAAAATCAATGGAAAAAAATAATCTCAGGTGAGGATTGAAAAAACACACACACGGTATCTGATGTGCTGCATACATTTTTCCTAATATTATTCAACAAATACTTACTAAGCCTCTATAGTATGTGCCAAGCAGTATGTTGAGTGCTGAGAATAGAGTTCATCCTACTGCAGAGTTCCCATGGGTGGGAGAACCAGACGTTAACCAAACCATCACCTAAGTTAAAAATGATTACATCCCTGGCTCGCGTGGCTCAGTTGGCTGGGCATCATCCCATGCACCAAAAGGTTGCAGGTTCGATCCCTGTTCAAAGGCACATGCCTGGGTTGTAGGCTTGATCCTTGGTAGGTGGCTTGCAGGAGGCAGCCAATTGATGTTTGCTCTCACATTGATATTTCTCTCTCCCTCTCCCCTCTCCTTTCCCCTCTCCCTCTCCCTCTGAAAGTGAGGAGGAAACTAGTCTTGCAAGGGGTGTCAGGCCATAAAAACTGCGAACAATGCACTGCCCTGGAGGGTGGGGGCCCCAGGACAGATCATCAGATATGGCCTGGGGACCCCCAACACCTGGGGGCCTTCCTGTAAGCCCAGGAAAGGGAGTGGAACCATATCTGCAAGGCAAAGATCCCAGAAGGTTATAAAAAGTGAAGCACTCTGTGTGTTTCCTCACTCTGATTTGGAAATTACTACTAGAGTCCACTAGTGTTAATAAAGGGGGTCCCCCCCTTTCTCCAGGGAGCATGCTTGGTGTTTCTTTGGTCTTGTACAATGAAGGTCAATTAAATAATGATTTAAAAAATGCTTATTGCCATAACCGCTTTGTCTCAGTGGACTCAAGGGTCCCGAGTTCGATTCCAGTCAAGGGCATGTACCTTGGTTGCAGGCCCAACCGGTTTCGGCCCAACTCCATTTTTGTACCCTAGAGTTCTCATGCTGTGATCTTTGATGAACCTTCACATCTTTATCAAGGCACAGCAAAGCCCCTAGTTGATGTTATCTGTGTTCTTTAAAATGTAGCCATAAATATTTTAGTTAGGAATGGCTGGAATGGCATGACAACCAAGATAAACAGAACTGGTGGCAGTACCGATTACAGACAGCCATCTGCCACAGATCACCAGAGGCACGTCCCTGGCACACACTGCATTCTTTGTCTTATCATCAGTGCCTGAGTCAGACTATAAAAAACAGCACTGACCAAACTGCCGAGTCTGTCTGCTCTGAGCCTACATTCCTGTAAGTAAGTTACCCTATAATGAATTCTGTTACATTCTGTGGAGTTGTCTGCTTTGTTTGTCCATCGTAAGATGCCTTCCTGTGTTGGCCCTTACATATCTGCTCCACGTTCAGACACACGTGTTCATGTTCAGCATCATGCCACAAGTTTAGGCTGTCATTTTTAAAAAATTAATTTTAAAATATTTTTGCCCTGGCTGAAACCGCTTTGGCTCAGTGGATAAAGCGTTGGCCTGCGAACTGAAAGGTCCTGGGTTCGATTCTGGCCAAGGGCATGTCCTTGGTTGTGGGCACACCCCCAGTAAGGGGTGTGCAGGAGGCAGCTGATAGATGTTTCTCTCTCATCGATGTTTCTGATTTTCTATCCCTCTCCCTTCCTCTCTGTGAAAAATCAATAAAATATATTTTTTAAAATATAATAAGATATTTTTGCCCTGGGTCAGTGGCTCAGTTGATTGGCCCATTGTCCCATACATCAAACGGCTGCAGGTTTGATCCCCGGGCAGAGCACGCACGTACGGGAGCAACCAACTGATATTTCTCTGTCACATCAATATTTCTTTCTCTCTCTCTCAATCCCTTCCTCTCTCTCTAAAATCTATAATTAAAATTTTTTTCTGTCCTGGCCGTTTGCTCAGTGGTTAGAGCAGCAGCACGCAGACCAAAATGTCTGAGTTCTGTTTCCGGTCAAGGGCATGTACCTGGGTTGCAGGTTCAATCCAGGGCCCTGGTCAGGACTTGCGCGGGAGGCAACCAATCAATGTGTCTCTCTCACATGGGTGTTTCTCTCCCTCCCTCCCTCCCACTTTCTCAAAAAAAAAAAAAAAAATCAATGGAAAATATATCCTTGGATGAGAATTAAACAACAACAAAGAATTCTAATTTCTTCTTTGACACATGAATTATCTAGAATTCTATTGCCTAATTTTCAAACATTTGGGCTTTTAAAATTATATTTTGTTATTGATCCCTAGTTTAATTCTATGTGGTCAGAGATCATGCTCTGTATAATTTTCAATCATTTGAAATTTATGAGACCTATGCTTAATAAACTAGCACATGGTCAATTTTGGTAAATGTTCCATGCACTCTTGAGAAGAATATGTAACTGCAATTGTTGCATACAGTGTTCTATATGTGTCAAATCAAATCTGTTAAAAGCATTCCAATCTTTATCTTTATGGATTTTTTTTATACCTTTGCTTTATCAATTTCTGAGATAAGTATTATCAAGATTTCTCACAAGGATTGTGATTTAATCTATTTCTCCTTTTAGTTGTGGATCTTGTTTTATCTATTTTGTGGCTATCTTATTAAGTGCATACAAATTTAGAACTGTTATATATTTTGGGACATGGGCCTTTTATCATTATGAAATTAGAAAGTCAACTTTGCCTGATACCAGTAGAGTTATGATTGTAGTCAGAAAATATTTTGAGTAAATTCTTTTGAAGTTTTGGAGGCAGATTTATGGCCTTTACATGGTCAACCTTCCTAAATATTCTATGTATGCTTGAAAAAAGTGGTAATTCTTCAATCATATAGCAGCAACTGCTACAGGTACTTACTAAATCAAGATTATGTTGTTCAAATCTTCTGTGGTATATCCTAACTGATTTTTCCTCTGCTCGGCCCGTTAGTTCCTGAAAGGTGGTTTTGGTTGTTGTTGTTTGTATTTGGAACATCAACGAGTGAGAGTCACCGATCGGCTGCCGCCTGCCTGCCCCACGCTGGGCATCAAGCCCCGAACGCAGGCACACGCCTGGAGCAGGAGTCAAACCGGGACCTTGATTCACAGGTCAAAGCTCAACCACTGAACCATGCTGCCCGGACTGAAGGAGGTTAAGACTTCCACTACAGTGCTAGATTTATCTTTCTCTTTGTTATTCTGCAAAATTTTGCTCTGTTTATTTTGAGACTATATTATTAGGTGCCTCTAAACTTAGAACCGTTTTATCTTCCTAATAAATTGGACCTTTCATTATTCAGTGACCCTCTTCATTTCTAGTAATGCTTTTTGACTTAAAATCTATGTTGCCTGAGATTTCTTTTACCTCAGCCTTTTTTTTATTAGTATTTCCCGATATGTCTTTTTCTATTCTGTGACCCTCAACCCTTTGTCTTTATGTTTTAAAGATTAGTATAACACTGTCTACCACTCAGTGTATGACTATTTCCCCGTTCCTGGACAACTTTTCTGTTTCCCCAGAGGTAAATTGCTGCTGTGTTTTGTTTCCTTGGTTTCTAATATACCAATCTCTAATTCAACTTCAAAGTCTGTCAGTTAAACTAAATCTCTCAGAACTTTTTGTCACATTAGGCATGCATTTCTTCTCTCATGTCCTCCCGAAGCATTCCGATTCACTCAGCTCTAGACGGGTTCTCTCTTTGTCCCGACACAGCCACCCTCCCTGCCCTCCGCTTTCCTTTCTCCAGCATTTGGGTACTTTCCAGAGCGGACTTTCCAGGAGCTTCTTATTGCAGGTAACACTCCTTGAGTCCGCCTCGCCTGTCTGAAATATCTCTTATCTAGCCTCTCATGTGACAGGTTGGCAATAGAATTTGAAGTTGAAAATCATTTCCTTCATAATGGAGTTAAAGCTGCTCCATTATTTATAAATTCTGTATTACTATTGAAAAGCCCTTGATCATCTGCATGTTACCTCTCTCTCTCTTTCTCTCCCCCCCATGCTTGTTAAATCTTCTTGTACTGGTGTTTTAAAATTTCACAATGGTGCCGAAACCGGTTTGGCTCAGTGGATAAAGCGTCGGCCTGCGGACTGAAAGGTCCCAGGTTCGATTCCTGTCAAGGGCGTGTACCTTGGCTGCAGGCACATACCCGGTGGCGGGCATGCAAGAGGCAGCTGATCGATGTTTCTCTCTCATCGATGTTTCTAGCTTTCTATCCCTTTCCCCTCCTTTCTGTAAAAAAAAACCAATTATATATATATATATATATATATATATATATATATATATAATCAATCTTAAAAAAAAAATTCACAATGGTGGCCCTAACCAGTGTGGCTCAGTGAATAGAGCATCGGCTGCGGACTCAAGGATCCTGGGTTCAACCCGGGTTCGATTCTATTCAAGGGCATGAACCTTGGTTGCGGGCACACACCCAGTGGGGGGGTGTGCAGGAGGCAGCTGATTGATGTTTCTCTCTCATTGATGTTTCTAACTCTCTATCCCTCTCCCTTCCACTCTATAAAAAAATCAATAAAGTATATTTTAAATTTTTTCACAATGGTGGCCCTAGCTGGTTAGGTTCAATGGACAGAGCATCGACCTGCGCACCGGAGAGCCCCAGGTCTGATGGATGGGCATGTAACTGCCACACACTCCACCTGGCCCCGGCCCTGTCAGGAGGCAGCGAACCAATGTTTTTTTCTCGCTTTCCCTCTCTCTTCAACTCTCCCTAAAATCAATGGGAAAACATCCTCAGCTGAGGATTTTTTAAACAATTTCACAGAGACGGGCCTTGGTAAGGATTTTATCCATTGCGTCTGTCATATGTATGTGGGTTCTTTCACTTTGGAAACTTAGTTCTGGGGGTCCTTCTTCATTGTTTCACCATCGATCCTGCCCCTCTCCATTTTCTCTGGTCCTGCTTTCTGAAACTCCTGTTATTTGCCCTTCCTGGCTGGCTTTTGAATCTTACTTCTTTTCCCCTTTGTCTACTCTATTTTCTGGAACATTTCTTTTTCAATAGTATATCATGGTGACAATATCTTACTTAATCTTACCTTAACCACTGAGACTACAATGGTGTTTGTTTTTTTCTTCTCTGTACTACCTATTTTCTCCTATTTGCTTTTTCCTATTTATTTTGGCTGCTTTCTTATTAGAGGCTTTCCTCAAATCTGTGTGGCTCCTGGTTTTCTGCTCAGACGTAAGAGTGAAGAACTAACACCTGAATGGGAGCCCTGAGCGCAGGTGGGGCATGTGGACTGTGAGTGTCCCTGTAGATGGCTTTTCCAGGACCTGCACTGGGAAATTACTGTTCTCAATGTTTTGGTCATTTCTCTTGGGCGAGACAGTCTCCAGAGAAAACTCTTCCAGTTTTCTGTCTGGCTGCCAGTATTCTGGGAGCTGAGATAGGAAAGAAGACAGTCTCAGCAATCAACGTATAAGCATTCATTTAATACCACCCCCTCTTTTTTTAAATCCTCACCCAAGGATGCGTGTTTATTGATTTTAGAGAGGAGGGGGAAAAAGAGAGAGAAACATTGATTGGTTGCCTCCCATAATCCCTCAGCCAGAGATCAAACCTGCAACCTAGGCAAGCACCCTGAGCTGCAACCTTTTGGTGTAAAGGCCAATGCTCCCCTGAGCCACGTGGCCAGGGAAACTTCCCATTTTCAATAGGCTTTACTCATGCCCTGAACTGTATCTGTCCTCCGTCCAGAGACCTACCATTTCACCCTCCAGTCTTCTGCCAAAGTGGGAGAGACCTAGCCATCTGGGGTCACACAGAAGCGGGGAGATCTAGAGATCTTCCAAGACAGTTTACTTCCAGCCCTTCTTATTTTAGCTACGCCTCCTTTATTCCCTACTTACAGAGGCAGCTAATGCCACAAATGCTTAGCCTTTGGAGAACTGCCTCTCAATTTCCTCCACTTCCAGCCCTCTCAGCTTGCTAAGTTACAACTTATTCATTTGTTTCTTTTCTTCTTTTTTTTAATCCTCACACGAGGATATTTTCCATTAATTTCTAGAGAGAGGGAAAGACAGAGAGAAACGTGGATGGAGCTGGTTGCCTCCGGCACATGCCCTGACCACGGCCGGGCCTTGGGAGGAGCCTGTAACAGAGGTCTGTGCTTTTGACCGGAATTGGACCCAATGAAGCCAAAGTGTCAATGAGTGGAAGTGCTCGGGCCAGTGGTGAGCTGGGGGTTGGTGAGAAATAGGCAGTTGTGGTGAGAGAGCAGAGTGTTTGAATAGGTCAGTAGCTTTTTATAGAGGCCAACTGTCTTGCTCAGGTAACAGCTAGTGAATAGCAGAGCAAGGCCTGGGAACCAAGTGTCATATTTCCAGATCTACATTCACATAGGAGGTCAGGAAGCGTATAAGGAACACATACCTTGCCATAATCAAAGACAGGCAGCTCAATGCTGGGGAAGAGATCTTGCACGATGGCATTGAAGAGTGGCACGTCGGACAAAGTCAGCTTGGCAATGTTCATATCTCTCATCGAGAGCAGCAGAACCTAGGTGGGAAAAGACAAAGACTCAGGTGAAGGAGCTAGGACCTAGGTGCTAAGCCCTTCCTCTCCAAACAGTGAGAGGCAAGAGCCAAGAACAACGGCTCTACCTGAGCTAGTCTTTTATTTATTTTTATTTTTTTAATATACTTCATTGATTTTTTACAGAGAGGAAGGGAAAGGGATAGAAAGTCAGAAACATCGATGAGAGAGAAACATTGACCAGCTGCCTCTTGCACACCCGCTACTGGAGATATGCCCGCAGCCAAGGAACATGCCCTTGACGGGAATTGAACCTGGAACCTTTCAGTCCGCAGGCCAATGCTCTATCCACTGAGCCAAACCGGTTTCGGCCTGAGCTAGTCTTTTAAAAAATGACACCACCTAGCTGGTTTGACTCAAGCATTAGCTTACAGACTGAAGGGTCTTGGGTTCGATTCTGGTCAAGGGCACATGCCTGGGTTGCAGGCTTGATCCCCAGTGGAGGTCATGCAGGAGACAGCCAATCAATGATTCTCTCTCATCATTGATGTTTCTCTCTCTCCCTCTCCCTTCCTCTCTAGAATCAATAAAAATATATTAAAAATAAAACTAAAATATGACAGGTAGCCTGGCCAGCATTGACCCAGGAAGCAAGAGGACACTGGTGTGATTCCCAGTCAGAGCGTATGTCCAGGTTGCGGACTTGATCCCAGTGAGGGGAGTGCAGGGGGCAGCGATGGATGATTCCTCTCTCTCGATGTTTCTATGTCTCTATCCCTGTCCCTTCGTCTCTCTCTAAAAATCAATAAAAACTTATTTTTAAAAATGTGACAGGTAAAATCAAGCAACACAGGGGACAGGAAGAAAGGTGGGAATCCTCATCTACGGAAAGAAAGGATCTGAACAACTTTCGCAAAGGTGCACAGGACCAGTGACAATGGAGGTGTCAAGAGCCGTGTCCTTGATCTACCTCCTCATCAGCCAGATCCTGCTGCAGGCGGCGCTTCTTGCCAGCGTAGCGCAGAAGGGAGGTGAGGGCACGCAGGCCGAAGTCATAATGGTCCTGTCTGGAGAGCTGCTGCACAGCCAGGGAGTAGAGTGTGTACACCTTCTTGGCCAGAATCTGAGGAACGAAAACAGGAGGAAACAACCTATCTCTCCACAAACCCCTCTGCTTTTTTGGGAAAAGTTACAGAGGCAAGAAGCTAAGTCCAGGACTTGGAACAGCTGGGAGCTGCTCCATGGACAATCCTAATGAGATCTTGTCAACTGCGTAATTGTGGACTTGTAACTTCACAGAGAGGGGAGACCTCTGAATACTTCTGCCTCCATGTCCTACTGGTAGTGCATTTCTTAGAGGATAAGCTGGCTGTGGGGCCGTTAGGAAGTTCCTCTGTCCAGGGAATAATCGTGGAAGAAAAACAATTGGGGGAAAACAGATTGTTAGAATACCTTGCAGTTGCCAAAGCCCTCCCCAAAGAGAATGATTTCTGCAATAAAAGTTGAATCAGGCACCACCATGGCAATTGGACGGAACATGGATTTAAGATTATCAGGAAGCTCTGTACGACCGGCATAGCCTGGAAAACAGAGCCATTTGTTTAGAATATATACTGCTTCCCAAAGACTCACTTCCCAATCAATCCCATTTCCCCTACCCACGCTCCATCCCTAACTTTCTCCCCAACTCCACCTCCAAGATTTCTTCCATTCTCATCTTGGCCCTGGCTCCTCCCATACCAGTCTGCTCCTCCTTCCTATCTCTGGGCCTTTCCTTACTTTCTGGGTGGCCTTTTTCCAAACTCAAATCACAGAGCTGCCAATTTCCCATCTCTCCAATTCCATTTATAATGTCAGTCCTAATAGAAATCACAGCTGCGTCTCTGATTCTTTCAGTAGCTAAACCCTTTCCTGTTTTTGCATAGATCCTTCTGTCAGAGCTATTCCTAGGAAACAGTAACAAGAGACCCTAATGTCTCACTTTGGGGAGATTCTCCCATTTTCAAAAGGGATGGCAGATAGAACTCCTGAAGCAAGTTTAATGGGAGAAGATAATTAAGTACTTTCAAAGCCTAGGGCTACATATACTGGGTGGGGCAAAAGTAGGTTTACAGTTCATATGAAAAATAATACTGTAATCTATCTATCTATCTATCTATCTATCTATCTATCTATCTATCAGCCTAAGCAACCATCCAAACATTTGACTGTCCAACCAGTAGTTATGATGTGCAATGACCACCAGGGGGCAGACGCTCAACCCAGGAGCTGCTGAGCGACAGCAACTTTGCAGAGTGCCCTCTTGCACTCCAGAACCCCTTGGGGGATGTTGGACTGCTGGATTCGGCCCATCCCCACAGGCCAAACTGAAGGACCCCACCTGCTGGAGAGAACCTGCTCATTCTGCAGATGCCCTTCTGGCCCAGTCTCCCCAACCCCCCACCGGCCACCTTCTAATCAATTTCCTTTCAATGTGCAAAAATCCATGCACTGGGCCTCTAGTCCTATAAATAAAAGGGTAATATGCAAATTGACCATACCTCTGAACAAGCCATGCCCACCAGCCAATCAGGAGCAAATTATGCAAATAAACTACAACCAAGATGGCTGCCACAACTGAGAGCAGGAGGGAGGCTTGGGTTTCCCATGCTTTCCACCTGCCATTGCCAGCCTAGGCCTCCACTCAATGCTACAAAGTTTCAATTATAGAAGATACATAATCCCAATAGAAATGGCGGCAGCCACAGAGCTGGAGAGAGCAGAGGCTAAGGTTGCTGGGGCAATGGAGGAAACCAAACTTCTGCAGCCCTAGCACCTAGGCCTCCACTCTAGGCTACAAAGTTTCAAACAGAAATGGCTGTCACCAGGGAGCGAGCAGAAGGCTTGGCTCCACTCCAGGCTACAGAGTTTCAATTGTAGAACATAAATTAATCCCAGATCCCAGGGCCTCCACTTGGGTTGCTGGGGAGCATGGCCGGCCTGCAAACCATCATAGGCCCCTTGCCCAGGCCACCTCACACCCCAAGGGAACCCCCACCCTGATCCAGGACACCCTTCAGGGCAAACCAGCCGGTCCCCACCCATGTACCAGGCCTCTATCCTAGCTAATAAAAGAGTAATACGCAGATTGACCATCACTCCAACACACAAGAGGGCTGCCCCCATGTGGTCAAAGATCCTGCCCCCATGTGGACACAAGATGGCCACCACAAGATGACCAGCAGGGGACAGTGGGAGGTTCCAGGCCTGCAAGGGAGGGCAGTTGTGAGTCATCAGGCCAGCAGGGCAGGGCGATTGGGAGGGACCAGGCCTGCAAGGGAGGGCAGTTGGGGGCGATCGAGCTTGCAGGGGAGGGCAGTTGGGGGTGACCAGGCCGGCAGAGGAGGGAAGTTGGGGGCAAGCAGGCTGACAGGGGAGCAGTTAGACATCAATCAGACTGGCAGGGTAGTGGTTAGGGGGTGATCAGGCTGGCAGGCAGAAGTGGTTAGGGTCAATCAAGGAGGCAGGCAGGTGAGCAGTTCAGAGCTAGCAATCCTGGATTGTGAGAGGGATGCCCGACTGTCCATTTAGGCCCGATCCTACCAGGATCAGGCCTAAACGGGTAGTCGGACATCCCTCAAGAGGTTCCAGATTGGAAAGGGTACAGACTGGGCTGAGAGACACCCCCATCCCCCCATTTCCCCCATGCACGAATTTCGTGCACTGGGCCTCTAGTTAATAAATAATAATACAAGAATAAACTCTATATTTTGTGTGCTAACAACTATAAACCTACTTTATTTTTAAATATGTATATACATATATATACATATATATTTAATATATTTTATTTATTTTTTACAGAAAGAAAGGGAGAGGGAGAGAAAGTTAGAAACATCAATCAGCTGCCTCCTACACACCCCTTACTGGGGATGTGCCCACAACTAAGATACATGCCCTTGACCAGAATCAAACCTGGGACCTTTCAGTCCGCAGTCCGACGCTCTATCCACTGAGCAAAACCGGTTTCAGCTATAAACCTACTTTTGCCTCACATTCTATACACGTAGCCTCCCCTTCTCCCAGAAAGTCATATGTTTGTTTGTCTCTCATTCTTCACTGTCTTTAGCCATATTTTACTTGGCTAAATACACGGGCCTGGCAGGACACAGTTGTTTGCTCTCGACACCCAGGTCTCCCCCTGCCCCTGGAGCCCCATCTATTCCCTGGCCCTTACCAGGATTCATGGTGATGAAGATCCCACAGGACCACACCAGGTTTATTTCAAAGCCCTCAAAATAGAAGCGGGTGAGGCTGGCAGCCAGGGCAGATAGGATTGACAGGATCTGCTGGGCCACCACGGACAGCACCTCAATGTTGATGCGGTTAAACTCATCAAAGCAGCCCCAGGCCCCTGTCTGTAGGGTGAGAGGCAGATTCACTGGCAGTAAAAGAAGTGCCCCAGGTTGGGAGAAACTAGAAGGTCTGACTAACGTAGCCCTGCCTGGAGTGTTTTGAGAGGTGAGGTGGCCTTCAAAATGTAGGGAGGGGGCAGGAAAGTGGGCGGTGGGAGCACAGCGCTAGTGTGGCTCCCATCAGACAGGGACAATCTGAGGAATGCTAGAACAGGTGTGAGTTGGAAGGAGACGAGGGTAGAGAACTTGGGAGCACTGGGTGCATATACTATGCACACTTTATAGGCATTAACTTATTTAATCCTTGTAGAATCTTCTGATTTTGCAAATAAGCAAAGTGCAGTTCAGGGAGGTACAATTTTAAGAACCAAGGCGATGTAATGTAAGTTACAAAGCACTAACTCAGATTTGGGTTCCAGCTGAGTTTCTGGGACTGAAGCTAGTTAAGGGGCCTCTGGATGCTGACCTGGGCCAAGCCTGAGTACATTCGGCCCATGGACTTATAGTCCAGGCCCTCGGAACAGTTGACCACGATGACATATATGCCAAGGGCCTTGCCCAGGTCCTTGACGGTCTCTGTCTTTCCCGTGCCTGCCGGACCTTTGGGGGAGCCCCCTCGATGCAGGTGTAACGCTGTAGTCAGTGTCATGTAACACCTGAGAAGTTAGGACAGGACTCAAGTCAGACTCCTGGAAGCCTTCACTGGGCATTCGCAGCCCCCACCCACACACCCTGTTCATCCCACACGGCTGACCTGTCTGTAAGGGGGGTGATGACAAGCCGGCCAGAGTTCCCCAAGTACTCATAACCATACTGGAATTGTGTGTTGGTCTGGCGGATGATACAGTCATCAAGATCCTGGAGAAATGGCAGAATAAGGGAGAGGTGGGCTTAGAGAAAGAGTTAGAGCTGGGCAATGGCTGAGCGTAGGACTGGTGATGCAAGGAGGTCAGAGTTAGAAGATGAGGGGTTCCGTTTGGAGTTAGAAAGAGGAAAGAGCTTAGAGCCAAGATGGACAGTGGGTTCATCGTATGTCAACCCTAGTCCGTTGCAGCAGTCTTTCTCGTTCTGGTCAAGTGATACCCAGAGTGAATACCAACTGGAAAATGGTTGTCATTTCTTGTGGGAGGGCAGTGACAGGTAAAGTCTCTTTAAGAGACTTGTGACAGAGTTAAGAACTGGATTAGGGCACTGTAATGGGGCTAAGGCTTGGATTAGAATATCATTGTATTTAGAGACTAGAGATTTAGTTGATGTATTAGGATTGGGTTTAGGGTACAAGAGTGGGAGCTGGCCCGTCTGCACCTTCTCCCAGTAGAAACGCAGTTGGCTGAGCCAGTCGAAAGCACTGACGTCCATGAGGCCACTTTTATAAAGCCTCTCCAACACGTCTCGGGCATGGACTTCTATGGTCACCAGAGCCACAATTTTAAGCCGCATGATCTTGGTCAAGTTCCCCCTAATAGCTTCTGAATACTTATTCAGTATTGACACCTGCAGAAAGAGGTGGCAGGGAAGAGAACAGATGGATCAATGCAATCAAAGTCAATCCCACCTCATCCCAGCCTAACTCATCTTTCAACCCCAAGCTAATCCCAAGCCCACTCTAACTCCAGATCCCCGATATCAGCATAGGAAAAGGCACTTCTATTCCACCCAAACTTTCCTCACTGGACTTCTCCCATAAGGCACCCTCATCCTGACCCTTTCCCACCAGCTCATCTCTAATGCTGACTCCAATTTATCACCCCCTCCCTCCAACGCTAGCTCCAGGCCTATCCTGTACTTGTAGAGTTCCCCACCTGCTTCTTCTTCATGACCTTGAGGATTTTCTTGTCTCCCCGATCCTTAGCTGTCTGCAGGCACTTGGTGACATCTGCCGTCCACTGGATCTGGCTGGCGGTGATCACCACCTACGGCGTGCACAGGGGGCTGCGTTCCAGCCCTGTCCCCGCCGCCCACACAGCCCAGCTCCCGCGTCCAGGGACCAGGTGCTACTCCTCTCTCCATATGCCAATCTGCTCTGAAGGGCGGGCCACGTGCTTACAGTTAGAGGAGCTAAGGGTCTGGCACGCAGGGTTCCAGGGCCATGGCCCAGAGCAGGGGCACCAGAAGCCAGCATTTTTTTTTAAACCAGCATTTTCATACTTAAGATTTTGTCTTTACCTTTACTGCTCGCTTTCAGCCCAATGTTTCTTGTTCCTTCATTTCTAGTGACCCGAGCTCACCTGGCCAGCCCAGTCCTTCACCCATTTGTCCCTCTTGTTAAGAAACTTCTTGAGGGCCACTCGGCAGTTCCGGAGAAGGTCCCGTAGGGTTATCCTCATGGTCCGCTCCACGTCGCCAAGCCAGGACTGAGGAGAGGTGAGAGAACAGGATGGCTCGGCCTCAGAGGCCAAGACAAGAGCCCCCACGGGATAGGTGCTTAAGCAACAGAACTGCAGGGCATGAACCAAAGATAAAAGCAGAACCTGGGCAGTATGTGGCTTGGGCCCCTGGGGGTTATGAAGGCCAAATGACAGATTTTCAGGAAGGGCAAAACGTGGTTAATGTCCCTTTACAGAGATGTTCTCTCCTCACAGAGCAAGCAAACTTCCTAACGGGAATAAGATCAACTTGATTCTTAAACCTTTGCCACACTCACCTCCACAGGCCCTTCTAAAAATACTGAGTGGAGGAAATCAATATATTCGCCATCACCTGAAAACATTCCCACAGCTTCCCATTTGCTGCTGGGTCCCCCAACCTGTAGAAACAAGAACCTATTAATGGCCTGGACTACTTACTCCTAGAATCTGCCTAGATGGTGTTTGGGCCCTTTGAGAGTAATTTTGGCTCCTCTCCCCTCAATATTACCAAGTCTAAAAAGCTCTATCCCATATAATCCTGAGTCATTAATATCCCCTCTTACTGGGAGGGCACTGCCTCCTTCAAGGCCTTGAATACCTTGACCTCAACATCCTCCCCTGCCCTTCATCTCATTATAGCCAACTCTATTTACCTTCTGCATTCTCAGCAACTTGATGTTGTCAAAGCATTTTTTGAGGTGTGGCTGCACAGCCTCTGGGTTGCGAGACTGGCCCAGAATCTCCAGGAGGTCATCATTGGACAGGAAGTAGAAGCGGGGGAAAATATGGCGTTTGGTCTCTAAATACATATCCAGAGACTTCTGAATATCTTCCAGGATTGTGTTCATTTCTATCAATGAGTCCAGGAGACCTGGGAAGAAAAGCAATAAATGACATTTGATGGCTCTTTCACCACAGTCCTGAGTAGATCTAGAGTATCCAACTGTATCTACTCAGCCAGTTCTTGAAAGTTAAGAGTATAGATTGTCATAATTGTTTTAGGAAGCAGAGAAGTGTCCCCAATCAATCCATCATGCTTATCCCACTCTCTATTAATTCATTATTAAGTATTCATTATACACCATTATATAAAACTAGCCCAGTGCACAGCCTTCACCCTCTCCAATCCGGGACCCCTTGGGGGATGTCCAACTGCTGGTTTAGGCCCAATCCGTTTAGAGTTAGAAAGAGGAAAGAGTTTATAGCCAAGATGGGTATTGGGTTCACCACATGTAAACCCTAATCCATTGCAGCAGTCTTTCTAGTTCTAGTCAAGTGATACCCATAGTGAATACCAACTGGAAAATGATTGTCATTTCTTATTTAAGAGACTTGTGACAGAGTTAAGAACTGGTCTTAACTAGGCTGGGATTGGGCCTAAACCAGCAGTTGGACATCCCTCTCACAATTCTGGACTGCTGGCTCCTAACTGCTCACCTGCCTGCCTACCTGGTCACCCCTAACTGCCTCCCCCTTCTGGCCAGGTCACCTCCAAATGCCCCCCTCCCTGCCAGCCTGGTTGCTCCTAACTGCCCCCCCCAACCTGGTTGCCCCCAACTGCCCCCACCCACCTGCTGGCTTAGTTGCCTCTTACTGCCCTCCCTGCCAGCCTGGTCGCCCCTCATGCCCCCTTCCCCCCGCAGCCTGGTCGCTCCACACAACTTGTTGTTCAGTCATTTGGTGGTCCCTCACTATCCCCCTGCCGGCCTGGTCACCCCACACAGCCTGCTGTTCAGTCATTTAGTTGTCCCTCACTAACCCCCCTGTTGGCCTGGTCCTAGGCAGCCATCTTGTGAGCATTAATTTACATATTACCTCTTTATTATATAGGATTATATAGGATATACATTATGCATTTTTATATACCACATATGACTCCATTAATGTACTATATCTCTCCTCAGTCTTTGGAACAGTTCCATTTCAGCAGAGAAGTGGGGCTCTGACAGTCACCCCAAGAGTCTGAAAATTAGAGATTGTTCTATACACATACAACCTAACAAGTCATTAGAATCAAATATTTAGCTCATGCACACAATAAGAGAGGTCTACAACCACTAGAGTTGTGATATAGTGAAAAGAGCATTAGACTAGAATTGGCACAAAACATTCAAAGTGCTAAAAAGCAAGGGCCTACAACCAAGATTACTCTATCTTTTAAAATCAAAGCTATCATTTAAAATCAAAGGACAGATAAAGAGCTTCCCAGACAAGAAAAAACTGAAAGAGTTCATCACCATGAAATCAGTATTACAAGAAATGTTAAAGGGACTTCTTGAAGAAGAAGAAAAAATATGAGTAAGAACAGCCGAACGGTTGGCTCAGTAGATAGAGCATCGGCCTGCGGACTGAAAGGTCCCAGGTTCGATTCCGGTCAAGGACATGTACCTTGGCTGCAGGCACATCCCCAGTAGTGGGTGTGCAGGAGGCAGCTGATTGATGTCTCTCTCTCATCGATGTTTCTGACTTTCTATCCTCTCCCCTCCTCTCTGTGAAAAATCAATAAAATATATTTAAAATATATATATGAATAAGAACATATCGCAAAAATAAATTCTCACTGACAAAGGCAAACACATAATAACAGTCATAGATTACCCAACACTAAAACTAGTTTAAGGTAAAAGGCAAAAGTAGAAAGATTATGCATAACTACAACAGCAAATTAAGGCATACACACAAATATACATACATAAAAAGTGAAAAAATGACAAAAACAAACATGGAGGGATCAAGTCAAACTGGTAGTGTATTTGAAATTAAGCAGCCAGCAACTTAAAATAGATGCCTGTAAACATGGCAACCACAAACTAAAAGGCCAAGACATACAAGAAATAAAGAAGGGATCTACAGAAATAAAGAGAAAGGAATCTACAGAAAGTTACCAACATACAAGAGAAGAGAGCAAGAGAATAAGAAAGGATCAGAGAACTACAAAGACAATCAGGAAACAATTAATAAAATGGCAATAACTACATACCTATCAATAATTACTTTAAATGTAAATGGATTAAATGCTCCAATCAAAAGCTGAATGGATGAAAAAATGTGGTAACACATATATAATGAAATATTACTTACTCACGAAAAGAATAAAATCTTAACCATTTGTGACAACATGAATGGACCTAGAGGGTATTGTGCTAAGTAATATAAGTCAGACAGAGAAACACAAATGCATATGATTTCACTTATGAGGAATCTAAAAAACAAAATAAACAAAACAGAAACAAATTCATATACCATATAATCTCACTTATATGTGAAATCTAATGAATTAAATAAATTGACAAATGAAACAGAAACAGAGACATGGATACACGGAACACACTGTCAGCTGTCAGAAGGGCAGGGGGAGGGAGGACTGGATGAAAGAAATGGAAGGGATTATCCAAATAACACAGTTGCATAACTCAGACACAGATAACAATGTGGTGATGGCCAGGGGGAAGGAGGGGTGGGGCTGGGTGGAAGCAAGCAAATGGGGGTGGGGGGTGGGAGGAGATGGGGATATGGGTAAGAGTGTCAACAAAAATAAAGGGAAAACAAGCCCTCGTAACCTGGCCTGTGTGGCTCAGTGGTTGAGTATTAACCTATGAACCAAGAGATCACAGTTGGATTCCCTGTCAAAGCAGGGATTGCAGGGATTCCCGGGGTTGCAGGCTCAATCCCCAGTAGGGGGCATGCAGGAGGCAGTCAATCAGTGATTCTCTCTCATCATTGATGTTTCCATCTCTCTCTACCTCTCCTCTCCTCTCTCTGAAATCCATAAAAACATATTTTTAAAAAAGAAAAAATTTTAAAAACCTCATAGACACAGAGAACAAACTGATGATTGCCAGATGAGAGGGGGTGTTGGGAGGCTGGGTGAACAAGGTGAAAGAATTAAAAAGTACAAATTGGCAATAATAATATAGTCACAGGGATGTAAAGTACAGCTTAGGCAACATCAATAATAATAATAGTTTAGTATGCTAATTAGACCAGACAGCTGAACGACCTCCTGGACATCATTCTGGATGTCCTTCCAGATGAAGCAGCTGTGGTGGGGGCAGAGACAGAGGTGGTTAGGGGCAAGCAGGCAGGCAAGCAGGCAGGTTAGGAGCCAGCAGTCCCAGATTGGGAAGGGTTAATCTGATAACTAGTTAAAGTCAATGTTTGCAGGGGTGAGGGGAGTGGGTGGGTGGAGGTGGAAGAGGGACTAGGGGGATAAATAGTGACAAAAAAATAAAATAAAGAAAAACAATAACAAAGTCAATGTATTAATAACATTAGCTAATAGTAACCAAGGGCTTACTCTGCCATTTACTGTGATAGTGCTTTATTTGCTTGATCTCCTTTATCTGCATTATCTCACGAGAAGAATCAGCTAAAGAGGGAGTCCCACCGGTGTGGCTCAGTGGCTGAGCATTGACCTAGAAACCAGGAGCTCACGGTTCGATTCCCGGTCAGGGCTTCTGACTGGGTTGCGGGCTCCATCCCCAATGTGGGGTATGCAGGAGGCAGCTATCAATGATTCTCTCTTGTTGTTGACGTTTCTCTCTCTGTCCTTCTCCCTTCCTCCCTGAAATAAATAAAAACATATTTTAGAGAGAGAGAGAAGAGGGATGTCTCAATCAGTACTTCCTGAGACAGTGTTCACCCAGCTTCCCAACCCCCTCTCATCTGGCAATCATCAGCTTGTTCTCTGTGTCTATGAGGTTTTCAAATTTTTTTTAAAAAAATATGTTTTTATTGATTTCAGAGAGAGGAAAGGAGAGGTAGAGAATCATCACTGAGCACTAACTTTACAGCAGACCCTATACTCCTGTATAAATAACCCTTGTAAACCCGAGAAATAGCTATCATTAATCCCCCTACACAGCGAGGAAACTGGTATGGAGGGAGTGTGCCGCCCAAGAGCATACAATCAGTAAAGCTGAAGTCAGATTTTGAACTTGTCTGTCCGATTCCATATCCCATACTCTAAGCCACTACACTGTACTCCACTCAAACATTTATTGCACTGAATTTACCGAACGATTATTTAATGCTTAGAAGTGGCAATGGTGATGATATGGCAGCCAGACACAATAGTCATCTTTCAATAAGTGAAACGGGTGGCCATGACTTCACACATACATCACACAAACTGAGGTTATGTCAGGGCAAGAGGCCAGGGAGCTCAGACCTGGATAGTGAGTGCTCCGGAGAGCATTGCTGTCCTTGCTCATCCGCTCCATGATGGTTTTCCACCTGTTGTTGACCTGGTCAAATAAGGCTGATTCATTGGGCAGCTGCTTACGGATGTCCTCTCCTAGGAAGATATTCTGAAGGGCCAAGAATTTTGGAGTGAGCGGCGTTTCTCACATACCTTCCACACTCTGCTCCCTGCTCCCAGACCATGGGTGAGAGTTGAGTGGAAGATAAGGAGCATTAGAATCAAAGGGTCAGAGAGGTCAGATATCTGGGTCCAAGAAAAATAATGAAAGAAGAACCAGGCTTTTCAGGGAGGGAACTGATGATGAGCGGTAATGACTAGTGCTTAGGTCCTGAATGAAGGATCGGTATCGAGGTGGGAAAATAAAGCTGGGAACGGGGCAAATATTTAGGCCCTATGCAAATAAGAGAATAAAAAGAGGGTGTAGAAAGAGCTCAGGCTGAGTCCTGACCTCCAGGTACATCCACTGACGCTGTACTATGAGCACCGTCTCAATAACCTCCAAGATGAGGGAGAGGCAGCGCTCCCAGTGGTCCACCTCCTTCTCAAAGGCCTTGACAAAACGAGACGCCTTCATGGTAGACAGCGCCACCTGGTTATCTTCCAGTGCTTGGAATACTTCGTCTGTTCCTCTGGGAAGAGAAGCATCAAAATCACGTTCCTTCCCCATCTGCCAATCCTTGGTCCCCAATCCACAGCCCCGGTCACACAGCCTCCCCTCTCTACCTGAGTCGGTGGTAGCCCTTATCCTTGTAGGGTACTATGTCTAGCTGAATCACGTCCCAAGTCTTGGCAATGTTTTGTAATGCCTATGGAAAGAAATCGGGGGACGGAACAATCAGATATTTAATCCCCAAGGGGAACAGAGCTGCAAGAAGCCATCAGATGATACAAAGCTGGAAGCCTTTGCTGCAAGCGTAGGAACGGGGGAGTACGGGAGAGGATTCTGTCTTACCAACTCTATTGCCAGTTCTTTGGTCGCGGAGGCAGAGATCTCCCCAATCTTCTCCACGTGCTGATCCATCCCAAGTTCCACAATCTCCTCCAGAGTAAAGCTTTCGGATTCCTGATCAAACTCCCGCTGGATCTCATCCTTGACCTGGTCCCAGTGCCTGCAGCCGGGGACAAGGGTCAGTTTAGAAGGCGAACATCAGGGCCTACTGAAAAGTGTTAGCATCACTCCTCAGGCTTCTTCCCATTGGGATATTATGACTGTGTATTTATTTATTCGTGATTTCACCCCTACTTACTAAATAGGCTGTAACATGCAATTTAGGCACCGTGGGGAATACAGAAATCGATGTGCGATTCTCAGGAGAGGGAGTTAAGATGGATCATTACAGTTTTATTACAGTTTCTCTGCTGGGCTAAGTGCCCTGCATGAAATATCTCACTTAATTCTCACAACACTCTGTAAGTCAGGGGTGGGGTGGGAAACGTCCAACCCGTAGGCCATATCAGGCCCACAAAACCATTAGGTCTGGTCCTGACGATGCATTCGGGGTGCATTAATTAAATGTCAAATATCACAGATTAATGTTTAAGGTGATAATTTTGCATGGCCCACGAAGGATGTTATAAATATCCACATGGCCCCTGGCAGAAAAAAGTTTCCACACCCCTGTATAAAAGATGAATTATTGTCATTCCATCCTAATAAACATGCACATGTGACCGTACCTCAGCTCCTGATTGGCTATGCTACCAGCCAATCAGGAGTAGGGGGCTTGACCAGCAGGATGGGAAGCGAGGCCAGCTAGGCCTGCGGGGGCGTGGCCTGCGGGGGCGTGGCCGTGGTGCAGCGTGCACTCCCTAGGCCCCAGGCCCTGCGGAGGGGCAGGAGGAGGCGGCTGTGGCAGTGGCGCAGGCTGCGTGGGCTCCCCAGGTAGGGGCCCCTCGGAGGGGTGGGACGGCTGCGGGAGGCGGCCTGGGGCTGTGGGGCACGCAGTCTGCGAGGTGTGCTGTCGGAGAGGCGCCCACCTGCTGGGTTGGCACGGGACCCCCCCCCCCCCCCCCCCCCAGTTCTGGATGCATTTCTCTGCTCCTTCCATCTCCATGACCTCATGCCATTGTCAGTGGCAGTGTGTGCAAGTCCAGTAAGGTCAACCTTTCCACAAGCCCCTCGCACACTCCGCTGCTCTCTGCCTCCTCAGGCCACGATCGGAGCGGGGAGCCTTCCAACCAGTTGCTCCAGCTTCTGGAGATGCTGAGGAAGGCGCGCCCTCATCAAGGCTGCAGCATCTCCAGTTTCTCAGCTCATGCCCTCTCCCCAGGAGGCTAGGGAGAACATATATGGCAAAGTTCTTTAAGCCACGGCAGGCACATAGAGGGGCTCGGGCCCTTTCCGGCCCTAGGGTTAGGCAGCATGCCCTATGGTCCTAGGTGTCTGTGGGTGCCTGGGGTTGCGGCCGGCCTGAGTGAAGCTGGCCCAGGTCCTGGGTGCCTATAGCTGGCCAGAGGGAGGGAAGCCTGGGTCCCAGGTGTGGGGCAAGGCAGAGGCAGTTAGGAGCAATCAGGCCAGCAGGGGAGCACTTAGGGGCGATCAGGCAGGTAGGCAGAGGTGGTTAGGGGTTACACATCCCCGAAGGGTGCAGACTGGGCTAAGGGAACCCCCACTCTGTGCATGAATTTTGTGCACCGGGCCACTAGTTTATATATGAAAAAACTGAGGCTTAAAGAGATTAAATAAATAAAGTGGTTAGGTTATACTTAACCACATACTTAATGGTGAAACATTGCCAAAATCATTATCATTGGAGACAATGCAAAAGAAGTAAAATTATTTCCTCCTCAATTGATATGTAATTAATTATTAAAACACCATTTGTAATATAGCTTATTCTATACTCAATGGTTTCCAAGGACCCTTCTATCATAAATAAGTTCCAGATGCATTACAAGAGTTAAACTTGAAAAACAAAAGTATAAGGAATTATAAGAGAGTTGCAGAGGATGAATTTTAACTCTGGGGTAAGGGAGGTCTTAAACAAGGCACAGAAGCAAAAATCATAAAGGAAGACAGCTGTTGCCTTGGCTAGTGTGGCTCATTGGTTGGGCGTTGATTGTTCTGTGCACCAAAAGGTTGCTGGTTCAATTCCCTGTCAAAGGCACATGCCCTGGTTGTGGGCTTGATCCCTTGTAGGGGGCAGGTGGGAGGCAGCAGATGGATGTTACATTCTCACATCAAAGTTTCTCTCTCTCCCCCTCCTTTCCTCTCTCTCTAAAAATCAATAAACTATTTTTTAAAAAGAAAGAAAGTTATACTTTTGGCTGCATCAAAATGAGAACTTTTGTATGGCAGAAGGCATACAGCTTAGCTAAGACAGATGACATAAAGTGAGAGGAGACAGATGGGGAAGGAAGCAGAGAAGGGATACAGGAGAACCCAGGACAGTGGCAGGCTCTAAGGAAGGTCTCTTCCAGAGTGTGTGTGTGGACAGAGGGGAACAGAGAGCTATGATCACCAGGGAGGGGGCAACTGAAAGAATGAGATGGCAGCACAGGCCAGATGCTCACCCCAGGAGCAGAGATTTACCTCTCTCTAAGAGCGGAGTTTCGCAGGTCTGAGATTAGAGGCATGGTCCTCTTGAACTGCTCGAGTTTTGATCGAGTGGTTTCAATGATTTCCCAGTTTCGGTCCTGAGCAAAAGCGGGAGCATCAGAAGATTTGACAATCTTCCCTGCACAGTTCCCCTTCCTCCACTGACTGATGCCCCTTCCCTCCTTTCTCCACACACCTTATACTCTTTGGCTAGTCTTACAAGGCGACGATACAGCCCATGGGCCATGGTCTCCATGGCCTCCGTCTGCAGGTTCAGGAACCGACCAGTCTTCCACTGGTTCCAGTTCTCCTCCCAGTCCCGTGTGATCTCCCAGACTTGCTGGAGTGCGTCCAGCTCCTTCATGGCAGAGAGCAGAAAGATGTGTTAAGTAACATGACTCTTGCCCTCTTCCAGACAAACACTCAGGTTCTTTGCACCTCTTCTCTGAGAAGTTTTTCCCTCCATGCAATAGAGCTACCTCCTCAATTCAGATTTCTTTCTCTACTCTCTAGCCTTAGGAGCTCCTCAAGCAACAAGCACAGGAAAGTATATTCAGCATCATTAGTCAGCAGGGGCATGCAAATCAAAACCACATGAGACTCAACTTCACACCCACCAGAATGGCTAGGACAAAAAAAAAGTGTGGGGGGGGGGGGCGAGGAGTAAGTGTTGGCAAGGATGCAGAGAAATAGAAATCCTTGTACGTTGCTAGTGGGAGTGTAAAATGGTGCAGCTGCTGTGGGAAATAGCTTGGCAAGTCCTCAAAAAGTTAAACATAGAATTACCATATGATCCAGCAATTCCACTCCTAGGTACATACCCACAAGAACTGGGAGGAAAGACTCAAACAAATACAAGTACACACATGTTCATAGCAGCACTACCCACAACAGCTGAAAGGTGAAAACAACCTAAATGTCCATCAACTTGTTAATGGATAAACAAAATGTGGTAAATTCATACAATAGAATACTAGCCAACCACAAAAAGGGATGACATATTGATTGGCACATGCTCCAACATGGATGAACCCTGAAGATACCATGCTAAGTGAAAGAAGCCAGATACAAAGAGCCATATATTTGTATGACTCCATTTATATAAAATGTTCAGAATAGGCAAATCCACATGCATAGGAAATAGGTTAGTGGCCAACAAGGACTGGGGAGAGATGGTATGGGAATGACTGCTGTGGATACTGGGTTTCCTTTCAGGGTGATAAAAATGTTTTAAAACTAGAGATAATGGATACACAACACTGTCGATGTACTAAATGCCACTGAATAACTGTTCACTTTAAGCTGGTTCTTTTGTTATCCAAATTTTACATCCACTTTTTAAAATAGCTACTCATGTTGCCAAAACCGGTTTGGCTCAGTGGATAGAATGTCAGCCTGCGGACTGAAAGGTCCCAGGTTCGATTCCAGTCAAGAGCATGTACCTTGTCTGTGGGCACATCCCCAGTAGGGGGTGTGCAAGAGGCAGCTGATCCATGTTTCTGACTTTCTATCCCTCTTCCTTCCTCTCTATAAAAAATCAATAAAATGCATTTAAAAAATAAAAGCTACTCATGCCTGGTTGGCGTGGCTCATGGTTGAGCATCAACTTATGAACCAGGAGGTCACCTTTCGATTCTGGTCAGGCACAGGCCAGGCTTGTAGCTCAATCCCCAGTAGTGGGAGGTGCAGGAAGCAGCTGAGCAATGATTCTCTCTCATCTTTGATGTTTCTATCTCTCTCTCCCTCTCCTTCCTTTCTGAAATCGATAAAAAATATTTAAAAATAAAATAGAATAAAATAAAATAAACTCCTCATGCACCCATCTTCCTAGTCCCAGCTGTTTTTCCAGGCCCTTAGGGTAGATTCACTGTCCCCTGCCCCATAGCCTTAATTACCATGAGAGCCTAGCTCGGCACCCACCTTCTCTAGGTTCTGCAGGTCCTTGGAGGCTGGCTGCTCGATCTTGAAGATGCCCAAGTTGGAACGGAGAGTGTTCTCTTCTTCCCTCATGGTGTTCAGCATGTTCCGCATTTGGGCGATCTGCTCTAGAGCAGCCTGATGTCCCACATTGCTGGTGAAGGGGCCTGTGGAAAATCCCAGATGACGCTCAGATTCCCACTCAGGGTCACAGTCCTCTGAGAGGACTGTCATCGCTCTCCTACCTCTTTGTGGGTAAATCTCACTTCTTTCTCACACAAGAGAGGGAAGGAAAGGAAAATAAGAAAATGCGTTGAAAGGATGATGATTAATCTTACCTAAACTACTACATGTGGCTCAAGAATCAGAAACAGGTAGGACTCGGGAGGTGAGGATAAGAAAACTGGAAATGTGAGTTGGGCTGATGTCTTTTGACCAAAAGTCAGAGACCACAGTGGGGTTGCTGACAGAAGTGCCACTGCTCTTTTCCTGCCCCAGTACAGTCCTTCCTACACTCATCCTTGTTCGCACCTCCCTCGACTGTAAGCTTTGAAAGACTGGGTCAAAACAATGGTAAAGAAGGAGGAGAGGATACAAAAGGGGTTACCTTTGTTGCCAAATTCTTCCAGAAAATTATGGGCTTTCTTCTTGAAGTCATCAGCTGAGTGAATAAGGCCTGTCTTGAATTTCTCCTTGTGCTTCTTCAGCATCTGTTCACTGTCCAACAGTGTTTGTTGGAAGATAACCCACTCCCCATTGAGACCGTTCAGCATCTCCAGGACCTAGGGGCATCAAAGAGGGGGGATGATCCCTGAGCAGGAGTTCGGTCCATTTCTCACCAATGCCTTTAGGGACTCTTTTCTGATGCTCCAGAACAGAGTCTGTGGCCAAGCTCTACATGCAGAGAGGCCCAAAGAAATCAAGCAGTGAGTTGATGGGCCTAAAAGAACTCAATAAATACCCTTAGGTGGGTTATCTCAGTGGTTAAAGTGTCAGCCCAAGGACTGGAGGATCCTGGATCTGATTCCAGTCAAGAGCAGGTACCTCCATTGAAGGCTTGATCCCCCTGATTAGGGTGCATGTGGGAAGCAACCAATCGATGTGTCTCTCTCACACTGATGTCTCTCTCTCTCTCTCTCTCTTTCTCTCTCTCTCTCTCTCTCTCTCTCTTTCTCCCTTCCTCCCTCCCTCCCTCTCCCTTTTTTTTTCTCCCTCTCCTTCTCCCTCTCCCTTCAACTTTCTCTAAGAGTCACTTGGGGAGAACTAAGATGGCCGCAAAGGTAAAACACCTATCTTGCCGTCATAATCAGCAATTTTAATACTACAACTTAACGAAAGAACAAACACCCTCCAGAATCACCAGAAAGCCCGCCGAGTGAAAATTCCACAAATAAAAGTGAAGATAAGACACTGTGACTCGGAGGAGCGGCGGCGGACAGCGTTGAAAGATTCGGGCGCAGAGAGAGGTTTGGAGTGCGCGCCGCGGAGAGGGCGGGCGGCTGAAAACCTGCCAGTTTTCTCGAACGGGGAGACAAAGGCGTCCCACTGGACTGATTCTCCAGCTCTGGGCGAAGTCCAGAGAACCCACTATCACACGGGGTGAAAACTGGACAGTGGGAGGGCACGCCAAAGCTCGGGTGCTGCTGGGTCTCCCGGCTTGTGGAGAAGGCAGCTTGCACGAACAGCTCGGCTGCGTGACGGCGCAGAGAGCGCACCGCGACTTGCCTCTCATTCGGAAAACCGTCAGACTGCTTTGTTTTATGACCCTGGGTGAGCCATTGCGCATGCAGACTCTTTTGGGAAAGTCTGAATTCCCCGGCAGCCGGTGGAGCTCGGCAGCGGCTCTCTCTCAGAGGTGCTGGCAGCCATTGCCCCCCAGCACAGAGTCCCTGGGGCAGCACAGGGCGGAGCTAACACTGTCTGCTTGGCCCGGAGACCCCGCCCACCCAACCTGAGCACAGCTGAGCTTCACAGACAATTGGCCTGGAGGTCAACCCTCCAAGTGCTAACAACGATTGACTGAGCTTAACTTCAGCAAAACTGTGCAACCCATATCCACCTCAGGTAACCGGGGAGGCTGAGCCACTGTCCCTAGTAGGAAGTCTACCACACAAAGCTAATTGACCAACTCAGGGAAGCAGCCACCATGCAGCGACATGGAAAGAAATCAGATGTGAAAGAAATGGAGGAAAAAAAACGACTGGACATGGAATTCAAAACCACAGTTATAGGGTTTTTCAAGAGGCTCCAACAAAAGATCGAGGCCTATAAGGAAATAAGCAAGACCACAAAGGAAATGAATGAGTCCTACAAGAAAATGAACAAGACCCTCAAGGATATAAACGAGAGCTGCAAAGAAATGATCAAGACCAACGTGGAAATGAATGAGTCCTACAAGGAAATGAAAGAGACTCTCAAGGATATGAAAAAGGACCAACCAGAAATTAAGCATACACTGACTGAAACAAAAAATATTATACAAAGACCTAAAAGTGTTCTGGAGCACCCCAAGAACCAAGTTAAAGATTTGAAATACAAAGAGGTAAAATCAACTCAGCTGAAAAAGCAAGAAAACAAAAGAATCCAAAAAATTGAAGATGGTGTAAGGGGCCTCTGGGACAACCTCAAGCATACCAACATCCGAATTATAGGGGTGCCAGAAAAAGCGAGAGGCCAAGACAATGAAAACCTATTTGAAGAAATAGTGACTGAAAACTTCCCACACCTGGTGAAAGAAATTGACTTAGGAGTCCAAGAAGTGCACCGAACCCCAATATATAGGAACCCTAAGAGGACCACACCAAGGCACATCATAATTAAAATGCCAAGAGCAAAAGACAAAGAGAGAATATTAAAAGCAGCAAGAGAGAAACAGTTGGTTACCTATAAGGGTGCACCCATACGATTGTCAGCGGATTTCTCAACAGAAACGATGCAGGCCAGACGGGAGTGGCAAGAAATATTCAAAGTGATGAACAGCAAGAATCTACAACCAAGATTACTCTATCCAGCAAAGCTATCATTCAGAATTGAAGGTCAGATGAAGTGCTTCACAGATAAGAAAAAGCTAAAGGAGTTCATTACCACCAAACCAACATTATATGAAATGCTGAAAGATATTCTTTAAGAAGAGGAAGAAGAAAAAGGTAAAGATGAAAATTATGAACAACAAATACACATCTATCAACAAATGAACATAAAAATCAAGTGAATTGATAGGCTGTTGAACAGGATAGACTGGTGAATATAACAGAGACATAGACATAGAGAGGGAATGGACTGACAATTCTTGGGGAGAAAAGGGGTATGGGAAGTGCAGCAAGAGACTGGACAAAAATCTTGCAACAATGGGAGAGGACAGTGGGGAGGGGGAGGTGAGGGTAGAGGGTGGGATAGGTACAGGGTGGAGGGGAGCTATAGGGGGATAAAAAGGGGAAACAATGTAATTAATAAACTGAACAATAAAGATTAAAAAAAAAAGAGTCACTTGGGGGAAAATACCCTCGGGTGAGGATTAACAACAAAAAAGCAAAAAAAAACAAAAAAAAAAAACTTTAAAAGAACTCCATAAACTAACCAGAAATATCATTTGAATTAGCTTTGGCTCTCAGAGGCTTTTGAATCTTGAAACTTCTCCCTGCGCCCCACTCCACACACACACACACACACACACACACACACACACACACACACGTCTGCTCTCCCACACTACCTGCTGCTGGCATGTGTTTAATTTGGGTGGACCAAACAGCTCTGGAACTCACAGTGTCCTCAACGGGCACCTCGTACTTCTCAAGAATGGTGAATTGCTCATGGATGGGAGGAATCTGGGTCTCCAGGTTGGGCAAGTCGTGTTGCAGGGTGTCCATGAGTTGCAAACTGGCCCCCAGTTCCTCCAGCGTCTGGGGAGGGCGGCTTATTCTAAAGTCAGGCAAAAGGGAGCACAGTTAAGGAGACAGGGAAGGGCATGTTCCCCCCGCCTGTGCCATGCGCCCGCCGTACTTCTCCGCATTCTCCTTCAGGTAGGTGTGCAGCTCCAGGAGGCGCCGGGCTGCCATCTCCTTGAGCAGAGTCGTGAACTTGTTCTGCCACTCGTTGCAGTGTTGCACCAGCGCGAACTTGAGATGCGAGCAGTCCAGCAGCACAAACTGGATGTTGAGGACTGTCTCCTCCTTCTGCACGTTATTAGCAACCTCTGTGTAGCTGAAAGGGCCATATTCCTGCTAGCGTGTTTTTTTCTTCGAAGACATGCCCACTGCCCTGATGCCAGTTCAAGTTTTCATTTCCTGCCACCCACACCTGTGCAGCAGCTCCAAAGCGTTCTCCTACACCCCACTGTCTCTCATTTCAGTCCACCCAGACACAGCTGTGATCATGTCATTTCCCCACCGCTGCCTTTGGGACAGCTAGCAGATTCAGTCTGGCATTCGAGTCTCTAGCGTTACATAGGCCTGGGTTGAGTTCATGCTGCTGCTCACAAGCTCTATGACCTCAGGCGGGTTATTTAACCGTTGGAAGCCTCAGTTTCCTCACCTGTGTCATGATGATGAAAATGGGCCCTACCTCAGAAGGTTGTGGAGAGAAGGAAGTTAGTTGTCTTATATAAATCCCTTTGCACCCTCCCTTTTGTGTATCTGTTTTCCAAATACTCACTATTTGGCGAATGTGCTTATATGTCCCCATCTTTATGCCTTTGCTGATGCTATTTTCTCTTCCTGAAATGCCCTTCCACTGCCCACCTCCACAGTCACTCCCTTCATGAAGCCTTTCCTATGTCCCTTTCCCATGTCCTCCCATTGAACTGCCCTGGTACCTTGTAAACCTTAATCATATACTTTTCACATTTGAAGCTTGTATAATAGCAAGTACATGAGGACCGTACTTTAGAGTTTGCCAATATTGGATAATGTCACACCTTGTAAGGTAGGGGGTGTAATATCTGCTTCACAGGAGGCTGAGGCCTGGAGAACTTAAGCGCCTGAAGATTCCACAGCTGGAAAGTGGCAGAGCTGGGATTTCATCAGTTGCCATGATGCTCCAGCCCTGGTCTTTCATCTTCCCTACTCCACTGCAGCCCTCAGGCAGAAAACACTTGTTCACTCCTTTTTATTCCTCAGGATACATAGAACAGTGGTGGTTTCTTTAATAAATGTATGACTGTCCAGAGGACAAAGAGATGGGAGATCTTTTCCTGACTTTAAATTTAAGCATCTTCTTCAATTAACTCCAACCTATCTTCTTAAAATGGAAGTGTTCACTTCTCTCATCCTTTAGATCCCAAGCATTTCCTTCTTTCCAACAGGACCCTATGGTACTACCCACTAAAAGGCTTTTTCCCTAAATCTTATCCAGCTCTGATCTGATCTCCACCCCTGAGAAGCAAAGGTCCAGCCGCCTAGGCCCTGTTCTTTCCTATAGTTGAGGACACACTCTCTGCACCTCTCCTTACCCCCAACCTTCCTTCTGAGCCTCCTGAGATTCTACACCTTTAGAGACAGACCTTCACATCCACCTGCCCTCCTTACCGGGCAATGTCGGCGTCAAATGAAGAGACAGGGGGGTTAAGACGCTGATAGCGGCGAATGAAAGAGTCCTTGTTGATCTCCCAGATTTCCCGATACATATCCCAGGTCTTGAGATAGTTCTGCAGCAGGCCTGCGTTACTCGTCATACCGCTGCTGATCTGGGCCTGGATCTTCTTGATGTCCTCATCACGCTCTGCGGGACCCAGCAAAATGCTTCTCATTAACTTGCACTTCAACCCAAGCTCCAGCCTGGCCCTCGCCCACTGCCCGCTCCCTACACTCCAATATCACCTCCACGAAGGAATAAGACTCAAACATGAGCATTGGAAAATAAAGGAGAAGGCAGAAAGTGAAAGTATAAATTTAATCTATAAGATTCAGATATATCCTCTGTTGGTATCTGGACATGTTATATCCCTGACCCAGTCCTAAATTTGTCCTTCCTAATCTCCCACCCTGAATCCCAAATCCCAGGAGCACCTGTTACCTAATCTTCTCACCTCCATCCCTGCCTTTGCTTCCTTCCCCAGTCTAGCCGCTGACCGGCATTCTCCACCCGGACTAGAGATGACTGACCCAGTGTGCTGGAAACAGCCCCGGCCTCTCCTCCCAGCTCTGCCCATCCCTGCGACTCTGCTATCCATGCACTAAATTCCCTCCCTATTGCCCACTCACCCACGATTAAATGGATGGGGTCACGAAAAAACTTTCGCTTGAGGAGAATTTCAGGGAGGTGGCGGAAGACAGAGATGGTGGAGAAAAGGTGGTTGCCAATGTCATTGACCACATTTGCCAAAGTCTGCAGGGTGGGTGAGAATTCCACCTGGGAGAACATAAAGAGAGAGATTTTGCACAGGCCATGGAGGAGACACGCCTCAGGACGGTAAGGTTGAACACCTCAGAAGCAGATCTGTAGGCCAAAGGATAAAGTCAAGGTTAAGGGTCAGGTTTAAGGATTGAGGGAGACTGGAGATTAAAGTATGATCATTTTCAGATGTTGGGGACAAAATGGTCCCTACCTGGGTCGCATTCCCTTGCATGTCATTCTGCAAAATTACAAGGACTCGGAAGAGTGGGTTTGGGGAGGTCTTTCCATCCCCATTGATAGCTTTGGACAGTTCCAACAGTGACCACTTCACATTCAGTCGCAGGGCATCCTCCATCATGTGGTCCAACCGAACCGTGTATAGCATCCACTGCTGCTGAATCTGGTGGGAAGAGGGAAGGGAAAGAGAATCCTCAGGGAAGACGGGAGGTCCAGCCAAGGGGGATGGAAATAGGCTGGTTAAACAAAAAAGCAGAACTCTGAGTCCAGAAGGAAGAAGGTTTGATCGACTGAAGGTTGGGTGAATCCAAGAACAGAGCAGGATGTTTCAGAAGCACATACTGGGCAGAGGGTTGGGGGGGGAATAGAAAAAAACAAGAGAATGTTCTGATGAGATTGGGGGTCTGGGGGATTCCACAACCACAAAGCCCTGGCCACAGGACCCCTACCTCAGAGCCATCATTCTTGAAGACTTCATAGGAATTGTTCATGATGGCTATCACATCCTGGTGCAGGCTCATCAGTTTATGCTGCACAACTGCCCGGTGCTCCTTTTGGTCCTCCTCAAATTCCAGGTCCCTGTACACCCGTTTGCCACTAATGCGTACCAGCAGGGTCTCTGATATCTCTTGGGCTCGCCAGCCAATGGTCAGAGTGGATGCCTTGAACTCATTCACAATCATCTGTACCTGGACTCAGAGACCCCCCATAGGGTAGGGGATTCAGCTTCAGAAGAGACCCTCTGGGCCTAATTCTGTCCTCCCACCTGTCTTCTCCCTAGAGCTGCTGACAGTAAAGGTCCTTCCCTAAGCACATTTCATTTATTTCCCATTACTCCCTGGTCTCTCCACCACTACCTAAGATTCAGATATTAACTTCCCATGCACCAGCCTTTTGCTCAGCCTTTCGGGTCTAATGACCATGGCCTACCTTGCTGGCATGTATGCGACACTCTGTGATGAAAAAGGTACTGGCCCCCTTCAAGGACCAGTGCAGTTTCTTGAGTCCAGGGTGGATCTTCTTATCCAGGAATCGGATGCGTTCTTTGAACAGGGCCTGCTCATCTGGGGACAGCATGGCAATAATCCTGTGTACAAGAGCAGACTGGTAGCTGATGGGGACAAGCTCTCCCCCAAACCAGAAACTTGGTGGGAAAATCTGAAAGTTCATGATTCTAGATAGTGCTTCCCAATAAAACATTCTGCACCGGTGGAAATGTTCTACAATCGATGCTAATACAATAGCCACTAGCCACGTGTGGCTCTGAAGCATCTGAAACATAGCCTGTGCAAATGAGTGACTGAATTTTTAAAAATTGTTGAATTTCAATTATTAATTAAAATAGAAATAGCCATATGCTGCTAGTGGCTACCACAATGGATAGTTCCGTTCTAGACACCCGAGAAAGACTGCTGGTTCCCCCCAGCCTTGGACTTTAATTGGGCTGAAAAAGGCACCCAACCCAGAACAAAGCCTCACTCCAGAAATGAGTACCAAGGTCATTAAGAGAAGAATTGACTGCATCGCCTTGGTTCAATGAATCTGATGTTATTCTGTGTCCACCATCTGAATACCAGTCTTATTCCTAGAGAAGTGACCCAGGCTTACATACACATGGCCCTATGGGTAGGAGAGGACATGGCTGTTTGTGCTTTCTACCCTAAAGCTAAAAGACAAAACTACAAGGGAATAGTCGTAGGGCCACAGAGAGAGACTGGACAAAAAGAATCTTTTTGAGGTGAACAAAATGTAAAGGATGGACACTGAACTGAAAGAACATCATGGAGTAGATACAACAAAAAGGAGGTAAAAAGGCATGAAGGACTGCAGTGAGGATGGGGCCCTACTTATTGTAGTCTCGAGCGACAAGCAGCAGATTTTCACGAAGAACACGCAGATCCTCTGCACGCTCAGCGACGTTCACCACGTAATGGGGCGTCTCAAACAGCAGCCGCTCCCAGTAGTCAATCTCCACAAAGAGAATCAGCAGAGACCTTGGGGAGAAAGAAAAGCACAGCAGCTGAAGGTACTGCTCACGGGCGTAAGAACCAACAACATTCCGAGCGCGCAGGGCTGGGCAGGGCTGGGCAGGGCCGGGCAGCGCTGGGCAGAGAAAGACGAGAAACGAGGCAGCCCCTCCAGGCCAGGAGGCTGCCGGACACACTGGCTGTGGCTCCTCTCCTCACTAAAGCAGCGGCAAAGGGGTTTTTGTTGCTTAAGGCATAAGCCCACCTATTCAAGGAGACAACAACAGAATAATTTTGGAAGCTGAAAAGTAGATGGATAAGGAGCAGAACTGGAATCTTAAGCTGGTGATGGAAACAGCTAAGTTCATGGTGTAGGACTCTCCAAAGGCCCAGGGGCTGGTGGCTTCAAGTATCAAGGAAGGGCACGAAGGTGGGAAAACCAGGTGAAAGTTAGGAAGCAGCTCTCCCATGTCTCCTCCCCTACTCTGCACAGTTAGGCAGGTGCCCTCTTCACCCCAACAAAAGACTGAGGGCTTCTTGCCTGGAGAAGGCAGTACAGAACCAGAGGGTCTTTGGACTGGACCCCGAGCCCAGCTGGAGGAGAGAGGGGTCGCTAAGTGGCCATGTGCACACTAAAGGTTAAGACCTCCAGCCTGCTTTTCCTTCCCGGAAACCAACACTCTGGCCGCTGGATCTACCGTCTCCAGAATGAAGTTTAAAAGAGGAAAAGTGCCAAAATGATCACGTCAGTAGCCCCCTGAAAACAGCCCCTCCCCAGCCTGCATCGGCCTGCAGTAAAGCTCACAGGAGTGAAATTTTAACTTGTCAGCCAACAGCACAGATTTGGATACTACCTTCCTGATGCTGAGCTGAAAACTTCATGAGAAACTTTTGTCACAATGATGTTCAGGCTTTGTCAGAAGTTTCTCAATAAATTTCCAGAGTAAAAATTTTATTGTATTGACAAGTATACTTTATAAAAAGAAACAAATGTGGCCCTACCTGGTTTGGCTCAGTGGATGGAGCGCTGGCCTGTGGACTGAAGGGCCCAGGCTGGAGCCCGGGTGCAGGCTCGATCCTCAGTGTGGGGTGTGCAGGGGACAGCTGGTCAATGACTCTCTCTCTCTCACCATTGCTGTTTCTATCTCTCTCTCCCTCTCCCTTCCTCTTTGAAATCAATAAAAATATAATTTTTTAAAAAAGAAATAAATGTGGGGAATTATTTTTGCAAAACGGTTTATAATTATCCTCAGACAAGTGGTGAGGCAGAAGAGGTAGGAAAGTGAGCTAGCTGAGTTTAGTGCTGACAACCCAGAGTGAACTGACTCGGTGGAGAAAGTGCCACAGGACTGGGGAGGAAGGAGAAAGTGCAAGCCCCAGACACAAAAAAACAAACAAAGAGGCCAGTCCCCAACTCTGCTCTGGAAAATTCCACTACAGAGGAATCTGCTACCTACATAGTGATAACAGCTCTTTCTGCCGGCAAACAGACATCTGGAGTATGTTTGTGATCAGGGCAATCAGTAAAGTTGGTCTGGCCATAGAATGTGGTAAAAGCCAATTTGGACTTCAGAGCTCAAATATTTGGGATATAAGGTGGGAGAGTAAAAGTGCTTGTGAGATAAACTAGATACTATTAGGGACTGGAAGGCTTCTGTGACTAAGGAAGAGTCAGGTAATTCTGAGTACAATTAGCACATTTAAAAAGCATGCTTATTTCAAGACTTATCTGGACATTGAACACAAAAGAATAAATTGATAAAAGTAATTTTACACCTCCTTGGAGTTTTACTAGGCTTTGGAAAAGCTGAAACTGTCTTGGATTTCTTTTTTTCTGTCTTGGATTTCTTTACTGGTTTGATGAGCCCAGACTTTTCAAAATCCTACCCTATACATTATTTACTGGATTGAGGCAATTTTACCTTAAAAAACCACAAAAATGTAAAGCAGCTTATAGCAGATCTCTCTAGAAAACAATTGCCAAAGGACAGGAGCACTTCTTCTCTCTGAAAGAAGTGTCTAGCTAATTTTTGGGTTTCGGCTAAACCCAAGCCTTGTAAACTCTACCATAAATATTATGCAAGTAGAATTTAGATAAGTATCTGATGTATTCCTTGACAGGAAATTTTTATCTTAATTTTATCCTAACTAGATGAGTACAAGTTCAAACATTAGGTAAATATATCACTTTGGAGGGAAGGGAACAAGATATAAGAAGACTGGTTGAAAACTTCTAGTACAATAATGCAAAAATGCATAATGGAACCACAAAAGACCCCAAACAGCCATAGCAATCTTGAGAAGAACAAAGTGGGAGGTATCATACTACCTGATATCAAACTATACTACAAGGCTATGGTAATCAAAACAGCATGGGAGTGGCATAATGGAAAAATTTTTGAAAGACTTTGAATGTATAGAACAGTGTGCATAATATACTACTATCCTATCTAATAAAAGAGTAATATGCAAATTTACCATACCTCCGATCAAGCCACACCCACCAGCCAATCAGAAGCAAATTATGCATATTAACCCAATCAAGATGACAGTTGATTTGCATATCTGCGCACAGCAGAAGACAGCATAGAAGGAAGCCAAGCACTGCAGAAGGGAGCAAAGCTGCAGAGAAGTAAGCAAGCGGGGTGGAGAAAAAGGGAGGGAGCAAGGCAGAGGAGATGGAACCAAGCAAGGCAGGAGAGAAGGGAGGGAGCTTTGCTCAGGCCACAGGACGCTCTATTCTTGCAGGAATCTTCCTGCAACAGGTCTCTATTTATAATAAAAGCATATTATACTTATGTAGACACTAGAAGCCTGGTGCACGGATTCGTGCACCAGTAGGGTCCCTCAGCAAGGCCGGAGAGGATCAGGCTGAAACTGGCAGTCCGACATCCCCCGAGGGGTCCCAGAGTGCAAGAGGGCACTCTGCAAAGTTGTTGTTGCTTGGCAGCTCCTGCATTGAGCGTCTGCACCCTGGTAGTCAGTGTGTGTCACAGCCACCAGATGGTCAGCCGGTCAGCCAGTTGCTTAGGCTTTTATACTCACCCGTGGAATGTTACACAAGAAACTGGTAACATTGATTCAGCAATGGAGATTATTCTCTACCTTTAATCTTATAATGTGCATATATTACTCTTTCTAAATGTTTTTAAATGTTTTCATTTCAGAGAGGAAGAGAGAGGGGGAGAGAAACATTTATCAGCTGTCTCCTGCATGGCCCCTACTGAGGGTCGAGCCCACAACCCAGACATGTGCCCTTGACTGGACTCGAACCTGGGACCCTTCAGTCCGCAGGCTGATGCTCTATCCACTGAGCCAAACCAGCCAGGGCCTAAATTTGCATTTGAAAAACGCCATGTTTACCAAGTTTTATGAGGTGATTTAAAAACTAAATAAATAATGGCCGATACTGGTTTGGCTCAGTGGATAGAGCGTTGGCCTGCAGACTGAAGGATCCCAGGTTCGATACCGGTCAAGGGCATGTACCTTGGCTGCGGGCACATCTCCAGTAGGGGGTGTGCAGGAGGCAGCTGATCGATGTTTCTCTCTCATCGATGTTTCTGATTTTCTGTCCCTCCTCCTTCCTCTCTGTAAACAAATCAATAAAATATATTAAAAACAAATAATGTTTATTGATTGTTTATTCTTTGTGAGGACTTTTACACATATCACCTTGCCTTGTGACAACCTCAGGAAAGGATGTTTTAAGAAGTTGAGGAAACTTGGGCTCAGAGAAATTCAGCGGCTTCCCTGGGTCCCATGGCAAAACAGATCTACTCCAGGTTTCAAACGCTGGTCTGTCCAGCACTGACGCTTATGCTTCACTCTCACTGCCTGACCCTGAGAAGGAAGTAGCCACCAACCAGTGCTTACTTATAGCATCTCTTACCTCTTTCTCAAATTTTGTTTTGTCTCATACTCAAAATGTATTTACTGGTGTTTAATAAAATTCTGTTATTTGAATATAGCCCTTTAGCTCATGGGTAAAGGGCAATTGATGGACTCTATGTGCTCATATTAATATTATCACAAGTGTGTCTGGGTGTCTCCCAAACCCAGCTCTTTTGAGGGTGCCCAGCTCGATGAGAGAATATGTCTCGCAAAGTCAGCTCCGTTATGTGCTTGCAAATGTCATAGCTAGGCCAATACTGGCCTTGTCTTCTGTCTCTTCAAAATCTTATTATTGGTTTATAAAGCCATTTTTATATGATCCTGTTGGGCCATACCTCAAAAAGCCATGAGTCCTATCAAAGCTGGGCTCCAACAGCCACCACTGACCAAAGACTTTTTGCAAATCTCTTCCCCTTATCTTCATGCTGGGCTTTCAACTGCTTCCTTATCCCTGTGGCTTCAAACATCTCTCCTCCTCACTAATGCCTCTGGCCTGACAGACAGCATTGGTCCTTTTGCTTCCTTCCTCAACCGTGAGTGTCATCTCCTCTGCTTAGGCTGCCTTCAGCTGCCCAGGACAGACACACAGTTTCTTGTGTCCCTGACTCCATCTCTACACAGGCCTTCTCTGGCAAAACCCCTTCAAATCTGCCCAACAGATAAAGACATTCTATGAGTTAAAGCCAATGCTAGTAGCAGCAGCCTAGAAATGTGTGAAATACCTCTTATTACAGGGCCTCACTGATGACAAGAGAGAGCCAAAACCAATCAAGTAAAAAGTCATTTCCTTCCGATCAGGAAAAAACTGTCACCAGAAGGTTGATAATCTCTGTTAACAGATGCCTCACATAGCTCCTTCTTTATTTTTCTCTCCTGCATCTTATTTGGAAAGGAAACACCGCTCCAAGAGTAGATATAACTATTCGCTCACAGGGAGACAGAAGGCAGGGACTTCCCCATTATATAAACGTCCTGTGCCTATCTTGGTTCCTAGCATGTGGAAGGCACTCACTATATATTGTTCAGTAACTAGTAAATGAATTAATCACACATTAAATAATTATGTGAAAAAGTCACGGTTATAAAGCTAGTAGGAGAGGGCATACTCCACAGCCCCATCAATTCTCGGTAAAGCCCACTCCATGGCTCCTGGTTTGGGTGATTTGGCTGAGCCATCATGGCCATCTAGTGGCAGAGCACCGACATCACTGGTCTAGCAGGTCAGTGGGGTTTCTTTTTTTTTAAACCATTGCTTTTAAAGATAAGTTATAAAATTAAAATTGGGAAGTGATAGGAAACATATTTCAGTATGAGAGAGAGTTAGAGAGAATGGAGAGAACACCGAGAGATGGGTGTTAAACTCCTGGGAGAACTGGGGAAGGGAAGGCACCAGAGACAGAACAGGTAGAAGGAGTCAGATAAAGGCAGAAGGAATGGGCTGGGTCTTTACTTGTCAAAGTTGACATCCAACATGCCCGCCTTCTCCTGGCTGATGCGTAACAATGGCGTATCCAGCCGCCGAATGCAGTCCTTGTCCAGGGTTGCTGTCCAGTCTTGGAAGGTTTTTCGAACCAGTTCATCAATGGCCTGAACCATCTGCTGATAGGTATGTACACTCTCCTCTCCAGTCCCAATGTGGGGCAGGAAATAAGCATTAGAAAGACACTGAGGAAGAACACAAATGGTTTACTTACCACATTCCTCCACATGACCATCTCCCTGACCACACACACACCCCAGCAATATGTGTGAGGCTTGCTACGGAGATTGATTTTAACTACTATTTTTTCTTGAAAATTCCACCAATTCTGGATATATTTTTAAAATATATTTTATTAATTTTTTACAGAGAGGAAGGGAGAGGGATAGTTAGAAACATCGATGAGAGAAACATCGATCAGCTGCCTCACAGACCCCATACTGGGGATGTGCCCATAACCAAGGTACATACCGTTGACCGGAATCGAACCTGGGACCCTTGAGTCCGCAGGCCAACGCTCTATCCACTGAGCCAAACCGGTTATGGCTGATTTTAACTACCTAGCCCAGCAATTTTCAACCAGTGCTCCTCAGCATGCTGATGTGCTACAAGAATTTTTAAAATATGCAACACCTGACTAGTAGTCAGGGACACTGGTCTCTTTTCCCTTAGATTGTCAAATTGAAAAATGACAACAGCCTTGCTAGCTTCGGCAGCACATACACTAAAATTGGAACAATACAGAGAAGATTAGCATGGCCCCTGTGCAAGGATGACATGGAAATTCATGAAGCGTTCCATATTTTTTTTTAATGGCAACAGCCAATACAACCATAATCATCCAATGTGCATAAATAAATCAAAACTGAACTTTTTTGGCAGATAGGCAAAAAATACATTTTTGTGTGTTCTGCATAATTTTAATAATGTGTTTATGTGTGGCATGAGATGAAGAAGGTTAAAAATCACTAATTTAGAGGGAAAGTAGAGCCAAAAAAAAAAAAAGAGTGAGAAGAGACCAAGGAACCATGAAGAAATGGAATCAAAATAAAGAGAAGCACCGAGATTCAGGTCAAGAATAAAGCTGGGCCCTAGCTGGCTTGGCTCAGTGGATAGAATGTTGGCCTGCAGACTGGGGCCTCAGGTTCGATTTTAGTCAAGGGCACACACCCGAGTTGTGGGCTCAATCCCCAGTAGGGAGCAAGCAAGAGGCAGCCAGTCGATAATTCTCTCTCATCATTGATGTTTCTATCTCTCTCCATCTCCCTTCCTCTCTGAAATCAACAAAAATACATATATTTTTAAAAGCTGGGGAAAGAAAATAAATTATAGAAGGTGAAGGATTTAAGAGGTACCAGCCTGAAAACCAGTAAGTGCCTTTCTCATTGTAGTCGGAGCCCACTACTTCTAAAGAAACGCCCAACTGTCTGTAAGCTGCCTTACTATCTCCCAGAACCAATTCGATGATGGCAGGTAGATGGCTTCAGACTTATATTCCCCAAAAGTTTATGTTTGTTTGTTTGTTTGTTTTCTGTTTCTCTGTGCCTATTCTTCTAGGGAGACAGGCAGGTCCTTTAAGGGTCTCGCCTATCCAGTTCTCTGGATTTTGAGGTCATATTACTCTTCTGGCGGCCCAGCTTCTCAGATGCTGGCCCCATTCCTCCTCTCCACCTTGATAGAAATGCCCATGGTTCTACCAACCAGACTCACCATTGATGCAAATCCAAGGCCATGGTCTACCTCACGCGGAGCTGCATCTGCCCCTCCCCTGGGTAGACTTAGTCTCTGGTCATGAAAACTCTCTAGGGGATTTCTGGACGGGTCCCGCCCAGTACGTGGCACGGCCTGCAAACCCCGCCGTCTCACTGAGGACACGTTTTAGCAAAGTTCAGGCACTTACGTTCATGACCCTGTCGATGCGCCGCCGCAGGATCCGCACATAGTGAGCCTGTCCAGAATACTGGGCCATGTAGGGCTCCAGGTAGGGCCATTTCTTGTTCAGTTCACGGTTCACGAGGGCCAGTTCACTATTAAACAACATGTAGAGATCCACCGCCTTCTTGTCATATGTTCGCTTGATAGCCTAACGGAGAAGAGATAGAAGTTGACAATATGTCCTGGGGATATGGGTTCCTCCACTTACCCATCCTAGAGGAGAGCTACAACCTGCTGTGGGGGTCACTCTCCTTAGGGATCTGGAAACCAGGGGCACAGAAGGCAGAAAAGAGACAATGGCGATTTAGGACACAGGAGAGAGCATGAGAGGAGGCGGGGTGGTGTCTGGAAGGCTCATGAGGAGTGATGGAAAGCACAGAGAGCGAGGGGTGGCGGAAGCAGGCGGGCAGTGACACCTCACGGGTTGCCAGCCTGTGGAAGGTATCCAGCAGCAGCACTCCATGCTCCACGTCTCGAACTAACTCGAAGGCAGAGGTGATCAAGTTCTGGGTCATCACCTCCAGGTCCTTGACTCCAGCACGGAAACTGCATCATCAGAGAGGCATGTTGAAAGGAGGGTGCCTTTGCCGCATACTAGTCACATATCTAGTATGAGGCAGAACTGGGCTGCAAGCCCCAAAGGCTAACCCTGGAACCCTTCCTCTCAGCCAACACTCCTTCCTGGCATTCGATCCTGCCTCCCTTTCCCTGACCTGTCACCTCCACTCTCCTTTGTACACTCTCACCGCTCCTCTCAATCTTGGCTCCCCTGGCCTCCCCTCCCTTCTCTGTGCAGAGTCGGCCTACGGTTCTCTCACCGATTGTAATCTTCATGCCAAGAGGTGTTCTTAACATCCAGGATGCCCCCGCGAACAGCTCGCAACATATGAAGATTTTTATAAAAAATATCCTCAATCTCAAGCAAGTTCCGTGTTATCTGGGGCCCTTGGGCACCAAAGAAGCGAGGAAGGGGACCTTGCTTGCCATCCTCCCAGCGGGCAAAATGGTACTGGCAGTCACATACCTAAAAAGAAGTCAACGTGAGAATTCCTGCTCTCCTTTCTGAACTTGTAAGTCCTGTGCCCTTTGATTTAGCCTAAAATGTCTAAAAACTAAAGAAGATCAACCAGATGAAAGGGTCTAGTACAGTGATCAGCAAACTCCGACTCACAAGCCACATGTGGCTCTTTGGTCCCTTGAGTGTGGCTCTTCCACAAAATACCACAGCCTGGACAAGTCTATTTTGAAGAAGTGGCATTAGAAGAAGTTTAAGTTTTAAAAATTTGGCTCTCAAAAGAAATTTCAATCATTGTACTGCTGATATTTGGCTCTGTTGACTAATGAGTTTGCCGACCACTGGTCTAGTAGGATGGATTTGGGCTGCAGAATGGAATATGGGATACTGAGGCAGTGACAACAGGCAAAAGTCTAAAAGGATGGTTGGTGGTAGGGCACACAGGAATGCAGAAGGAGCCAAACAGGTTAAGTTCTGCGTTTAGCATCTTCCCCAACTCCTGGATGGGAATTCTGGAGTGTCTGCTGTTAGGTTTGATTCTCCTCCCCTCACAGTCTTCCCACCTCAATAAGGTCCTTGCAGCGTTGCACAAAAGCATCAACCTGAGCAAATATGCTGGTCTGGTCCAGGACCCAGCCCCGACTGGAGAACCTGTGTTAGGAGAGAGACAGACCAAATCAAAAAGCAGGAACGCTAGATACCAACCTGCCTGTGCAAAGCTAGAATTGGGTTCCTTAGTTCAAGGGGAGACTTAGAAATGAGACCCCAAGAAGCAACTTTCCTGAACCCTGAGAGAGAAAATGCAAGGTGAGAGTTACCAGAGAGGGGACAAAGTACCTCAGTTTTAGGAAAGGGTGTATACGTAATGGAATTTCAGACTTTCAGAAAGAAAGGAGGAAAAGGCTAGGGAGGACTTCTAGAATCAGGGAGAAGAGGTGACTAGAGTGAGGAGAAAGAACCTGGGCTTAGGGGCCAGAACATCTGTATCCGGAGAGAAACCCTGGGTCTGTGTAGAAACTCACAGGTCTAGAGAAATATAATCCATAGGCTTAAAAAAAATAGGTGCAAGTGAAAGAAGTCAGAATCTACACTCTACAGCAGGAGTGGGGACGTCCAGCCGGCGAGCTGTACATGGCCTGGGATTCATTTGGTCTGGCCCTGCCAAGGCAACCGCAGGCAGCACTCAAAATCCAGTAAATCTAGGAGTTGTTTTCACAGCAACACACATTCATATTAATGAATATGTTAGTAAATGATATTATAAGCATCTTAAAGGCCCTTAGCAGAAAAAAAGGTTGCTCTACAGGAACCAAGGGGGATATACAGAATGTTAGAGGAGACACGTCGTACTGGGTATGCATTTGCACAGCCCGCAGGTAGTGGTCTTTCCAGGCTTGACAACAGGAAATGCAGCCTTGTAGTTCCTCCTTGCTAGAAGAGACATATCCCTCAAAGATTCGGTCCAGGGAGATGGCATGACAGCATAGGCGGATGATCTCATTGCTCATCTGCAGAAGGAGTCCCAACGGCCTCAGTTCACAGCTTTAGTTGCACCCACCCCCTTCTCTGAATCTCCCTGATGGGCCTCGCGTCTCAGCCTCCTACTTCCTGATTTGACTCCTGATACCCATCTTGCCTAAGTCCTCCACTGCTGAGGAGCAGCCTCTCTGGTTTCACCTTCCACCCTGCCTCAGCCCACCTCACAGCTGCACTGCCCAGCCAGCATTCAGCATTCCCCCGGACTTCAGTTCTGTCATCCCAGATAAAATGTGCCCTGTCCTGCTCCTCAAAAGCCAGTGTTCCTTCCGAAACCTACCCCTCGCCCACAGCAACTTCTGTCTTTGGAAATGAGAAGAGGGTCTTCCCCTCCTGTAAACTCAGTCTGGGAGTCTGTCCTTTCTGCCTCCCTCTCCTCTTCTCCATCAACTCCTCTTCTCAGAGCTCCTCTTCCCACCTGGGCGGCTTTCATTCAGAAGCAAAATGTCCAGCCCAGGCCCAACTCTAAGAGCATCACTACCATTGAGGATGCAGGCACAAGCCATTGGTCCCTGACCTGAAGGGAGGTCCCTACTGTCTCTTCACCACAGATCTTCTGTTAAAGGAGTCCCACCTTCTTCAGGAAACCTGAAGACACAGACCTTTCGGAAGAGGGAGGTCAGCCTCTCCCGAGTGTTGTAATGGGGAGAGTTGACCCAGATGATTCGGATGAGACTGATCAACTTAGGAAGTTTGTGGGAGATGTCCTTAGGCCGCATGAAGGCCAACTCCTGGTAAGGTTCCTTCAGGATTGACAAAAAAGTCAGGTTTGACTGTGCTTGACAAGAGCCATCCTGACAGGAAAAAGAGGCCAGAAGTAGACTTAGCCACCGGAAAGAACTGGTTGAGAGCAGGCACTTTCATCCATCTGAACCCCATCCCAACCTGCCTTCACTGAGAAGCATTTCCAGTTAACCCAGCCCCACCTGGTACTAATCATTTCAGGTCTCTGCAGCCCTCGGGTCCAATATTGACTTTTATTCATTTACCAGTTTCTACAAAAGTATTTTTAGGTCTTTGCTCATGTGTGAGTCCCATCTTGCCCACTAGACAGACAGTCACCCAAACTTGGGTGTTTTTTTTATCTATTTCTCTAGTTTCTCCAGTTAGACTCAGCACTCTGCACCAAGTAGTTGACAGCTGTTGATCAACTAACCAGACATCACTCCCATTTATCCCCATAGTTTTGACCACAGTTCCCCTCACTGCCCTGCTCTCAACCAGGATTTTAGACTTCTCCACCTGGCTGTGGCTCAATTCCCTTAATACCTAGCTTAAAATTCCACCTAGGCGAAGAAGTCTTCTATCTCCATATTCTGCAGATTAGTTGATCTTCTGTGTCCCCAACGCTAGCCACACTATATTAAATTTAATTTTAAGTGTTTATCTTGCAGCTCTCTTGGCTGAGCCACGTGTTAGCTGGTAATCCTATTTTGTGTGAGTCTTATGTTCTTGATTGGATTGTAGGGGTTGGGTTCATAAAGGGTATTCAATGTATTTTTGTTGATTAACTAGTTGTCTCCCTAACTAAACTACAAGCTCTTTGGGACCATCCTTTTGTTCTACTACTTTTATACTCTCCCACAAATACAAGTCCAAACACTGGGTTGGTCTACCTTTGCTGTGGATGATCACAATGGCTCCCTCATCTTAGTACCCTATATTGTCCCAAGCACTGTCCACTTTCTGCTAAGCTTCCATCCTTTGATCCACCCACAAACCTGGATCTGCTGGGCCAGTTTCATAAAAGGTGTCAAGTAGGATGACTTGGCAAGGTGCAGGATGGACTCGATGTGTTTCACTCCCTCCTTTACCAGCTGTGAACTGATGCCAGACAGATCCATGCATCGGTTGCGCCAGAACTCAATCTCCTCCAAGGGACCTAGGCTCTCTCCCGTCTCCACAGTCTCCTGGGCACTGAGCACCTCCTTTATCTGCCGGGTCCAGTGGATCATGGAGGCTTCAGGGGAGAATACAAAATCTCTTCAATGCTTTAATGCTCCCCCCTGCCCCCTGCCCTCCAAACCCAACTCCTTTCTCACCATCTGGACTGCCCCCCTTCCTCCCCCTAGGGTCCCCAACACACTGACAATGCAAGCCACTCACTCTCTAGCCGCTGCACCAGCTCTTTGTCCCTAAACACCACCTCAGGATTCATGTTCATGGCCTCTGCAGGGATGTAGAGAACAGTGTGCCCCTCCAGTTTGTACCGAGTATCTACGGAAAGGATAAGACCATAGAACTTCACAAAGAGGAGTGAGTTTATGTCACCCAGTTCCAATCCTGTTTGATGATCTGGGGCCCAAGAAGTATATGCATTTCAGGAGAGCAGGCAGAAGAAACTGGTATCTATATATCTCGAGGAAAAAATGACAGAGGGCAAGAAGAAAACTTCACTGAGGTATAATAAGAGATTGTCATAAAACAAGGTCAAAGATCCATACCCTCAATACTCTCTTCTATATTTGCACACCCTCTCTGCCCCCACAGCATCTACATTTCCCCCTACCCCACATGTACACTTGGAAATTTCCAATTGTAAGTTTGAGCAGGTCTGGCTAGTCATTCTACAGCAGAAATCTGTATATGGACTGGAAGACACATTCTGTACCCGGTTTCCCTCATTCAACAAACACATACCGAGTACCTACTCTGTGCCAAGCAACATAGGTGCTCAGGATGACTCTCTGACCTGCCTCATCAGCTCTACTGTTGGTGGGGCACTAGGCACTCAAGCCTATCCGCTCACCTGTCAGGCAGGCCAAGAACCTGTGTAGATGCGAAGCAAAATGATTTCGGATGCTCTCAGGCCAGCTGGTGTTTGTAAATATCTGAGGGGCATAGACACCGGTGAGGAGGCGAAGCAGGGCTGGGATGTAGGCACCCCGCACTGTCCCAAACTGCACAGACGTCTCAAAGTTCTGTGGAGTGATGGAAACCGGTGCTTGGCGAATGAAGTACACAATCTGGTTCTGGTTCTGCATGAAAGACAGTGAAAGATCAGACTTCAGTCACCAGGCCCAGCCTGACACCCAAAGGAATCTGAGGTTCTGGTCACAAAAGCCTGGTTGAGTTCTTAGTAATGTTCCCTTAGCACATCCTGGCCCTTCTCTAAATGTAAGTGTCATGAGGTGCTCATGACACATTGTATTTTTAGGGACATAACCGACGCAGGGAGGAAATGCAGAACACACTTTGAGGAGAGGGACTGCACAGCATGTCCAACTTGGCTCCAGAGCCTATCATGGTGACTAGTTCATATTAGTTGCTTAGTAAATGTTGGACGGATGGACAGATGGATGGATGGAATGAAAAGAATAGAATAAATAAAGCATATAGGAAAAGCAGAAAGGAAGAAGACTGGAAGAAACAGACAATTGTCTAGGATTTTCCGTTTCCATTACATATACTTTTCTGACAATTTTTCACTTATCCTTCAATTTTGTTTATGATGAGTCTTTTTTGTTGTTTGCATTTAGAAATTTATAACTTTCATGCAGTCAAAACTTTTTAAAGTTCCTGACTTCTACCTGCTTAGAGAGTTCATTCCCACCTGAAGATCAGATTCACCTTTCTCCCCTTTAGTATTTTTGTAATTATTCTTCATAATTTAATATTTTTTCATTTTAACTGATTTAAGAGAAAAGCATCAATTTGTGGAGAGAAACCAAGATGGCAGCATAGGTAAACACCTAGGCTTCTGCCTCATACAACAATTTCAGGAATACAACTAAAAGGCAAAACGGACATCATCCAGAACCACAGGAAAGCAGCCTGATTGGAAATTCTACAACTAGAAGGAAACAGAAATGCACACAGAGAATCAGAGCAGCTGCAAAGCCAAAGGTACGGAGACACGCGTGTGTGCGGGCCAGAGAGGACCAGGCCTCTGAGTGCCTGGCTGGTGTGCTCTAGCGGGAAGGAGACAAAGGCTCCAGACGGTGTTGAACCCAGTTCTAGCTACACTGAACCCTCGTTCTGGGTGAAATCTGGGGGACCCAGGTCCTTATGGGGGGAATCTGGACTGTGAGGTGGAATCTCAGGGGAACAGCCAAAGGCAGAGCTCTGAGGCGCGTGCAAGAGTGACGCAGAGAGGGTGGACTGTTGACTGTGCCACTGGCCTGATCTGGCGGGAGGGAGACAGGAGCTCCCGACGGTGCAGAAACCCAGTTCCGACTGCATGGAACGCCAGTGCCATGTGAAAATCAGGGAGTCTGGATTCATTGGGAGAGACTGGACAGTTTGGCAGCAGGTGAAACTCCAGGGCGCCTTTCTCTCAGATATGCTTGCAGCAATTGCCTGCAGACACTGAAACTCAGTGACCTCATGGGGCGGGGCTGACTGGAAGCCAAGGCTGTCGGCTCCATGCTGAAACTCCGCCCCACCCTGAAACTCTGCCCCATCCAAGCTGAGCATAGAAGCTTTGGCAAATTTGCAAATCTTGTCACATAAGGCTGTCGCCCAGCCAATTGGCCTGGAGGTCAATTCCTCCCAGTGATACCAACAACAATCAAGACTTAATTGCAGCAGCCGAGACCGGTTTGGCTCAGTGGATAGAGCGTCGGACTGTGGACTGAAGGGTCCCGAGTTCAATTCCGGTCAAGGGCATGTACCTTGGCTGCGGGCACATCCCCAGTAGGGGGCGTGCAAGAGGCAGCTGATCGATGTCTCATCGATGTTTCTGACTTTCTATCCCTCTCCCTTCCTCTCTGTGAAAAAAATCAATAAAATATATTTTTTAAAAAAAGACTTAATTGCAGCAAGGCTGTACACACAGTGCACAAAGGGGTGCACCAAGAGTGTCCACCTCAGGTAACAGGGGAGGCCCAGACACCTAGCACACAAAGATACCCTAACAACCCAGGAAAGTAGTGAAAATACAGAGAGAAAGAAACAGATCTCAAACGAAAGAAATGGAGGAAAACAAATGACTGGATATAGAGTTCAAAACCATGGTTATAAGGTTTTTCAAGAGGTTCTAGAAAAGGCCGATAAATTCAGCAAGACCCTCAAGGATATGAAAAAGGACCAACTAGAAGTTAAACATACACCGACTGAAATGCAAATCAAACAAACAGCTAAATAGCTGGTCACTATGACACGCACTGACCGCCAGGGGGCAGATGCACAATGCAGAAGCTGCCCCTGGTGATCAGTGAGCTCCCATAGGGGTAGCACCGCTCAGCCAGAAGCCAGGCTCATGGCTGGCAAGTGCAACAGCAGCAGTGGGGCCTCTCCCACCTCCACAGTAGTCGGACATCCCCCAAGGGCTCCCAGACTGTGATAGGGCACAGGCCGGGCTGAGGGACCCCCACACACACACAAGTGCACAAATTTCATACACTGGGCCTCTAGTATACTAGTGTATATATCATCCATCAGTATTCACTTAGGCTGTCTCCATGTCTTAGCTATTATAAATAACTATAAGCCTGGTGCATGAAATCTTTGCACTGGAGTGGGAGGGTGTCCCTCAGCCCAGTCTGCACTCTCTCCAATCTGGGACCCCTTGGGGGATGTTTAACTGCTGGATCCTATGGGATCAGGCCTAACCTGGCAGTCAGACATCCCTCTCACAATCCAGGACTGCTGGCTCCCAACCACTCGTTTGCCTGCCTGTCTGATTGCCCCTAACTGCTTCTGTCTGCCAGCCTGATCACCCCCTAACCACTCCCCTGCCAGCCTGATCAACACCTAACTGTTCCCCTGCCAGCCCGATTGCCCCCAACTGCCCTCCCCTGCCAGCCCAGTCCCCCGCTAACTGCCTTCCCTCCCCTGCAGGCCTAGTCACCACCAACTGCCCTCCCCTGAAGGCCTGGTTGCCCCAACTGCCCTCCCTTGCAGGCCTGGTCACCCCAACTGCCCTCCCCTGCTGGCCTGGTTGCCCCTGTCGGCCATCTTGTGGTGGGCATCTTGTGACCACATGGGGCGGCCATCTTGTGCAAGGGCATGATGATCAATTTGCATATTACCTCTTTATAATATAGGATACTACAATAAATATGAGGGTTCTGATATCACTTTGAGATACTGATTTCATTTCCTTCAGATATATACCAAAAGAGGAACTGCTGAATCATATGGTAGTTCAATTTTAAATTTTTTGAGGAAATTCCATACTATTTTCCATAGTGGCTGCACCAATTTACATTCACAATGACAATGCATTAAAGATTCCCTTTTTTCACATCTTCATGTACATCTGTTATTTCTTATCTTGTTTATTATATCCTTTCTAAAAGGTGTGAGGTGATGGTGGTTTTGATATTCATTTCCTAATGATTACGATGTTGAGCATCTTTTCATGTACCTGTTGGCCATTTGTTTGCCTTCTTTGGAAAAACATATTTTCAATTCTTCTGCCCATATCTTAGATTGTCATTTGAGTCCTTGCTTGAGTTATATGAGTTCTTCATGATTTGCAAATATTTTCACCTACCTTAGGTTTTCTTTTCATATTGTTGTTTTTCTTTACTGTGCAGAAGCTTTTCAGTTTGATGTAGTTCCACTTGTTTATTTTTGCTTTTATGTCCTTTGTTTTTGGTATCAGAAACCTTGTCCTATTTGACCAATATTTCCACATTTCCCCCTCCCTTCAGCTAAGGAGATCTTTTTTTTTTTCTGTTTTTTAAAATTTTTTGATTGATTTCAAAAAAAGGGAGATAGAAATATCAATGATGAGAGAGAGTCATTGATCAGCTGCCTCCTACACGCCCTCTACTAGGGAGAGAGCATGCAATCTAGGCATGTGCCCTGACGAGGAACTGAGCCACTGACAGGCGCTAAGTAAACCTTTTAATGGAAAAAGGTTGTTTTTCATGTTTCTCAATTCCATTCATTGAATAATTCATCCTTCCCCACAGATTTTAAATGCCATTTTTGTAGAAAATGCTTACATATATGATTCTGTTCTTTCTATGTTTCTTTACTATAGCTTATATAATATATATTCCTGCCCCAGTACAACTGTTTTTAATTACTGTAGCTTAATAAAAGATTTTCATTTTCACAAGTCTCCTCGAATATTTTCCTTCATCATTTTCTTCGTTCTATTCATGCATTTTTCTGGATATATTTTTAAATCCTTTACACAAGGTATCTAAGGACTGTGGCACTTTGATTGGATTGCATTAAAACAGTACATTTTTTTATGGAATGATTTTAATATAATATTAAAATTCTCACTCAGAAACAGGATATACCTTACCACATCCAAATCTCCTTTCATGGCCTGCAGCAAAGGTGTTTTCTTTCATATAAATCCTACATATATTTTGTTAATTTTTGTCCCTTTTGTGAATAAAATATTTTTCATCATGTTTTGTAACTGATTATTGCCAATATAGAAGGAAAATGAATGGCCTGTGTTTATATTTAATATGTTTCACAAATTGTGTTATTGTACAGGATCATGCTCATCTTCATTATCATTGTTATTTTTGTATGCGTACTGGCAATACAGCAGAGCAGTAGCCTTTTTCTTTTCCAACATTTTATTTCAAAAATTTTCAAGCATATAGCAAAGTTAAAAGAACCTTATAATAATGACTTGTACACCTCCACCCAGATTCTACACTAACATTTTACTATGTCTTTTAACTGTCTCCCTACCCACGGTTTACCCTTCACTAATGTACCCCCCACCTTGCTGAAATACTTATATATCTAATCCATGGACACCTTCCATATGTCCCTCTGGGATAGAAGCCAAATTCTTTGCATAACATACAAGGGCCTTCATAAGCTGACCCCAACTTCAGTATCATTTCCCACAACTCCTCTTTTCTTTGCACATAAAGTTGTCTTTACCTCCATAGCACTTACCCAGCCTCCATGAAATCCTACTTACTCTGCATCCCCAACTCAAAGGATCACCTCCATCACCAAGCTTTGCCAGCATTCCACTGGCCACATTAGCTGCTCCCATAAAGTTCCTATAAAGTTTTGCTCATGCATCATAATCTTTTGTAAATACTTCTCATATGTCTCTTTCCCACTAGATCACGAGATCATCAAAAGCAAAAGCCTGTCACATTCCTCTCTGTGGCACAGATGACAGAGATACGCAGAACCCTCAGATCCCTGGAAGACCACCTTGGAACCTGAGGAAGCGGAGTACCCACCTGTATAGGCATGCCCATTTCTAGCTTCAGTCCCGAATAAGGGTCAATGAAGACGGTAAGGATGGGCTCTGTCTGGTCCTGGGCAAAATGTTCCAGGATGGCATCATGCTCCGCTGTCCATTTAGCATCTGCCAGTCCTGTCAGCACAATCCGAGACAGGAAAAGGGGCTTCTACAGAAGGAAAACAGAGAGCCAAACAAGATACAGCTGTTAGGATGAGTCATTTCTCCCATCCACAATCACATGTGAGGACACAGGAAATGAGAGAAGTCAGACAGGACTGAAGAGTGAAGAGAAAGCTGAGGATGAACTGAGTGACAGGTGTCATGCTTTTGATGAAATAAGACAGTAAGATTCTCTTGCCTCTATAAGTAAAGATACACTGGATTGTAGAGGAAAACCAAGGGTTTTTCTTAGTTTCATTTCAAAGAAGGTTATCCTTCCTTGAGATCTTTTCTTCCCAAGGTATTTCATTTATGCCTGTGGTTGTAAAAATGCATTATTGAGCAACTCTCAACCTCAAAGTAAAACTAAATTAAGGGAACATGTAGGACATTAGCCTAAATCAACCAATTAGAAGTAAGGAGATGACAAGCCAGAAGAAGGCTAAGGGTGCAAGAGCAATTTCTTCATGATGCAGCAGCCTCCTCAAAATACTGAAATAAGTATGAAATATTGGGTAAAAGTCAATTCATATAGCAGTGAGGAAGAAGTGAGGATAAAAAACTGGAAAACACCAAAGAACAAATCAATTAGATGGAAAAGAAATTGTAATTGATGACTAGAAAAAAATTAATCTGTAGAACTTTACTAAATAAATAAGGACACAAAGATATAAAGATATTGTTGAGTGAACTTGAGAAGCCACCTTACCCTTCTCCCATATTCCTGGAATATGAGAGGGGATCTCTTTATTTAAAGTTTCCAGGTCAGCCCAACTGGTTTGGCCCAGCGGACGGAGCATCAACCTGTACACTGAAGGGTCCCAGGTTTGATACCATCAAGGCCACATGCCCAGGTTTCGAGCTCCATCCCCAGTAGGGGGCGAGCAGGAGACAGCTCTTCCTTCTCTGAAGTCAATAAAAATATTTTTAGACATAATAATAATAAAGTTTCCAGTCAAGAAAACTTAGTGACCTAAAATCTTCTCTATATGAATCACTTGTATGCCATAAATGTCTATAGACACAAGCGGCAGACCTTTTTTAATTACATTCAAAATATCGTGGCAGTTAAATGGTTAAGACACAGATGACCCAGTGAGAAAAACACTAAGACTCTGATAAATAAGTGGACAAAGGGATGTAAACTGGCATGACATGCCATAAATAAATAAATATATATATGAAAAATGTTCAATTTCAATTGAGATCAAAGAAATACAAATAGAAATAGCAAAGATATATAATTTACTGCCTATAATTTTTTTAAATCTTTGCTAAATTGATTAACACCCAGACCTGGAAAGGGTTTGTTGCTAGTGTGAGGACGAAAGATGCAATACATTTGGAAAACAGCTTGGCATTATGTATTAAACTAAAGGCTCAGTGCACGAATCCATACACCAATGGGGTCCCTCAGCCTGGCCCGCAGGATCGGGTCAAAACTGGCTCTCCAACATCCCCAAGGGGTCCCAGATTGCAAAAGAGCACAGGCCAGGCTGAGGGACCCCACTGGTGCACAACCGGGACCTGGGAGGAATGTGGGAGGTTGGCCAGCAAGGGAGGGACCATGGGAGAACTCCAGGACATGTCTGGCCTGTCACTCAATCCTGATCAGCCAAACCCCAGCAGCAAGCTAACCTACTGGTTAGAGCATCTACCCCTTGGTGGTCAATGCACATCATAGTGACTGGTCAACCAGTCAACTATCTGCCCCCTGGTGGTCAGTGCACGTCAGATTGAGCAGTTGAGCGACCTTAGCATATCATTAGCATATTACACTTTGATTGGTTAAACAGACAACCAGTCAACTGGACACTTAGCATATTAGGCTTTTATTATATAGGACAGTGGTCGGCAAACTGCAGTTCACAAGCCACATGCGGTTCTTTGGCCCCATGAGTGTGGCTCTTCCACAAAATACCACGGCCTGAGCGAGTCTATTTTGAAAAAGTGGCATTAGAAGAAATTTAAATTTAAAAAATTTGGCTCTCGCCAAAACCGGTTTGGCTCAGTGGTAGAGCATCGGCCTTTGGACTGAAGGGTCCCAGGTTCGATTCCAGTCAAGGGCATGTACCTTGGCTGCGGGCACATCTCCAGTAGGGGGTGTGCAAGAGGCAGCTGATGGATGTTTCTCTCTCATCGATGTTTCTGACTTTCTATCCCTCTCTCTTCCTCTCTGTAAAAAGTCAATAAAATATATTTTAATAAATAAATAAATAAATAAATAAATAAAAATAAAAAATTTGGCTCTCAAAAGAAATTTCAATCATTGTACTGTTGATATTTGGCTCTGTTGACTAGTGAGTTTGCTGACCACTGATATAGGATTTTTAGAAATGTCCTACCCAAGCTGGTTTTGCTCAGTGGATAGACCAGTAGCCTGCGGACTGCAGAGTCCAGGGCTCGATTCCAGTCAAGGGCACATACCCAGGTTGTGGGCTCCATCCTCAGTAGGGAGGTAGCCAATCAATGATTCTCTCTCATCATTGATGTTCCTATCCTCTCTGAAATCAATAAAAATATATTTTTTAAAAAGCAATGTTCTTTACTCTTTGATTCAGTCACTCTATACATAGGAATCTAAAGGAAATATTAAGTATTTCAAAGTGTGCTAGTTTTACTTATAATATTCATCACAGTATTATTATGAGAGCAAAAAAAGTAGAAATGGCAAAATGTCCAAGAGTCATAATTTAACTATGGCACATACATCTAACCAAGAACTATACTGCCATTTTAAAAAACAAAAATAATAAAATGGTGCTTACAAAAAGTATATTATAGCCAGGCTGGTGTGACTTAGTGGTTGAATGCTGACCTATGAACCAGGAGGTCACAGATGGATTCCTGGTCAGGGCACATACCAGGGTTTCAGGCTTGGTCCCCAGTAGGGGGCATGCAGGAGGCAACTGATCAACGATTCTCTCTCATCATTGATGTTTCTCTCTCTCTCTCCCTCTCCCTGGCTCTCTGAAATTAATAAAAACATTTTAAAGTATATTATAATTAGAGGCCCAGTGCACAAAATACATGCATGGGTAGGATCCCTAGGCCTGGCCTGTGATCAGGGCAGATTGGAGCCTTCCAGCTGCCAGCCAGGGCTTTTGTTCATGCCACACTACCCCCTGGTGGTCAACACACATCATAGCAAGCAATCAATATCCCGGTTGAATTCCCATGGGGACAATTTCCATATTAGGCTTTTATATAGAGAGACTAGATAACATGAAAAATTATAAAATGTTTTGTGAAAAAGCTTAATAACAAGTATAATATATGGTACAGTTAGGATTATTTTATTTTTTGTTGTTAATTCTCATCCAAGGATATTTTTCCAATATTAATTTTGTAATATATGTTTTTATTGATTTCAGAGAGGAAGGGAAAGGGAGAGAAAGAGACAGGAACATCAATGATGAGACCTAACTGGTTTGGTTCAGTGGACAGAGCGTCAGCCTGTGGACAAAAGGGTCCTGGGTTCAATTCCAGTCAAGGGCATGTACCTTGGTTGCAGACTGTTCCTGGGCCTAGACCCTGGTGAGGACTCCTGCAGGAGGCAACCAATCAATGTGTTTGTCTCACATCAATGTTTCTCTTTGTCTTTCCCTTTGTCTTCCACTCTTCCTAAAAAATCAATGGAAAAATATCCTCGGGTGAGGATTAACAACAAAACAAACAAACAAACAAAACCCATTAATGATGAGAATCATTGATCAGCTGCTCCTGCACACCTCTCACTGGGGATGGAGCCCACAACCTGGGCATGCACCCTGACCGGGAATCAAACTGTGACCCCTGGTTCATAGGGCCGTGCTCAACCACTGAGTAACACTGGCTAAGTTCCATTGGTTTTTTTTTTTTTAAGAGAGCGAAAAGGAGCAGGGAGAGAGTGAAGGAGAGAAAGAGAGAGAAACATCAATGTGAGAGACACATTGGTCGGTTGCCTCCCACACGTGGCTTGACCGGGGCTGAGGATTCCATCTGCAGCCCTTGGCCAGGAACTGAACCAACCCTTCAGTGCCCAGGCTGACACTCTAACACTGAGAAACACCAGCCAGAGCCAGTTAGGATCGTCTTTTATTTTTATGTATTCTTTAAAATATATTTTTATTGATTCCAGAGAGGAAGGGAGAGGGAGAGAGAGATAGAAACATCAATGATGAGAGAATCATTGATGGGCTGCCTCCTGCATGCTCCACATTGGGGACTGAGCCCACAACCTGGGCATGTGCCCTTGACCGTAATCGAACCCAGGCCCTTTCAGATAGTGGGTCAACACTCTACCCATTAGCCAAACCAGCTAGAGCTAGGATCATTCAAAACACACACACACACAAAACCTATACACGGAAAGAAAAGACACGTACCAAAGTATTAACACTGACTGTGTTTAGGCTGTCATGATATGACTTTGTCCTTTCTTTGTTTTACTTTTCTGTACCTCCCAATGTTTTTTTTTAATGAGTAGTTATTACTTTTTTCTCATTTACAAAAAATTTCAAGGTCACCACTCCATTCTTCTAAGCCAAGTATCTATAGCTAGGCTCTGATACAACTTGGAAATAAAGGAGTAGGGGTTACTTAGGGCCAATTTCTAAAAGTGCTTGAAGTGGCTTCTGTAAATTATTTTGCCAAAGGAGAAAACTGAAAGAAAGGAAAAAAGAGAAGATCTTAGAGATTATATCCAATTAGCCTGGCCAGGTGTTCAGTTGGTTACCTAGGTTGCTGGCTTGCCTGGTCACTGCATGTAAAGGAAGCAACCAATTGATTGCTTGCTCTCTCTCGCTCTCTCTCCCTCTCTTTCTAAAAAATCAATAAAAACATATCCCCAGATGAGGATTTAAAAAAAAAAAAAGACATTAGTATTCAATTAGGACAATATCTGCACAACTTGTTCAATTTGTTCAAAAGTTCACCCATATAACTGATAAAGCGTGTCGACCTTTTACCCAAGGTGGGGAGACAAGGAAGGGACAACTAAGAGACCTGCTCCTCACTTAAAACCCTATTCTCCTGGAGGGGTGGTGGCATGGGTAAGTTTGGCCTTTACTTAGTGAACTGGATCTGTGATGACTAGGTTACCAGTAGAGGATATAGAAGGAATTGACAGACTGAAGAGAATTCCTTAGATACCATGCTACAACTAGTCTTTTGATTTACCATTTGTTGGAGAGGAATATTTGTCTCAAGGAAAACCTAAACTTACCACATCCTCCTCAAGCTCCTGTAATTCTTCTTTTTGTACTTCAGGTTCCTCCAACACTGGCTCTGGGAAGAATAAAGATTCAAAAATGAAAGCATTCCTTAAAAAGTTAAACACAGAGTCACTATAAGACCCAGCAATTTCACTTCTAGGTATATACCCAAGAGAATTGGAAGCTGATACTCAAGTAGACATTTGTTCGCCAATGTTCATAGTAGCACTATTCACAATAGCCAAAGATGGAAATAACCCAAGTGTCCATCAACAGGTGAATGAATAAAAAACAAATTGTGGTGAAATATTACTCAACCATAAAAAAAAAGAATGAAGTTCTGCTGCAATTTTACACAATGGATGAACCTTGAAAACACTAGGCCAAGGGAAAGAAGCCAGTCAAAAAAGACCACACATTGTACTATTCCATTTACAGGAAATGTCCAACACAGGCAAATCCATAGAGACAGAAAGTAATGAGTGGTTACCAGTATCTGAGGGAAAAGGGAAATAGGGAGTGACTACTAAAAGGCGAGGGTCTGAGGCAACTGAGAAGTAAAGATGTAGGGGTCATCTGGTACCAATTTCTCAGGCTTACAGCGGCTTATTGGGGGTGGGATGAAAATGCTCAGAAATTATATAGTGGTGAGGGTTGCACAGCTTTGTGAATATACCAGACATTGCTGAATACTTCAAATGAGTGAATTTCATAGTAAGTGAATTAAATCTCAATCTATGCCAAGCGGCTTTTCTTTTAAAAAGCTGACTGGGCCTGCGGGGAGGGGGAGGAGAGGCAGAGGAAAAGTGCAGTCAGTGCTAAGTAGATAGTCTGGGCATTCAGCTTCTGGCCTTCCATTCTTCTCCCAATCCTCTTCTCACGTAGGGAAGTTGGATTCCACAGAAATCGGCCCCTCTCCAGACAACCAGGCAGTTGGGTACTCATTTCTGCCCCACTCACTCTGGAACCCCTCAAAACCCAGGAGGGTGTTTCTCTCCTGATCTCTCCTGACCCAGGTATAGCTCCTGATCTGTTAAACAGCAGCCCGAAATAAAATTGGAGGGCTTCCCATCTCCCATGGCTGAAAGGAGGGAGGAGCAACGAGATGGAACCAAAAGACTTTGGGACACACAACACTCCAACTTCCAGAAAGAAAAACTAAGAGGAGAATGAGACATGGAGGCTAAAGACAGAAATAATGAAAAGGGTTGGCATAGATGATTCCAGGAGCTTTTTGGTAGATGGGACAGGGGACCAAGAAATGCACCGCCCTTTGAGAAAACTGAGGGCATTCAGGATTTCGGACGGGAACGAGGCCAGGGAGGGGGACTGGGACAATCTTAAGCGTAAGCTGGTTTTGCCCAGCCAGCACGGCTCAGTGGTTTTATATAGGATCTACAAACCAGGAAATAATGGTCCGATTCCTGGTCAGGGCACATTACTGGGATTTGGGCTCCATCCCTAGTGTGGGGCATGCAGGAGGCCGCCAATCAATGTTTCTCTCTCATCATTGAGGTTTCTAGCTCTCTCTCCCTCTCCCTTCTCTCTAAAATCAATAAAAATATTTTTTAAATTTTTTTTCAAGAATCAACTCGTTTTGTCTTCTATAACACAATTTATATAAAGTCTAAATCATGCAATGCAATGCTAGTATATGATGTTCATGGATATACACAGTAAAAATGTTCAGAAATACCAACTCAGGATAGTGGTGACCTCTGACAAAGAGAGAAGGGCTTGGGGTGGGAAAGCATAGGGATTTCCTTGTTGCTATCACTATTTATTCTTACATTGGGTGATGGATACGTGAGTGTTCATTATATTATTCTCTATACTTTTTCTGAAATACAGGTCAACAATCCCTTATCCAAAACCCTTTCATAATTTAGAAGTGTAATATAATATGATATGTAATACCCCCACCCTCCAGTGGGCTCTGGAACAGCACTGCACAATTAAGTTTTTAATATCAGTAGTATTTCTTCAGTAAAACATGTGAAAATTTATACCACGTGGTTTAAATGGACTAGTAAATATGTCACGTCAGTTTAGGTTATGTTGTACCACCAAACAAGTTTGGATACCAAACTTTGGGGGGAAACTTTTAGTTCTCAGGGCTTTTTAAAATTACAGATTTTTTAAAATTATAGATTTAGGAACCTGTATTACTGCTTTTTAAAAAAATATGTTTTTCTTGATTTCAGAGAGAGGAAGGGAGAGGGAAAGAGGAATGGAAACGTCAATGATGAGAAAGAATCACTGATGGATCTGCTGCCTCCTGCACGCCCCCCACTGAGGATAGAGCCCAAAAGCCGGGCATGTACCTTGGCCCGGAATCAAACCGATGACTCCTGGTTCGTAAGTGGATGCTCAGCCCCTGAGCACACCAACCAGGTTTGTACTTCTTTTCTTAATGAGGAGCACTTACAAATGCAAAGGATGTCAATGCACAGCTCAAAAGGATGTTTGCTCACCATCCTTTTCCAAGAAGAGTTTTCTGCCCTGCCGTAGCTTGTATAGCAAAACACCACAAACCAGGACAGTGATGGGCAACCTGTTGGGCCTGGTGTGTCAAAATTCGCCAAAAAAAACGAGCATAACTCGGGTGGTGTGTCACTTCGAGAAAAAAAAACGTAATTTCGCGATATTTATAGTTTAAATAACAAAAACGTATAATTATAATATATAACTGTATTTAATAAACCAAAAACTAATTATTTAACTTACCTGCTTAGTGACTTCTTTGTTCACCTGTCAGTCAGTTTCTTTTGTTGGTCTTGATATTATTTAACTTGTGTGGGGTGCCATGAACTCAGATAAGTGAAGGGGAGGGGAATTCTTTAACTAACCTGCCTATTGGTGACTTTTTGTTGCTGAATTTCATTGACTAAACCTCCAATTGAAGATTGGTATTTTGTACATTTCAAGCCCAAACAAGTGCTACTAACTTCCATCTGTCAATCTGTTTCTTTTGTTGGTTTTGATATGATTTAACGCTGAGAATAAGGTCTCACAAAAGTATGTGGAGGGAAAAATTGTGAGTAAAGCCATTGTTATGTTTTCCAGGGTGCTAAAAGTGTCTGATAATGGGTTCCAGGCACTCCAAATTTCCTGTTCGTAGTGGCACTCCTCTTGATTCTCCAAGTGGCACCTTTCCAGATTCTCAAGCTTTGACCTCAAGTCAACAAACACCTGAGCCCATATGCTGTCTTGAAATTCTGCAAGTTGCATCTCCAAATCATCAATTTGCATCCATTGGAAACCATTTAATTCCAAACTACTGTAGACTACTACATCAGGATACTTCATTATTTTTATGGTGTGTTCTAGGCTTCTTCTAAATTGATTAAATCTCTCACTGAACTGGGCAAGTAATGAGTCTAAAACATGCTAGTACTTTATATGCAAGGGTTCCATTTCATTTTGTACAGCTGCACTGGCCTTCTCAAAATACTTTGTTACTCGAGAAAAATACTTATAAGTTTTAGTTTCTACATCTCGCTTGAAAATTTTAAGTTTACTTTCAAAAGCTTTTATGTATCCAAACATAACGTCAATACTTTTGCCAAAACCTTGTAACTTTAAGTTCAGTTCATTAATATGAACAGAGAGATCTGTAAAAAATATCAGGGTGTTAACCCACTTATCATCATTGAGCTGAGCAAAGTTTCCCAGATCCTTATCCTCAAGAAATACCTTAATTTCTTCAAAGCACTCCACAAAGCATTCAAGAACTTTGCCTCGGCTCAGCCATCTTACATTATTGTACATCAGCAGTCCACTGTAGGTGGAATCAACCCCCAGTAAAAGTGCAGAAAATTCTCGCTTGTGAAGGGGCGAGCAGCTATTAAATTAACTATTTTTGTAACAACTGACATTAAGTCATTTAAGTCGGTGAATCCTGCCTTGGCACATAAGACCTCCTGATGGATAATACAATGAAAAGGCACAATCGAATGTCCAACAGCTTCCGTAAACAATTTGACAAATCCGACTTTTCCCCCCACCATGTTTGGTGCCCCATCTGTCATCACTGACACAACTTTAGAGATATCAATGCTTAGGTCACAGGATGTTTGTATAACAACCTTACATATTTCGCTTCCTGATGTACTTGTTGGCACTGATTCTAACTTTATTAACTCTTCTCTCATTGTGAGACCATCAGAATATCAACTATTAATGGCCAACTGAGCATGTAATGTGACATCAGTAGTTTCATCCAGAGAAATCGAAAAATATTTACAATTACTTATGTCTCTCTTTAATTGATGTTGTACATTTGTGTTCAGTCTCATTATTTGGTCTTTTATGATATTCCTACTGAGTGGTAACTCAGATATTCTCTTAACAATTGCATCTTTATTCTGCATATCGTGAAATAGAACTGGGCGCACCCCTTAGGATAGTTTCTTTAATAAATTCTCCCTCACTGAGTGCTTTTCCATGCTGAGCTATGGAGTGAGCAATGCTCAAACTTGCAGATGTTAAATTTGTAGAGCCTTTTATAAATTTAAGGATGGAATTAGGTTGGCTCTTATAAAGGTGTAGCTGCCTGGAAATGTATTCCTTCCTTTCATCCTCACATTTTTCAAGAGCTGGGAGTGATTAATTTCAAAATGTCTATTTATATTCCATATATTCCATATATTCAATACATAGAATGCAAAATGATCTGCTATTTTTTCTATGATGCCATACATCTCGGTCCATGTCTCTTGAAAGGATCGGCTACTGCTACTACCACTTCCTTTACATAACCTTGTTTTTTTTTATTTTTTGGGTTCTCCATCAGGGGGGCAGTGACAGAAGATAGAATTATAGATACTCTGTTAGCCCTGCAGGCAATTAGGGGTTAACTAGCCTAACTGACCACAAGATGGCACATATAACTGTCTTTTAGGAAAGGGCAGGGTTAATAAGGAGAAATAGGGGTTAATAAGGATGCACAACAGTAATAATGGTGAAATGGAGTCTGCACTCTGCTGCAAAATGGCATTCTTTATATAAATTAAGATGGCTGCCGCTATTTCTAATGGTGGGAAATGGCACCCATAGCACAGGCCCTCGCCTCTCCCAGTCTCCCCCTCACTTATCTCAGTAATGATGGTCAATTAGAAATCCACGACACCCCAGAACAGTAGATTGGATGATGGTTGTTGTGATTATGTGGTTGCTGGTAATGGCGATCACAGGGCCCCCAGAGATGCATCCCCCGTGGTATTCCGCTGCTCCCTGCTCCGCCGGCCGGAAGTGAGGCCAAAATCCCCTAACGCCTAACCGGAAGTCCCTGAACTAGACGCTCTGTGCCGGAGTTCTGTTGTTTTGGCCTACAGACCCCCGGCACAGTGTCGACACTCCACTACAGCAAATATTTCATCCTCGGCTACTGAACTTGGCCGTGCAGTAGCCGAGGATGAAACGTCCTTCCCGGCATGCGGGCCCTCACTTCTCTGTGTGCAACCGCATGCGGCCATGTGTCATCGGAAAAGGCTACGCCTGTCACTGCTGACACGCATGTCATAGATTTGCCATCACGGAGCTAGGGGCTTGTAAGCAGCAGAAATGTGTTTTTCAGGCTGGAGGCGGGAAGTCTTCGATTCGGGTGCCAGTGTGATCGAGGAAGGGCCTTCCTCCCAGTCACCGGCTTCTCATTGTGTCTTCGCATAGTGGGAGGAGCAAGGGATCTCCCTGGAGCCACTTTTATAAGGCACTAATCTCACTCCTAACAGCTCCTCCCAAAGGCCCACCCACCAGCACCATCACACTGGGCGTTGGGATTCCAGCATATGCGTTTTAGAGGGACACAAACATTCACACTCCTCTGTCTCTAAAGATTACGGGGATTAATGTTCATCTCAGGGCTACCATGGACACACCCAAGTCTTCTCTGAACCTCCATCAGGGTTACGCGTCAGCTGAAAAACTGCACATCAAACTCTAAAAAGGCCTAGAGCCAAGGTAATCAGAGATCCTTGGGTTTGGTGGTCAGTGCTTTCTTTAGAAGCTCTTTCTCTTCCTATCCCAGAGGACTCTCCAAATTGAACATCACTGCTTTCTCTCCTCCCCAGCCTGCTCCTGGTACCCAGCTTCTAGGAGCCAGTCCGTTTCAAACTGCTTTCAAGAGACCTCAGAAGAAAAAAAATTTGCACATTTCTAATTTCTGGATCCTAGGGCAAGGCCCCATGGCCCTTTCTCCCTTGCTCAGCCTTAATCTATCAACCTTTAAAATGAAAAGGAATTTTAGTTCTCTCCATCTTGAGAGGCTGCTGGCAGTGGAAAGAAGCCCCAGATAGCCTGGCTGGCGTGGCTCAGGGGTTGAATGTCGCCCTATGAACCAGGAGGTCACGGTTCAAGTCCTGGTCAGGACACATGCCCCGGTTGTGGGCTCGATCCCCAGTGTGGGGCGTGCAGGAAGCAGCCTATCAATGATTCTCTCTCATCATTGATGTTTCTATCTCTCTCTCTCCCTCTCCCTTCCTCTCTGCAATCTATAAAAACATATACTTTAAAAAATATTTTTAAAGGAAGCCCCAGGTGAAAGGAAAGGACTATACTTTGCTCACAGTCAAATCTACGATGGCCTATGCCCCAGGAACAGCCCAGTGGCAGCAACAGCTACCAAACTCCTTCCCCCCCCCCCCATGGGTCCCAGCTCATTTCACAGGGAAAGAACCCCTCAGATCAAAGCACAGGAGGCAGCCTCCTTAAACTCTTTTCTCGCTCAGTCTAGACCTCAGGCTTTTTTCCCTGTGGCCCTGAACCTGAACCCCCTCAGTCAGCCGCGGCCCTGCCGAAGTGAGGGTGGAGACACGAGAGCCTCACACAGATGGGGGAAGCATCAGTCAGGCTTAGGATTCAAAGGGTGGCAAAGCAGACTGTCTCCATGGTGATGGGCTTAATGGGAGAAAAACATTATTTGTTTTGCCACCCAGGGTGAAAATGGGAAAAAGGAAGAGATTAAACCCTCTCCAGTGGGGTAGGAGCAACCATGAGCAGTTGAATAAGGAGGAAGAGGCTAAAATAAAGGATTGGCTGGTGAGCTCCTGGCACACGGGGGACATTTTTAAGGCAGAAAGAAGAAGCGTACGGCTCTGCGGGAGGAAAATACACAAAAAGGGACCCATCTGCAGGCCTAAGATTCTGCTAACCCCCCCCCCCCCTGCTTCTTACCCCCAAAACAATAGAACCTGCTTGTTGCCCAGCCCTGAGACCCTCCTGAATATTAAGATTCTCCCTCCAATCCCCTGGCAGCATGTACCCACCAGGTTCAGGCTCCGGCTCCGGCTCCGGCTCGGGCTCCGGCTCGGGCTCGGGCTCGGGCTCGGGCTCCTGGCCCAGCTCCGGCCCCGGCTCACTGTCAGGCTGGGCGGCCTCCCCAGGCTCTGTGGCCAGAGTATCCTGAGCAGCTCGCTTGCGGGCATTCTTCCGGCCACCCGCCTTCCGCTTCTTCTCAGCTTTGCTGGACATCGCGTCGCCAAAGCCTGCAGACACACAGGAAACTGGGAGACCGAAGCAAGCCCACCGCAACCCAGGCTCCCGAGACTCGCCGTCCTGCTCATTAAGCACAGGGGCCCTGCAGTCCTCACTCCTTCCCCTGGGATACCCCACTTTCTTCAGAGCATTGGCTTAAAAGTCAATGTGATCCCTTGAGGCATCCAGAATATGGAAGTCAAAGATGATGGCCCAACAGACACCCCACTAATTCGGGTTTGGGAACTCCCCACCCTGCCAGAAGTATGAGAACGTAAGACAATCAGGAAGAGGTACCCCAAGCTGAGGTGTGGTCACACACACCCTCCACCACTCTACCCCTCAGAGACACGGCTGAGTGAGAGAAGACCCAGCGAAGGGGAGACTGTCCCCAGGTTCCCCACCCTTTGTCACTGTATCAAATCAATGAAGCAAACCAATACGATTTTCCTATGTATCTCCTTTCCTCCCAAGTTACCCCTGGAAAGGGGAGGAGGGGGGAAATGGGAAAACACTCCTCCTGCTCAAACTAAAATCTGCAACTTCCTTAAACAAAGAAAAGCCGTATTTACAACGTCTCATTAGCTTTCAGCTCTTGGGTAGGAACCCTGCTTTGCGTGTACTGAAAAGGTCTCAGCATATGTAGCTTAGTAACTGTGCTGGCTGGTCATGAAAACCACGATCATTTGACTCCAAATGCCCTGAGCACTGACTGGAAGAAGGGAGGGCAAGTCACCCACCACTGAGTTTCTAACTGTGTGGGGGGGGGAGGGAATGAGGGATGAGGAAGGCCACATGGGTGCCTTCCTCAGAGCACAGGCTGGCTGGGAGCAGGGGCATCGCTGGCAGGCCGTCAGGACTCGCGGGGCATGCCCTGTCCGTGCAGTGGCTTTCCTTCCTCCTCCCCACAGACTGTCTCAGGCACTGATCGCCGGTGATGAGTTTCAAACCTGAAGGATCTGTACTTTGCTCCAAGGAGGAACGTCCTATTCGGCCGACACATCAACAAAACCAGCTACAGCAGCCCGGCTTCCCCCACTGGCCTCCAGAGAAGCGTCGGGCGGTGCTTCCCAGCCTCCCGCCGGAGCCTCCGGAGCATTTGGCTGCCAAGGCTGCCAGCACTCTCCCCTGGGTTTCCCCCATGTCCCACATGGCAGGCCCCAGGAGGAGCTATTTTACTAATTAAATTCTATAGGGGACCGGCTCTCTCCTCAAACTGCCCACCAGTGGGCAAATTTCCTCTCAATAGTTTCCTCGGACAACTATCGCAACTGCACCCGCTTCTCCCTCTCAGCGCCAACTGCCCTTTCTCCTCCTCACCCCACAACTGCCGCTTCCTCCCTCCCTGCAACTGTCCTTCCTACCCCCTCACCGCCGCCCCTCTCCCCGCAACTCCCAAATCACCCCAGCATTCTTTTCCGCCTCCCCTCCGCCCCGGACACACACCTCACGACACCGACCCTCTCCTCCCTAGGCCGACGGAAGGGCCACTTCAGCTAAGAAGTTGCCCCGCTCGGCCCTCTCAGACCCGCGCTTGCACGCGTCGCCATGGAAACCCTGGGCAGGGCGGGGCGAGCGGCGGCGGAGCCTGACCGCAGAGCGGGCGTCCCGGGCGCAGGCGCAGTGAAGACCCGCTCCGCGGCCAAGCTCGGCAGGAGTCTCTCCCGCCCGAACTGGGGGCGAGAGGGCTGGGGGCGAGGGGAGCCGCTAAGTCTGTCAGGCTGGAGGGTGCGTCGGGCTTGGGCTAAGGACAGAGCTCAAAGGCCCGGGGAGCAATGAGCTACCCCCGTGCTGGACACTGAAAAGGGAGAACCCAAGCGTCCGCCCTGCTCGGGTCTTAGGGGCCCGAGTGAGTCCAGCAGATGGCGCCCGGGGTCCCGCCTGCGAGGCTCATCGGCGCTGTCGAAGGCGCTCCAGGATTTCGAGGCAGCCACGGCTGCAGCTGGGTGCGGAGGAAAAACCGGGGCTGGAGCGCCCCTGCCCTCCAGCTCATCCCCCCTTCTTAATTCGGACTGGGGTCTAGGACCAGCCGGCATCGCGAGGCGGGGAAAGGGAGGGAAGCATGGGATCTGGAATTTTTGGAATCTGAGGATTGGCGTTGGAAAGCATCGCTCCCTTCGGGAGTAACGGGAGGCGGGGACTCCTGGGGAAGGTGACCACGCCGGGGAGGCGCTAAGATCTCCATAAGAACAAAGGTTGCGTCTTAGGGAAGCGAGAGGAGAGGGGTGTGAGAGGAGGGGCAGCCCTCGATCGCTGCTAGGGGGCGCTGCGGGCCGCCGGGGCTGCGGGGAAAGGCGCCTAGAAGACTGTTGTACCTGAAGCCAGAAGACTCTTCAGAGAGACCTGGGAGATAAGGGAGGAAGGAAGCCATCCAGGGGGAAGGCACCCCACCTGCTTCCATCAATAGTGCCTAATTAAGACAAAGCCAGCAGTAAGCCCACTGATTGCATTTCCATGAGGAGCTAAATTGATGACATTCTCTTTGCTGGATGAGGAAAGGGGAGCTGAGGTGGGTGCTCCTGGGGGTGTTCACACCTGACAGGTCTCATTATGCCCGTCTGGCACGGAGAGGAGTGGCAGTCTCTGATACTCCTGAAGAGCCAGTGAATTAACCCACACTCAGACTCAACTCTGACCTCACCATTCCACCTACCCTATATTTTCAGAATTGACAGACCCTGCCCTTGGCACCCTCCACCACCACCACTATCTTTGGGCTCTGATTTGTGGCCTCCTGCCCAGCCCAAACTCCTGTTACTGAGAGAGGGGTCCTGCCACACCCCAAAACCAGCTGCACAGCAACCAAGGCTAAGTGGGAGCTCCTCTAATCAGAGAGGCAGTGGGTGGCAGAGAGAGGTAGCATAACTGGTCAGATGGCCCAGGGAGTTCCAAAGAAGTGAAGATGTGAGGGGAGGCCTAGGGCAGGGGCTTCTATAGGCAGGGCTCAGAGCTCCCTCGGGGTAAGGAACGTTGTGTAGACCCCATTTCTTTTCTGACTCCAACCTTGGCTGTGCCCAAGGATCTCAGCCCCCTACATTATGCTAAATAGGTAATCAAACATTTCACTTTGCTAATTACTGCTCAATCCGATTAAACGCTGCTGAAGCTCATCAACAGAGGTGGAGGTAGGGGGAAGGGATGGAGTGGGGCCAACCACAGCTGTGATGGGGTCTCCCCAGGGGCCCAAGGGGACAGCTGAGAAACAGACGTGGTAGGGCTCAGTCTTACTGCCTCCTCCCAGCCTCAGGCTTGTCCCTCCTCCCAGAACCTTCATCACCCTCAGAACCCAGGCATCCGGCCATTCCCACAGCTCCCCACACACACCCCTGTCCCAGCTTTAATAAGTTCTGTTCTCTCACTGTCAATATTTGATTTCTCAGAGCCATCTCCACGGAGAGAGGGGAGCTCTTCCCTTGCTTCCCCCCTACCTTGACCCTCTTTTGCCCACCCCAGTCTCTTAGTGCCCCCAACCTTCTCTGAACTAGCTGACAATGAAATGATATTAAAGTCTTAAGCAACTCCAAAAGAATGGTTGTTATGGTGAGGGGAGTGGGCAGGACGCCTGGGTCCCTGAGGGGAGCAAGGGTTAAGGAGGGGGAGAGTGAGCCCCAGGCTAAGGTCTGGAGGCTCCAGTCCCCAAAGGGGAGCAACAGATTTGAGGTGAGCTGGGGGTCGGACCTCTGGATCTTGATGGGAAGCAGGGCTGGGGGTAAGAGAGGGGGGAAGGGAGGACATTTGGGGGTGGAGATCACAGCCTGCTGTCCAGAGCATCTGTCAGGGATGCAGAGGCTAGCTAGAGGCGGACACAGCCTCTGTGCCAACAGCTCCCTGCTGACTGCCCTGGGCTGGTCCGTGAGAACCAGAGTAGATTCCTCTTCATCCCTGACTCATCCCTCTTCCCCTTTATCCCCTCCCAGCAGACCCCCACAGGTGATTTGTAGCTGATGCCCTCATGATGGTAGGAGCCAGGGCAGAGTCATTCCATGACATGAAGAGCTGAGAGCTTCCAAGAGAGGAGAGAATAAGAGGCCCAGAGATGGGAAGCCAAGCACCACCCTCCAACTCCCCCCCAACCCATCCCCATCTCACTCCCCTGGGGACCCTGGCCCAGCCCCAGTCCCCTTGGGGTGGTGGGAATGCAAGGACATTTGGCTGGGGCTGATTGATGAGGGAGGAGGCAGCCACTGGGCACTGAGGCTGCTGTTTGCTGAGCACACAGATTCCTCCCCACTCACCAGCTGCCGCCCCCTGAGGCGGCTCAATCTCCCCACCACCACCAGCCACTGGGGTTGAAGGGAGCTGATGCCTAAGTTTCTGATGGCAGTTGGGGAAGCAAGAGGAAGACCCAGTACAACGAATGCTTCAATTCCCTGTGGGACTCAGGAGTACCTGGGACCTGGTCTCCACAGAACTCCCTTCAGGACTTCACATTCCCTGCTACCTTCCAAACTTCACTTCTGCTGCCTAATTTTCACTCCCATTTATACTGCATCCTTTTTCCTACCCCCACTTAACTGTCTGAGTCCATTCTAGGCAGCCTCCCGCCTTTAAACCACCCTGCAACATTTCCCCCAGCCTGTCTGCAGATCCAGAAATTCCTCCTGGGGAATGGGGTGCCATGTTTGTGATGTCCCCTGGAGCCCCATAGAAGCTCCATTTTTTCATTCTCACTGACATTCTAGTTTATGATGTCAACCATTCCCCACCAGAAATTCCCACTGCAGCCCTTTGCTCCATTCTCCTTAAAAACCCCAACACAGCATGGCCAACATGGCTCAGTGGTTGAGCATTGACCTATGAACCAGGAGGTCACGGTTTGATTCTGGTCAGGGTACATGCCCAGGTTGTGGGCTTGATCCCCAGTGAGGGGCGTGCAGGAAGCAGCCAATCAATGATTCTCACTCATCATTGATGTTTCTATCTCTCCCTCTTTTTTCCTCTCTGAAATCAATAAAAATACATATTTTTTAAAAAACGCAAAACCCCAACATAAACCACATTCACAAACACACATACTGCAACCTTCCGTACCACCAGCCATAGCACAGCTTCCAGGAGGCTCAGAGCACCATCCTTGCTCTCCCAGAGCTTAAAATTTAGTTGAAGAAAATGCAACTCACACATAAGAAACAAAACGGGGTGGTGGAGATTGAAGACTGAGTTAGAGCAACGTCTTAAATGTGGGTTCTAGACCCTAAGTGACCTGCAGGCGGAGGCTGGGGAAGGACAAGACCCCTCCAGAACATGCGTGAAGTTTACCTCTGCGCTTTGCGCTTGCTGTTCCCTCTGTTGGGTATGACATTCCTCATACGCATGCCTTACTCCTCATAAATGTCAGCTCTTCAGCCCAGCCGTATGGCTCAGGGGTTGGTCGTTGACCAGGAACCAAGAGGTCATTAGTTCGATTCCCAGCCACGGTACAAGCTGCCAGCCAGTTGGATTCCCTGTTGCGGGCTCGATCCCCAGTAGGGGTGCATGCAGGAGGCAGCCAATTGATGATGTTTCTTTCTCATTGATGTTCCTATCTCTCTATCCCTCTCCCTTCCTCTCTCTGTAAAAATCAATGAAAACATTTTTTTTAAATGTCACCACTGCAGTGAAACCTTCCTGGCCTCCTAATCTAAAACATCCTGTTACCCTCCATCCTCTTCCTCCTCTGTTTCGTTGACATCATTTATCACTACCAGAAATTTTATTACGTTGTTCCCCACCAAAGTTCGGACTTCATGAAAGCAGGGACTTTGCCTTATTTACCATGTATACTCTCAGTATCCAAAACAGCACTTGGAACGAAGCAGACACTTAATATGGTGTTGAGTGAATGAATGAACAAATGAATGTCTTCCTGCCTTCCTATTCATTTTGTTGTAATTGCTGCCCTTGGAGAGTGTCTGTGTATTTGTACCCAGAAAGCAAACAGGGTGGCAGGGGTTGTTCTACGAGGAAATCACCAGCACTTTCAAGTCGCTCAAAAGGCACACAAGTCGCTACACGTGTGGAGGCGAACAGTCTTGTGTTGCTCATGTTGGGGGGGGTGGGGAGTCTACAGATGCCAGTGCTCCAAAGGGGTGGGTCCAGGGTGCTATGTAGAATTTGCTGTTTCTCTCTCCAGCTGTGCCTCTGTCCCCAGGTGTCTTCCTATCTCTCAGCATGTTATGTTTCTGCTGCTTTGGTGAGGTGTTTGTCTCAGAGAAGGTTTATTCTGCTTCTCTTCCCTTTTGTCTTTCCACCTGTGTCTCTAGATGTATGTGTAGGGGGAGTCTCCTTCAGCTCCCTTACCCCCTCTCACACACAACCCTGCCCCAGTCTTGGACCCCTCCCTTTCTTACTGGGCCCTGTTGCTGGGCTCTGGGTTGCCATAGTGACGGTTGCCAAGTCCCTGAGGCTGATAGCCAGCGATGGGGCTGTCGGCTCCATCCACCAGGGAGGCTGAGGGGGGCTTCCCGTTGTGTGAAAAAGGGGATGTTGCCATGACAACAAACCCCCACTAAGGGGCAAGGGACCAGCCCTTCCACACCCTTTCAAGCCTCCCCACCTTGGGCAGCTCCAGTGTGGGCTTGGAAGGCAGGATTACATTCCAGACAGCCCAGCACCTGGCTTCCCAGTTTTCAACTTCCCTACTAATAGTGCCTGCACCTCTCAGGATCCAGGCATCTTGAGCAGACAGGGGAAGGGGCAGGGGTCCCACTGGACAGAGGGGCAAGAGGACCCCTTGACCTCCAGGCAGATGGGAGACAGCGGGAGAGGACCTAGAGTCAGAGGAGAGGTAGGGAGGGCAGAGGTTGTGACCCCTGCCAACCAGCTCCATGGAAGTCCCTGACGGCTGCTTTTGTGATTGGAGAATGGGGATGAGTCTAGGGGGCTGGGCACCTGGGCTTTTTAGGGGAGAAGAGCCTAGGTTATGAGTACCCAGGGAGCCAGAAGACAGACAGCTTGAATCTTCTGGGCAGCCACACTCCTTCTCCTCAAAGTAAAATAACCCACATCAGAGGTGCCTTGGGCAGGGGTGATGGAGAACAGACTAACATATGAACACTGTTTCCCCACTTTGTTTCTGTGATTTGCCTTGTCCCCGGGCTTTGGTTTAGCGGTAGGCACTCAGGCTTCCCCCACGTGGGAACTTATGTTCACATACATCCCCATTAGATGCACTGGCAACTCCTACGCCTGCCTGGGTTCCTCTCCCCTCACCCCACGCCACCCCGACACTCCTCACACCCCCGCTTCCCTCCCCTCTGCGGCTGCCTTCCCCAGCCTTCTCACCCAGCCCATTCTCCCCTCCCCAGACCCTGCCCACCACATCCCTCTAACCCAACCCTCTCCCTGCCCTTCCCCTTGGTTTTATGAGATCCAACCCTCAGCTTGAAAGCCATTCTGACCACTAGTTCTCTGTTCCAATTCATGTCCAGTCATTTCCAGCCTTGTTAACTTTTGAAGTTTTTTATTCTTTTTTTGGTTTTTGTTGTTCAAATTTCCCTTTTACAATAAAACTATTGAGATGACAGCCATACCCCACCACCTCCTGAATGGCAATAGCAACTTCCTGTTCCCTGGATGGAGCAATTAGAAAAACCAGGAAGGAGCGGAAACTACAGCAGAGCGATGACTTGACATCCGGTGGACAAAGCAACCATGTTGGCTGGTGACTGAGGCGGCAGACTTGGTGCCCAAGGGCAGATCTGGTCTAATGAGCTGGGAGGAAACTGAGGGAACACCTACTAGTGTACTTGAGGGCAGGAAGAGTATAAACTGGTCGCTATGGAACAGTGGCAGTTGCTAAGTGCCACTGTCAGCTAGATCAGTCAGTAGGCCACCGTTCTGGTCACTAAGAAGGGAGCCATGTGGAATCTGAAGAGAGTAGGAAATGGAGGATGTGATGAACAAGACAGCCATCTGGGCTATTGGTTGACAACATAGAGGTTCTTGGGGTAGTCCTGCCGAGTGACAGAGATTATACTGAAATGTGGAAAGGGAAGAACAAGACAAATTGGGCCTACCACAGCAGATGGCAGTCATCTTAGGAGGAGCACAGAGAACAAAGGAAGGGAGGTCCTGGGAAGTGCCACTGAACACTAGGAAAATCCTCCTCAGTAAGGACTGTCCTGCTCCCCTTCTCCACAGAGTAAGAACCATCCACCTCCCTCCCCGCAACCCCCCAGACTAAGTCACTTGAGTTCCAGCCAGATGAAGGCACTTCCAGTTCCTGCTGCACTGCTTTTGCCACTTCACCAGGCCACTTCTGTCCAGGCCTGGTCACTTCTTGTCTGGAGCAAATCACTTCCTGTCCCAAGTGACCCATTCAGCATCAGACCAAGTCCATAAGTGTCCCAACCAGTTCGTATCTTGTTATTGGCCACTGGACAGACGGGATACTTCTCATGGCAGCTGTCATAACCCAACCACCCCAAAGGGCTGGAGGCAGTATGTAGAGGCCTGGGGCAGGGCAGAGAGGAGGCCCTGCTACCCATGCCCTGAGCTGAGGTGGACTGCCAGAGCTTTCCCCATAAGGCCCCCATTTTTGGCAGATTGAGGGGAGTGGTTGACAAGAGGTCAGAAGAGGGAGCTGAGGGGAGAAAGCTTTGATGCCCCCACCTAGGAGATGGAAGAGGCACAGGATAAGAAGCCAAGAGGGTAAAAGGTGACGTAGGGAGGGGAATGCTAGGGAAGAGGAACAGACCTAGAGACAGAAGAGAGAGAATGAGAGAGAGAGAGAGAGAGAGAGAGAGAGAGAGAGAGAGAGAGAGAGAGAGAAGAGAAGAGAAAAACAGTGAGAGGCAGAAAGAAAGAGGTGCCCAACAAAAGGCAGACTGTTCCCGCCCCTAGGTCTCAGTGGGTGTGGGGAGCAAGGATCCCTGGGCCATCAGAAGAGGTGGCTGAGTCTCTGCCTCCTTCCCAAGGGAATAGGACATGGGAACATAGACAGAGAGGGCACACGTGGCCAACCACGGGGCAGGAAGTGATTCAGTGAAAATCTTAAGGAATCCTACACGTAGAGAAGAGGGCAACAGCCAGGAGGAATAAAGAGGCTGGTGGGGCAAAAGGGGCCAAGGAGATGCCAGAGGTGTTCCTCCAACCATGAATTACACGGAGGAGCACCGCAAGGAGGGCTGGATCCAAGAGAGCCAGGTGGGCGGAGCCCTCATACCTTGTAGTAGATGTTCGGAGGGCTCTGGGGGGGCCCATCCTGCACGATGTACACAGGATGCCCATAATCACCACTCACCTTCTCATAATGGGGACAGAAGGGGGGGTCTGCAGCCCCACTGCCCCGAAGAGCTATCCCTAGTTCTCCAGGCTCAGCCTCCCTAGGTCCCATCCCGCCTCCACCCCCCAGGCCCAGAGACCCTCCCCTCCCAAAGGAGCCAGGACCAGGGTGGCGACTCTCCGAAGGCTTGGCCCGCCGTCTCCGCCAACACATGGCACCCCCAGCCCCTGCCACGCCCAGCAAGAGCAGCGCCAGCCCCCCTGCTGCCCCGGCCACTGCGGGCATGCTGGGAGGGGGCAGGGGGCCTTCAGCACCCCGGGAGGTTGCATTGCTGGTTGGGTCACCTGGCAGGGAAGGGGTGAAGGAGGAAAGAGGGGAAGGGGCTGAAGGAGTCACCCGGGCATCTGGCAGCCAGCCTTGGGGGCCCCCTGGGCTTCCAGTGCACAGGCCCCTTAGGGACCCCAAATCCCCTCCACCCCTCCAAGCCCAGCTCGGAATCCAGGTGTGTCCAGCCCTGCCGCTCTGTGCCAGAGTCCTCCCCATTTCCCTGACAGCCCTGATTGAAGCGCTGACTTGGCTAATTAGTTCTAATTGAGTCTTTTCCTCATTTGGCTTCCATTCCCTTCTCACCCTCCCATCCTCTCTTCCCCTCTTCCTTCCTCCCTCCACCCCCCCCCCCAAAAAAAAAATCCAAAGAAGGAGGGAGAGGGTGAAGGCAAGGCAGCTGGGATCCAAGAGCAGAGAAGGCTGGGGAAGGGAGGAGCTGGACCCCTCGTTCCTACCTGGCATGTTCTCCTTCCCAGGCTGTAGGCTGTGGGCTGCCCCTCGGTCCCTTTCCATGGGCATTTCAGACACAGGCTTTCGAGGGGCAGCCCCTCCTCGGGGACCTGGCGATAGCAAAGGCCAAAGAGAAAGGGGTACTGACCATGACGGGACTACCCCAACCTTCCTCAGCTCCTAGGAGGCGCCCCAGCCCCACTCACTCTGTCCCACTCGGAGAAGAACCTTCATGCCTCTGGTAAGGCACACGCCTCCCTGCAAGCTCTCCAGGCCTTCCCGGGTCCCATCTGACGTGGCTGGGAGAGAAGATCCACAGGGATACGTTGGCACTCGAGAATCCAGCCTCAATCCTGTCTCCATGCCCTGGCCCCAACACCACCCCAGGGCATAAGGGGTTTCTCTTGGCTCTGGTGGTCCTCTCCCTCATCTGCCCTCCATCCCAGGAGCACCTCCCCACTCAACCCTGCCCTCTGCCCAGCAGTACCAATTATGTAGTAATCATGGTGCGAGCGGAACTCGTGGCCCCAGAGGTTAGGGCTATACTCCTGGAACTTGATGGTGAAGCGGAGATCCAGGTCTGGCCGGTCACAAGTGAGAAGGAGGTTTGGGGCAGGGGGTGCCTCACAGCGTCGGCCCTGGGCACCCCCTACCAGATACAGCTTGTAGAACTCATAATTAGGAGAGGAGTGGGGGCCAGGAGGCCGGGCCCGGGGGCAAAGCAGGTCTAGCCGGTCCCCAATCTGAGGGTAGAGCACATAACCACCCTCTGCCTGGAACCTATGGGGAGGAGGTTGAGGTGGACAAGGGGGAGAGGTATCAGAGGTATGGCCCCAGAGCTTCGCCTCCCTCGTCCCACATCCCTGCAGGGCAGCCTTTGTCTGAGTAGGAAGTCCATTCCGAGAGAGCAGGCACTAAGGACTCTGTAAGCTCACGTTGGAAGCAGCAGGAAGCCAGGCTCAGAGGTCTCCTGCCCCTCGGTTGCCCAAATGCACTCTTCAGCCTGCCCTCACCACATGCACACTGCCATCTCTCCCTTCATCACCAGCTCTGTTGCCCTGGCAACAGGATGCCAGTTACCAAGGAGCTGGCCTCTCTGGAACCACACAGCCCACCCCTCCCAGGTGACTTCACTATTCTATGGCAGTCAACCATGGGGGCAGAGCTTCCCCTCCCCCAAGCCACAACCGAATTTCAGGAATTTCAGAGCAAAAGGGGGAGGAGGTGATCAAGACTAGTGTCCCAAGTTTACCAGGCAAATGCCTGGTCTGGCAATGGTCCTAAATGGAGGTAATGAGAACTAGGGCCTGGGGGCCGGCTGCCCAACATTTCCTTGCTCAGCATCTCTCTTCCCTCAGGTCTCAGACTTCCTAGGGAAAGTGTCCTATTGCTTTGGAAATGGAGTTGACTTTTCTAACCACCGCCAACACAAGCCCACACCTCCCTCTGCTCAGGCATCCATTGGCCCAGCACAGCCACTACTTGCCGGCCTGCAGCCCTTCCCTCTTCACTAATGGCAGACAGGTCTCAGAACTGGATCCCAAGGGACTGCTGCTCTGTATTTGATCACCCGACATCCCAAAGAGCCTCCCAAACACCCCAATTCCCTTTTCTCAACTCTACTAGAAAAAGCCTAATGTCTTCAAGCTGTACCAGACAAAATGCAACTGGGAGTTGACAGGTACAGGACTGGGTAAAGAAAACAGTTGAGAGTTCTGCCCGGGTTAGCTCAGTTAGTTAGAGCATCATCCAATTCTCTCATATCAAAGAGAGAGAAAAAGGACAGTGGAGATTATACCCAAAGAAATGGGAGGGAGGCCAGAGCAGTGAAATGTGGGAGGCTGTAAATAGAGAGGAAAACCAATAATCCTAGATCTCCTTTAATGAGCATATATGTTCCAACACCTTACCTCTAATCCTCGTAAGAGCTGTGAGGACTGAGGATAAACCCAGAGAGGTTCAGTAATGTGCCCAAGGCCACACAGCTCATCAATTAAGATTTGATGTGCTCCAAAGTCCACCCTCTTCCCATGGCCTCATGCAACTTCCCCCGGGGATTTTTTTCAAAACACGGAACTCTTTCGCTAATGGGGAGTGAGATCTGCAAGGAGGCAAGAGACCCAGATGACCTCCCAAGGGTTCTGCCCAGTGTGGCTTGAAGTTTCATCTGACCCCTGGCCTTTCTTCAGAGCAAAGCAAGCATGCCTTGCAAAAGAGATCTAATGGGAGAGTTTGCAGGAAGGATGGGGGAGAGAGCAATGGAGTCCTTGGGACTTCAGATGCCAGGGGGGCAAAAGAAGTGGCTTGATGGACTCCAAGCTTCTTTCAGAAGGAAGTCCAGAAGCCAGAACGCAGGAATATCAGCTGTTGGGAAACTGTTCTACCAAGGGCTAATGATCGTCTAGCTGTGGGCAAGAGTTGGGGGCCAGACTGTGTGATGAGAACCAAGAAGCCTTGGGGAGTTGTCCCCAAACTGAGCCCCCTTCCCTCCCATCTCCACTAGAGTCCCTTCTGGGGCGGGAGGCACCCTGCCTTTCCCTTCAACGCTTCAGCAGCACCTACTCAGCGGCTCTCCTGAGAGCTGACACTAACCAGGCTCCCTCCAAGCCCAGCCCCCGACACCAGGCAAGTCTCCCACAAACCCACATAACCACTCCACTGCCCTCCCGGTCCCCATGAACTTTCGGATCCTTGCCCTTGGGGTCTTTCAAACTCCCAATACCTGGTTATCACCACACACCTCCAGCTCTGTGTGCGACCAGGAGTCTGGCTCCCAAGATCATCCGTCCAGTCACCCATCAGCTTCCAGCAGAGCACCAGCACCCTCCCTCCAGTGTCCTCCCAGCTCAGAGAATTCAGCTCCCAAGTCCCCAAGGCTTCCACACTCTCTGCTGGGAAGGTGTAGGGTCTCCCCAGCCCGGGTCGCTCACCTCTTATTCGCCGAATTCCAGTAGACAGGCTCCAGGCTGAGCCCAGACACCAGCCCCCAAAAACCAAGCAGCAGCAGGGCCCCGACTCGCACGACCCCTGGCCTAGAATGGGGGGCCCCCATGACCCCGCCGAGGCCTGGGGGCGGGGCACCAACTCCCCCAAAGTCACTCCCGGGGGTGACTGCCTTAGCTGTCCAGGCTATTCTGCCCCCGACCTCCCGGGCGGCCGATACCCCCGCTCCCACGCGGACCCTCTTCCTGCTCTGCCCGCGCCCCAGCTCCGGAGCGCTCAGCCCTCAAGAGCCCCTCCAGGGGCGGTCTGCAAGCTCCCTGCGCCCCAGCCCAGGCTCCAGCACCCCGGGATTGGAGAGCGGGCCTAAGTCGGGGACTTAGGGAGCCAGGCACCCGGCGGTGGTGGCATGGGGCGTCGGACAAGAGAGCGAGGAAGGGGGCGCCGAGCCGGAGCCCCAGCCTCGCCGGGATTGAGGGCAGCGGGCTAAGGGAGGAAACCAGTCCTGAGCCCGGGAGGGGGAGTTAAAGGAGAGACGGGGAGGGGGAGAGGATGGCGGAGGGAAAAACCGGAGCTGGAGCTCGAGGCGGAGCGGGCGGCAGGATCCCGCAGCCCACGCCCCCACACCTCCCTCGGCCAGCGCACCTCCCGCCGCCTCGCCCAGCCCCTCCGCCACGCTCCCCGGCGCGGCCTCTCACGCCCCCTTTGTCTTTCCGACTCCGGTCTCTGGCTTAGTTTCGGCCCGTCTCCCCTCCGGCCCTCGCATCGCCGGAGCGCTAGGAATCTTCATCTCCCAGATTCAGAAAGGCTCTCGCCTTCTCCACCCCAGGAACCCAGCCCCTTTGGCTCCCGCAGCCTCCGCCTCCCGCACCCCAAACAACACCGCTGCTCCCGGGAGGCCTGGAGAGAATGACGATAACCTTCAAGGCTTCGCACTTGACCGAGTGGGCCGAGTGATCATCGCGACCACCTGTGAGAGGAGGCGGGGCAGAGCTAAGGGACCCCCATTGCAGTGATGAAGAAACTGAGGCTCAGGGAGGCCCTGGGACTGGCCCAAGGTCATCGGGTGTCTAGGAACCAAACCAAGTTGCTGAACTCCCACCCTGGGGCCTTTTTGTCATAGCCTCCTGTACCCTTTACTGTTACCTAGGGGTTGGTGAAAAGCAAGAGATTAGGGGTAAACTTGGGCCCTTCTTGGATGGTTATGGGGAGACATGGGCTGGGAGAGGAAAGGGAGTACCGACAACCCCAAGCCCACATTGAGCGGGAAGGGCTGTTTCCAATTATCCTGGGGGAAGGGAGGGGAGTTGCCTGCTTGTGTGTAAGAACCCTAGCTTTCAGCACCTCTGGGCAGAGGTGACATTCCTCTCCCCTTTCGAGCTGTTACAGGCCTTCAGTCCCTTCCCTTTGATTTTGAGGTCCAAAAATCAACCCCCCTACTGACAAGCCTCTTCAGATTCCTGCTGGCAGTAACCCTTCATAGCTCCCCATCTCAGTTTGGCAAGGTGTGTGTTGGGGTGGGCGGGGGGGAGGGGAAGCTGCTGCTTGGAATAATAGACTGCCCCCCCCCCCTCGCCAAAGACAGAGCAGATAAATGGAAACACCAGTAACAACTGGAGAATGAAAGACTCTCACCCTTGTCCTGCATCTAACAGAAAAACAGAATGTGACGCGTGTGTCTTTGAGCACCTTTACTCTTCTCATGTGCCCTTGACTCTGGCTACTCAGTCAGGGCCTCCTGGGGGAGTCCAGGGAAGGGGAGGGGGTACTTCTGCTCCCCTTCTCCCAGAGCTGAGTAATGGTCCCTCTGCTGCTGGATGAGGGTGACTAGTGTTGAGCAAGAGAGAGCGGGTGTCTTGTCTGCCACCATCTGCACAGTCTCAAATAGTCACGCCTAGCAGTCTGACACAGTTCCTGCTCAGCCACGCTCACTGTGACCCATGCCACCCCACCTTGGGAATGAGAATCCAAACAGGTTCCCCCCCTCTTCCGTTTATCAAGTTGCCTAGCAACCAACCAGTCAATGGCATGAAGCCCCACCTCCACTACTTGACTTCACACCAAGCTCAGTAGTCCCATTGGCTCCTGCCTAGTACCACCTCCCAACCCTGGTTCTAGGAACAATATGCCAATCCCCACTGCTGCTGCACTAGGGAGCCCACTAATAACCGCCCTCAACCCTCTCTCCATCATCTGCCTTCCCAAACAGACACAGAGACTCTGGTATCATATAAAACCTTTTTATATAAACTCACCCCCACCTTTCTGTCCCTCCCTGTTCCTTCTCACCCTGTTGAGCATCAGGGATACTGGTGTCTGGGCCCCCCCCACACCACCAGAGCTGAAGCTGACATTCAAGGTGGACGTGGCGCATGGAGAGCAGGGGAAGGTCCACCTCCTGCTCCCCCTCGTCCCCACTCTCCGTGGGCTCTGGAAACACACGCTGGCCGGAGGCAGTGGCCAGCAGAGGCAGGCTAGGGTGCAGGCTGGAGGGAAAGACAGGCAGAGTCTGTCAACATCCTGAGAGAGGATGCTTGCTCCCTCTGCAGTTCACCTCTCCCCCAACCCGAGCCCCAGGATCTGTGCTATGACCTCACTCCATTGGTGCAGTCCTTCTGAGGCAGAAAACTCAGCACAGGGTCCGGTTTCCTCTCGTGCCCAGCCTCGCCGGTGTCCCACACGGAGACAGCCCCGCTCGTGCTGCCACTCACCAGGAACTGCCCAGTCCTGGGGAGAGAGCCGGCTCGCTGTCATGGGGTCATCACCCCAGCCCAGGACCTCCCCACACACAGGGGTTCAAATCTGGGCTACAGAGGGCACGGGAGCCCTGGGAAGGAAGAACCCACGGTCACTCACGGGTCCAGGTCAAAGTAGATGCGCTGGTTGGTGGTCACCTCACGATTCAGGGACCACAATGGCTGACCAGGCTGCCGGAGATCCCAGCACAGCAGCTCAGCATCCTGAAGACAGAACGGGGCCTGGAGTCACCACCCAGACATCTCCGCTTCCCTCAAGCTTTACAGGCACTCCTCTAGCTTGGGTTGATTTTTTCCTCACATCTCTCCCCCAACATATCAGCCTGCGTCCCCACTCCTGCCTACTGCCCTTTGGGATCTCAAGACATGACTCCTACCTTGCGGGCTCCTGAGAAGAAGCGGTTGCCGTCCGGGTGAAAGCAGAGGTGGGTGATGCCCCCTCGGTGCCCTCCCAGCAAGGCGAGAAGGGAGCCGTCATCCGAGGCATACAGCCCCAGGGAACAGCCATAGGAGCCACAGGCATAGAGGGGCTGGGCTGGGTTGAAGGCTATGCAGGAGATGATGCCGCTCTGGCCGTGCTTTTTTGCTAGAGGGAAGGAACAAAGTGGGGGAGCCAGCAGTGGCACCTGACATTAACCGGGCTAATCAGAAGTGCACCTCTGTCTCCTGTCCCTGAGCTCAGTATCTCCCCCACCCCAGCTGCCACAAGATCCTCCTAATTCCCTCAACCCCCCGCAAAGGACTAAATGCCTAAGACCTACTTCTTCCCTCTCAAAACGGTTTTTCCTGAAAGGAATGGAAAGCTGAAGGCTTTTAGTAAAACAGAATCAGCTTCACCACCAATTTCCTAGTGATACTAAGATTTTGGGGACCAAAAGGTACACAGCCAATAGGAACTGAGCTCAGAGTGAACAAGCTCTTCACTCACTGGTTTGACCTTGGGGAAGTTTCATGTCCTCTGAGTGGTTTCTCCGCTGCCCGCTAGGCACTACTGCCTGCCAGGGCTGTGTGGAGGAGGATGTGGCACACACACCCCCCCCATGTGGGCCCATGGTCACACAGGCCCCTCTGCACATGGCAGTGCCCTTTTCTTGCTTCCTCTCTTAGAAGCACAGACGCTTACCAAACGTGGCTCGGACCTCACAGTCACGGCCGGGCCGGGCCGTGGAAAAGACACGCACAGTCCGGTTGAAGCCACAGAAGAGCTGCGAGCCATCCGGGGAGAAGCAGAGTGAGTGAGCTGCCGTCAGCTCATCCTGGGAGGAGGAAAGGGCCGAAAACAGGCCTCGTAAAGCAAGTCACCTGTCCTCAAGGAAGGAAAGCTGGGCCAAAGAAGGAGGCGGGGCGGGAGGTCCCTACCAGGTGGTTGTAGGCGCGAAAGGAAGCCCGGAGCTCTCCAGTGAATGCATCCCAGATGTGAATTGGGTTCTCCCGGCTGCTGCTGGCCACACTGAGAGCAACAAGGACAGTGAGGCCCTGCTGCTATCAGGGTGGGAGGCCAACTGACTGGCCCTCTCAGCTCACACCTGAAGGGCACACCAAGCTTTCCTCCCCCCAGAATCCCTGGGCAGCCCCTGACTCTCTTTCAGTAGAGGATCTCCTTGAAACTATTCGGGAGTAGCAGAGGCAAAGGACTTCACTTACTAGGAGGTGTCTGGCTGGCTTGAAGACATCAGAGAATACCAGCAGTAATCGTAGACGGTGTCGCCTTCCACCATCCGAAGGACAGGGACCTGGACGAGATGGAATGAATGCCTAGGTCACTGGCAGGGAAGGAAGGCATCTTGGACCTCGGCAGTTCTACGGCAGACGGAGACCATGTGTCATCATTTAACCAGGCAGGAAAGGGCGGTGGGGTTAATATGTAGGAACAGAATCTTTATCTCAACATTCAAAGGTCAGCTCATACGTTACTGTCAGATTTGGGCCACCAAAAGTCATACACATTCATCCTTTTGCTTTGTAAACACTCAGAGAAGAAAAAATAAATAATATCCTAACAAAGAACCAACCAAAAATATGCATCTCTCTCTCTCTTTTTTTTAATTGATTTCAGAGAGGAAGGAAGAGGGAGAGAGAGAAACATCAATGATGAGAGAGAATCATTGATCAGCTGCCTCCTGCATGTCCCCTCCCAGAGATTGAGCCCACAACGAGGCATGTGCCTTTGACCGAAATCAAACCCGGGACCCTTCAGTTCACAGGCCGATGTTTTATTCACTGAGCCAAACCAGCGAGGGCAGTGGTCGGCAAACCGCAGCTCTCGAACCGCAGTTTGCTGATCACTGTGATAAGGGCTTAATCACAAGGAGTAACGACAGCCTGTAATTATTGGAGTCAAGAATCTACGTCAGTGGTCAGCAAACTCATTAGTCAACAGAGCAGCAAACCTTGGCTCGCGAGCCACATATGGTTCATGAGCTGCAGTTTGCCAACCACTGACAAGGCAATGATATGTATATTTACTAAGCATCTACTAGGTGCTACTTGAGCCCTTAAAAAATTAAACAGCCCTAGCCAGTTTTGTTCAGTGGATAGAGTGCTGGCCCAAAGACTGAAAGGTCCCGGGTTTGATTCCGGTCAAGGGCATGTACCTTGGTTATAGGCTTGATCCTGATCCCCGGGCTGGGCTCATGCCGACAGGCCACTTTTGAGAGGCAACCAATCAATGTGTCTCTCGCACATCCATGTTTCTCTCTTTCTCTCTCTCTCTCTCTCTCTCTCTCTCTCTGTGTGTGTGTGTGTGTGTGTGTCCCCATCTCTTTCACTCTCTCTAAAAAAATCAATGGGCCCGACTGATACAGTGGTTGGATGTTGACCCAAAACCCAAAAGGTCACCTGTTCAATTCCTGGTCAGGGCACATGCCTGGGTTGCTGGCTCCATTCCTAGTGGGGACGCATGTAGGAAACAACCAACCAATGATGTTCCTCTCTCACTGATGGTCTGTCTGTCTCTCTATGCCTCTCCCTTTCTCTCTCTCTAAAAATCAATAAAAACATAGGTTGATGCTCAACCACTGAGCAACACCAGCTGGGCTAAAAACACATTTTTGTTTTGTTTTTTTAATCAATGGAAAATATCCTAAGAGGAGGGTTAACAAAACAAAATTTAAATTTAAAAAATTAAACAGTTCAAATATGCAAAGTATTAAAAAACGACACCTGTGACTCTTTCACCCAGCTTACGAAATAAAATATGCAAAACAGTTCAAACCTCAGCCCAATGAAACCTTCCCTCAGAGGTAAACACTGTCCTGAATTTACCATTCTCGTGAACTTCGTTAGGAATACAGTAGGTCCTCGGGTTACGTCGGAGATCCGTGCCTATGGCGTGGCGTAAGCCCGAACCCACCTACGTAAGCACCTACGTCACTCACGTGAAGCACATACACAGCAGTAATGAAGTGCAACAGAAAAAAACAATTTTTTAAAGAAAGATAACAATTCCTGACCTTTACTTGTGGTAAATAACTAATAAAAAACACCAAGCACATATGTACATGCTTCGAAATGACGGAACTTTTTTTTTATACAAATAAATAGGGAGATGGCGACATAACCACAAAACGGGCCAGTCTGAAGTAACCCAAGGACTGCCTGTATATTTATACCAAGAAGAACAATGTAGCCCTAGCTGGTCTGGCTCAGCGGAGAGAGTGTCTGCCTATGGACTGAAGGGTCCCAGGTTCGATTCCAGTCAAGGATTGCAGGCTTGATTCTCAGTGGAGGCATGCAGGAGGCAGCCGATCAATGATTCTCTCTCATCACTGATGTTTCTCTCTCTCTCCCCTCTCCCTTCCTCTCTGAAATCAATAAAAATGCATTAAAAGAAAAACAATGTTTAGCATTATCCTGCATGCCTTTAAACATAATATTAATATCACATTGGTTATGACTGTGAGATTTAGCACTAATTCATGCATTTTCAGTGCTGTATGCATGAATTAGCGCTAAATGTGTTACCATGATGAGTACTTCACTCACCTCTCCTTTTCTACAGACAATCACTGATGTCTTTCCATTTTTTAGCTAGTGTGCTTTTTAACATTCTGGTACAAATGTGCGAGGGTGGGTTTCTCTGTAGCTTTTGCTAACACGGAAAATTATTGGGCTCAATGGCATGTACTTTGCCAAAGGGCCATCCCAATTCACTAACTGCATGAGAGTGCCTGTTGCCTGCATCCTGGTGCTACTGCCAGACTCAAATCTTTCTCAATTTGAAGGCTGTGAAATGGTACAAATTTACATTTCCTTCATACTACTGAGATTAGACATTTATTTATGTGAGGTTTTTTGAGGCATTTATCTACTTATTAGCAATTTAAGTATGCCTTTTCATAATTTTTGTTCATTTTTCTACTAGGCTTTTTGTCTTTTCTTACTGATTTGAAGGAAATCTTTAAATCATCTGGACCAGTCCTTTGTTATTTGCTTAACTTTGGGTGATGTCATCCAGCCATGACTTCAGTTTCCACTTCTCTATTCTGAACCCATATATTCAACTGGCTGGTCGAAAGTTCCACTTGGCTATCCCTCAGGTCCCTCACACTCAATTTGCCCCTAAGGGACCAGCACCTGCCACCTTCCAGCCTGCTCTACCTCCTGGACTCCACAGCCCATTTTCAAGCCTGAAATCAGCACCAGCCTGAACGGCAACTCCTCCTCCTCCTCCTTTCTGCATTTCCACTCCTGGTCCAGCCCAATGTCATATTTTGCCAATTCCATCTCCTAGAGTTCTCTTGCATCTGTCCATTTCCCTCATGCCACATGGAGCCACTGCCTTCTTGCTAGCATTTCTGCAAAACTCTAGATGTTCTCCAGGCCTCCCTGTACCCTCACACTCCAATCTGCCCATCCATTCTCATTGCCACACTACAGCCACATCAAGGCCCTACAGACCTTGTTAAACTGGGATTCTGTACAGCATCACCCTCTTACATGTTTCAGTGACTCTTCATAACCTTCAGTATAAAACCCCCTCTTTACAAAGCTTTCCCTTACCAGGTATCTACCCCATCCACCACTCATGGCTCACCTCTTGGTACTCGCCCCTTAAAAATTTCTACATCCTACTAGTTTGGATCTCAGTTCTCAGAAGGTACCAACTCACCATACTCTGAACCTGCAGGCTTTCACGCATACTAGTGTCTAAGTCTGTAATACTCTTCTTTCACCTCTCCCAACTTCTGGTTGAATCCTAGTCAGCCTTCGGGTCTCTTAGATGCTTCTTCCCCTAGGAAGCCTTCCCTAACCCCTCAAGCTGAGCAAGGTGCCTGCTCCATGTTCCTATAGCCCTCTGTGCTCCTTACTCTGCCTCCTACCTATCTGAGAAGGCAGGAACCATGTCTGTCTTGCTCGCCACTGTTTCTCCAACACCTAGTATTTTAAATGTTTTTTGTGTTTTTTAATATATTTTATTGATTTTTTTTTACAGAGCAGAAGGGAGAGGGATAGAAAGTGAGAAACATCGATGAGAGACATGGATCAGCTGCCTCCTGACATTGTATGCCCCCTACTGGGGATGTGCCCGCAGCCAAGGTACATGCCCTTGCGGGAATCCAACCCGGAACCCTTCAGTCCGCAGTCTGACACTCTATCCACTGAGCCAAACTGGTCTCGGCTTAAATGTTTTATTTTTTTAATCTTCACCTGAGTACATGCTTATTGATTTTAGAGAGAGGGGAAGGAACAGAGAGAGAGATCAATGTGAAACAGAAACATCGATAGGTTGCCTCCTCCTGTACATGCCCCGACTGGGAATCAAACCCGCAATCTAGATGTGTGCCCTGACTAGGAATTGAACCGGCAATCTTTTGGTGCATGGACGATGCTCCAACTGAGCTACACTGGCCAGGATTAAATAATATTTTTTGTGTGTTTTTTAAAATATGTTTTTATTGATCTGAGAGGCAGAGATAGAAACATCAACGATGAGAGAGAAACATTGATTAGCTGCCTCCTGCATGCCCCACACTGAGGATTGAGCCCGTAACCAGGCACGTGTCCTGACTGGGAATCAAACTATGACCTCCTGGTTCATAGGTCAAATTCAACCACCGAGTCCTGCAGACAGGGCTAAATAATGTTTAATGAGCAAATGAAGACAGGAGATTGTTTGAGTAACATAAGGCCCACAATAATAGGACCTTGAATTAAAGTAGAGGCAGTGAAATAGAGAGAAGTAGATGGATCAGAAAGATTAGGTAGACTTGATGGGATGTGGTAATTAATTAGAAGTGGGGGAGGAGGGGATAGGGAAAACATTAAAGGATGAGACTCTGGCTTTTGGTTTAAATACCCGAATTCATCAAGATGGTGAAGAACTTGGGGTTCACAGGAGGACTATGAGGTGCCAATGTCCTTGGAGAGGGTGAGTAGGAGAATCAGACAGCAGAAGCCTCAAAGGAAAAGTTTTTACCAAGAGAAAAGACAACTGTCTGGACATAGTATTTGGGAATGAGGGCTCCCCTTCTCCTCCCAGTGAGAAATGTAGGGCTCACAGGATGCACAGTCTTCTCTGGAGAAGGCAAGAAGGAAGTAAATGCCTCAGGCAAGTGCCACAGGGAGGGAGAGTTCTCAGGAAAGAGGGTGGGGAGTTGGGAATAAGAGTTTTAAAAATGGGAGACAAGGGAAGAGAGTTATTGGGAAACTATGTTGGGAAGAAGCAGTATATGGATATACCCCCAAAATACTCTCCAATTTTCCTACCTAAACTTTATCCATTTCCAAACAGTAAACTTTAAAAAGGGAATATCTAATGAATGAAGTCAGGCTAGAACTGGTACACCCACAATGCTAACAGCATTTTATAAAAACACAAAAACATTCAAAATAAATGGACTACCTATATCACAAGACACACATAAAACAAATGTATGTATTTTTTTAAATGTAGTTTTATTGATTTCAGAGAGGAAGGGACAGGGAAAGAGATAGAAACATCAATGATGAGAATCATTGATTGGCTGCCTCCTGCACACTCCCACACTGGGGATCAAACCTGCAACCCGAGCATGTGACCTTGACTGGAATTGAACTTGGGACCCTTCAGTCTGCAGACTGATGCTCTATCCACTGAGGCAAACCGGCTAGGGCCAAAACAAATATTGATACTGCTTGACCTAGGGTATTGCTTACTCATAAAATTTCTCTTATGAAAAGAATCTTTATCAAAACACTTCACTGAATAATTTATATATAAATAACCTAGAAACAACCCAAATGTCCAAAACAGAGGAACGGGTAAGAAAATTATCTCTCAGTGCAATATCCATTAAGACTGAAGCACCGCCCCGGCCGATTTGGCTCAGTGGACAGAGCACCGGCCTGTGGACTAGCGGGTCCTGGGTTCGATGCCGGTCAAGGGCACATGCCTGGGTTGCGGGCATGATCCCCAGTGGGGGGTGTGCAGGAGGCAATGATCAATGACTTTTCTCTGATCACTTTTTCAATTATATTTTATTAGTTTTTTAAAGAGAGAGAGGGAGAGGGATAGAGAGTTAGAAACATCAATGAGAGAGAAACATCGATCAGCTGCCTCCTGCACACTCCCTACTGGGTATGTGCCCACAACCAAGGTACATGCCCTTGACCAGAACTGAACCTGGGACCCTTGAGTCCACAAGCTGATACTCTATCCACTGAGCCAAACTGGTCAGGGCTTTTCTCTGATCATTGATGTTTCTCTTTCTCTCTCCCCTCTTCCTTCCTCTCTGAAATCAATTAAAATATACATATATATATATATGACTGAAGCACCATGAAAAACATTTAGGATATGATTATATATATATATATATATATATAAATATATATATATATATATATATATATATAAAAAGCAGAGATTTTGGAAGGAACTAAGATGGCAACATAGGTAAATACCTATATTGCTGCCCCACACAACAATTTTAAAACTACAACTAAAAGACAGAACGGACATCATCCAGAATCACTGGAAGGCTGGCTGAGGGGAAATTCAACTAGAAGGAAAGATAGAAGGACACTGTGGCTCAGAGGAGCTGTGGAGAGCAGAGTTGCAGAGACACGTGGAGAAGGAGGTGCGGAGCCACGTGCAAGCCGAAAGGGTGGGTGGCTGAATACTGCTGGTTTTCTCAAACGGGGAGGGAGACAAAGGAGTTCCACTGCACTGATTCCCCAGTTCCGAGTGAGTCTCTGGGAACCCAGACTCATACAGGGTGACACTGGACCGTAAGGAGGAAGCACGCTGAAATTCAGGAGCTGCAGAGGTGCACAAGCTCATGGAGAGGGCTCGTAAACTCAGAAACTGCAGAGGTGCGCAGGCACGCAGAGAGGATGCGTGGCTTGCACTCTCATTCAGGAGTGGGGGGGAGGAGAAGAGACACCACCAGACTGCATTGTTTTCCAGCCCTGGGTTAGACTTTGGGTGCAGACTCATTTGGGGAGAGCTGAACTGTCTGGCAGCGGGCAGAGCTCGGGGACAGCTTTCTCTCAAAGGTGTGTGCAGCCATTACCGCAGGGCACAGAGACCCAGGCTATCTGCTCAGCCCAGAGACTCTGCTCCAACCAAACTGAGCACAGCGGCTCTCACAGCGTAAACACAGCTGATCCTCACAGCCAACAGGCCTGGAGGTCAAACCCTCCCAGTGATATCAACAACAATCTAGGTTTAACTACAACAAGATTGTGCAGCCCATAAAGGGCTGCACCAAGAGTATCCACCTCAGGTAACTGGGGAGGCTGAGCCACTGTCCCCTAGAGAACATCTACCACACAAAACTACAAGACCAACTCAAAGAAGCAGCCAAAATGCAGAGACAAGGAAACAAATCACATTTGAAAGAAATGTAGGGGAAAAAAGACTGGACATAGAGTTCAAAACCACGGTTATAAGGTTTTACAAGAGACTCCTAGAAAAGGCTGATAAATTTAATGAGACCCTCAAGGTTATGAGCGAGACCCTCGAGGATATGAAAAAGGACCAACTAGAAATTAAGCATACACTGACTGAATAAAAAATATTATACAAAGACCTAAAAGCAGTCTAGAGGACCACAATAATCAAGTCAAAGATTTGAAATACAAAGAAGCAAAATTCACTCAGCTGGAAAAGCAAGAAGCAAAAAGAATCCAAAAAATTGAAGATAGTGTAAGGAGCCTCTGGGACAACCTCAAGCATACCAACATCCGAATTATAGGGGTGCCAGAAAAAGAGAGAGAGCAAGATACTGAAAACCTATTTGAAGAAATAGTGACTGAAAACTTCCCCCAAAGAAATTGACTTAAAAGTCCAGGAAGCGCACAGAACCCCAAACGATAGGAATTCAAAGAGGACCACACCAAGACACATCATAATAATCAACAAGGGATCACCCATATGAATGTCAGCTGATTTCTCAACAGAAACTATGCAGGCCAGATGGCAGTGGCAAGAAATATTCAAAGTGAGAAATAGCAAGACTCTACAACCAAGATTACTCTACCCAGCAAAGCTATCATTCAGAATTGAAGGTCAGATAAAGTGCTTCGCAGATAAGAAAAAGCTAAAGGAGTTCATCACTGCCAAACCAATATTATATGACATGCTGAAAGGTATTCTCTAAGAAGAGGAAGAAGGAAAAAAAGGTAAAAATAAAATTATGAACAACAAATACACATCTATCAACAAGTGAATCTAAAAATCAAGTTAATTAAAAATCTGATGAACAGGATAAACTGGTGAATATAACAGAGTCAGGGTCATAGAGAGGGAATGGACTGACAATTTTTGGGGGCAAGTGGTGTGGGAGGTGCAGGAAGAGACTGGACAAAAAGCGTACACCTATGGATGAGGACAGAGGGGGAAGGTAAGGGCAGAGGGTGGAATGGGTACCAGGTGGAGAGGAGCTAAAAGAAGAGAAAAAAGAAGAACACTGTAATTAATAATCTGAACAATAAAGATTTATTAAATTTAAAAAATAAATTTACAAAAAGCAGTACACGTGTATATCAAACTATCTACTACAGGATTACATCCACTTAAAGAGCTTCAGTGCTTGTGCCCTGACCAGTTTGGCTCAGTGGATAGCGAATTGGTCTGCAGATTGAAGGGTTCCAGGTTTGATTCCGGTCAAGGGCATGTACCTTGGTTGTGGGAACATCCCCAGTAGGGGATGTGCAGCAGGCAGCTGATTGATGTTTCTCTCTCATTGATTTTTCTCTCTATCCCTCTCCTTTCCTCTCTGCAAAGAAATCGATAAATATATATATATTTTTAAAAAGAGTTTCAGTGCTCGTACAAAGCTTAAAAAAAATGTAGAGAAATTTAAAGGGCTGAATTTTGTAGGGTGGTTAATGATGACTTTTTTCCTTTTTAATATTCCTATTTCTCTTAAATGACTTTGCACAATAAATTCTCAACCCCTCATATAGTCAGTGTCTCATCTAACTATCCGTGCTCCTAAACTCTTCTTTGTTATTTTTAAATCCTCACTTGAGGATGTGATTGATTTTAGAAATAGGAGAAGGAGAGGGAGGGAGGGAGGGAGGGAGGGAGGGAGGGAGGGAGGGAGGGGGGAGGGAGGGAGGGAGGGAGGGAGGGAGGGAGAGAGAGAGAAACATCAATCTGAGAGAGGACATCAATTGGTTGCCTTCCACATGCACCCTAACTGGGGATCAAACCTTCAACCTAGGTGTGTGCCCTGACCAGGAACTGAAACTGCAGCCTTATGGTGTAAAGATGAAGTTCCAACCGACTGAGCCACACAGGCCAGGGCCTGGGCCCTGAGACACCACTAGTTTAAGTTTTGTACCGAGAACTCAGAGGCCTGCAGCCTCTGATCTTGTAATAGAGCTGCATGGTGGGTGAGCATTTAGGACCATCCCCAGAGCTTAACACCCTTCTTTAAAGAGGCCACCAAGAATTTCTTTAATTCTCACCCCCTCTCACCAATGCACACCTCAAAGACAGGAGATGGTGTCAACTGTGCTCCCCACTATAATTTCTAAATCTTTTCACTTCTCCAAATCAGTCTGGCTCCCCACTTTTGTCACCCTCCCTCATTCATGGAGACTTTATCTCCTGGTTTACTGTCTCACTCTCTATAGACACTCCTGTTATTCTTGGTGACTTTCACTTCCACTGGGACTTTGAACCTGCTATTCTCTCTGCCCACTGTATTCTTTCCCAAAACATCAGCGTGGTTCATTTCCTTCCTTCAGATCTCGGCTCAAATGTCATCTGAACAGTGAGGTCAGCTCTGGCTGGGAGTGTCACCCTATAACCAGCAGGCTGCAGGTTCAGTTCCCAGTCAGGGCACATACCTAGTTGCAGGTTTGATCCACAGGCTGGGCAAGTATAGGTTTCTCTCTCTCTCACTGAAGTTTCTCTTTCTCTCCTGTCCTCTCACTCTAAAACCAATGAATCCTCTGGTAAGGATTGAAAAATTACTTGGACATAATCCTCGACTGCTTTTTCCCCTGCACCTCCACATTCAATTGACCTCCAAGTCCTACAAAAGATACTTCAAATGCATCCTCGTCCCTCCATCTCTCTTGACACCACCCTAGCCCAAGTGCAATATATATATTTTACTTTGTTATTTATTTTTTTTAGTTGCCTGTTCCCCACACTATAATATAAGTTTCATAAACACAGGGACTTTTGCCTGTTTTTGTTTGACTAATTCTCAGCTTCTACAATAGGGCCTGGTGGAGAACCCAAAATGGCGGCATAGGTAAACATCTAAACTGCTGCCTCGCACAACAATATCAAAATTACAACTAAAAGACAAAACGGACACCATCCAGAACCACAGGAAAGCTGGCTGAGTGGAAATTCTACAACTAGAAGGAAAGAGGAAAGCACACTGAGACTCAGAGGAGCTGCAAAAGGCTGAGGTATGGAGACTCACACATGGAGAAGACGGGAGGCTGTGTGCACAGGTGGCTGAGTGCACGGCTGGCTTTCTAAAGTGGGAGGGAGACAGAAGCTCCTGACTGCACTGAACTCCAGTCCTGGCTGAGGTGCTGGGAAACCAGATTTATTGGGGGTGGGGGGAATCTGGACTGTCAGGAAAAGAGAAAGAGCACTGAGACTTGGGAGCTGCGGAAGGCAGAGGTCCGGAGATGGCGCATGCAGAGAGGACTGACTGCTGAATGCATGGGCAACTGAGTGCACAGCCGGCTTTCTAAAGCGGGAGGGAGACAGAAGCTCTCAACTGCGCTGAACTCCAGTTCTGGGCAAGTTTCTAGGAACCCCAACCCATTCTGGAAGAAACTGGACTGTCTGGCAGCAGGTGAAACTCGAGGGTGGCTTTCTCTCAGAGGTGCTTCCAGAGATTACCAAGGGACACTGAGACCCAGGGGCCTCATAGGGCAGGGCTGACGAGAAGCCAATGCTGTCTGGTCTGTCCTGAAACTCCGCCCCATCCAAGCCAAGCACAGAGGCTTTTGCAATTTTGCAAGTCTTGTCTCATAAGAGTGTCTCCAGCACAGAAGTTCTCCCAGCATAGACACATCTGATTCTCACAGCCAATTGGCCTGGAGATCAATTCCTCCCAGTGATACCAACAACAATCAAGACTTAACTACAACAAGGCTGAGCACACAGTCCACAAAGGGGTGCACCAAGAGTGTCCACCTCAGGTAACTGGGGAGGCTGAGCCACTGTGCCTTATAGGACACCTCCCACATAAAGCTACTCTACCAACTCAGGGAAGCAGCAAAAATGCAGAGACAAAAAAACAGATCGCAAACAAAAGAAATGGAGAAAAGCAAATGGCTAGATATAGAGTTCAAAACCACAGTTACAAGGTTTTCAAGAGGTTCCTAGGAAAGGCCAATGAATTTAGCGAGACCCTCGAGGATATGAAAAAGGACCAACTAGAAATTAAACATACACTGACTGAAATAAAAAGTATTATACAGAGACCCAACAGCAGACTAGAGGAATGCAAGAATCAAGTCAAAAATTTGAAATACAAAGAAGCAAAAAACACTCAGCCAGAGAAGCAAAAAGAAAAAAGAATCTAAAAATTTGAAGATAGCATAAGGAGCCTCTGGGACAACTTCAAGCCTACTAACATCAGAATTATGGGGGTGCCAGAAGAAAAGAGAGAGCAAGATACTGAAAACCTATTTGAAGAAATAATGACTGAAAACTTCCCCCACCTGGTGAAAGAAATAGACTTACAAGTCCAGGAGCACACAGAACCCCAAACAAAAGGAATCCAAAGAGGACCATGCCAAGACACATCATAATTAAAATGCCAGGAGTAAAAGACAAAGAGAGAATATTAAAAGCAGCAAGAGAAAAACACTTAATTACCTACAAGGGAGCACCCATACGACTGACTGTCAGCTGATTTCTCATGGCTTCCCAAACAAACTCCCAATGCCTTATTGACAAGATCTGACACAATGTGGCTACTGGCCATCTCTCCATAACCAGCACTTCCCCTCTCACTGGCCTCAGTCCAGATGCATTAGTCGTGTTTCTGTTCCTTGAACACAAATGCTCTTTCCCAGCTCTTGGTTTTTGGAAGATCACTGCTTCTCCCCAGAATGTTCTTTCTATAGCTTTTCACATGACTGATCTCATAATCCTTCAGGTCTCAGTTTACATGTCTCCTCTGAGGGCCCCTCCCAGACCATTTTTGAAAAATATTTTTTTATTGATTTCAAAGAGGAAGGAAGGAGTGAGAGATAGAAACATCCACGAAGGGAGAGATTCATGGATCGGCTGCCTCCTGCAAGTCCCTCACTGGGGACTGGGCCCACAACTCGGGCCTGTGCCCTTGACCAGAATCGAACCTGGGATCTTTCAGTTCGCAGTTTGATGCTCTATCCACTGAGCAAAACCAGCCAGGGCTCCCAGATCGTTTTATCTCAGTGGTATCCTCTCGTTATTCTCTCCTCATTCTGTTGACTTCTTTCATAACATTTATTATAATTTATATTGAACTTGATTATTTATTGGTTTGCATGTTTGTTATTTATCTCCCAAACAAGAAAGCAAACCGGCTCATCTGTCTCATTTACTTTATCCCAGCACCACTCAGTAACTGATATATTGGTAATCCTATCTAATAAAAGAGTAACATGCAAATGTGACCGTACCTTTGCTCCCGATTGGCTATGCTACCAGCCAATCAGGAGCAGGGGGCAGGGCCAAGTGGCACCAGCGAGGGGAGCCGAGGCTGCGACAGCCCAGGCTGCAGCCAGAGCAGAGAAGACTGAAGGGTCAGCTGAGTGAAGCCTCCAGCGGCCAAAGCAAAAACGGAAGGCAACCGCCAGAGGGAAGGCCTGGGTCCCAGGTTCCAGAGGAAAACTGGTCCTGGCAGCCAGGGGAAGGACAGCCTATTGCATGAATCTTCATGCAACGGCCTCTAGTCGTTTAATATCTGTTGGCACTCTCCCTCTCAGGAGTACGCCCACACCTTTCTTCCTTCTCAGGCACACACCTCCTAAACTCTGAGGGTCCCCACAAGACTTGCAACCAGGGGAGCAATGGGCAGCAGCAGTTCATCCTGGCTAACCACCTCAACCTGTCTCCAACGTTCCTTTTCTCTGACTTTGCCAAAGCAGCCCTGCCTAGGACCATTTGTTTCCTATGACATTTCTAGAGCCATGGCAGCCCCGCCCAGGCTCCCTCCTGCTCCTTCTTCGAAGCCCTTCCTTGTTTCACTGTGCCCAGCTTTAATAAATGCACTCTTAAAAAACAAACAAACAAACAAACAAACCTGGCCCTAGATGGTTTGGATAGAGCATCAACCAATCCACGGACGACAGGGCCCCAGGTTCAATTCCAGTCAAGGGCACGAATCTCAGTTGCAGGCTCAATCCCCATGTGGAAGGCAACCAATCAACATATTGATGCTTTTCTCTGTCTCTCCCCCTCCACTCTCTCTAAAAAATCAATGGAAAAATATCCTCGAGTGAGGATTAACAAAAAATAAAACACCATTAAAATAAAATTTCAAAATTAAAAAAATCTGTAAGTCAATTAAGTACTGTCATTAGAAATTCACTACTCTTTTATTATGGAAAACACATACTCCTGACTAAAGAGGGGACAAACATCTGTTTAAATGACTTTATACCCTAGTTCAATTGGGTACAGCGTCCTCCCAACACCAAGGTTGCAGGTTCAATCTGTCAGGTTAAATGCATAAATAAGTAGAACAACAAATAGATGTTTCTTTCTCTCTCTCTCTCTCTCTCTCAAATCAAATTTTTAAAAAATAAAATAAAAATAAATAAAGCACTTCAGTATTTAGGGTAAAAAATGCTACCTATGGAAATTCATGATGAAGATGTTCTGTGTCTGGTGAAGGGGCTGGTTTAGCCCTTACCCTTACCATTTCTGCATATTCCAGCTGTTTCCCTTCATTGTACATCTCTGGGGGTAGGTTATAAATCCGCAGGATGTTATCAGCACTATTGGTCAAGATGCAGGAACCATCAGGGGCCCTAGGAGTAGGCAAAGGTTAGAAAGCTAGACAGATCTACATTTTCCAAGTGTAGGGTTAGGGCTGAGCCTACATCTAGGGAGTAAAGCTCCCCAAGACCTTGAGGGAAGTAAAAGACAAAATCCTAGGTGAAAGTGAAGTTCTGTCCAAGAGGGATTCTTACTCCTTCTCCCACCTCTGGTGAATCCTTCTCCCAGATAAATTGGGTATTTGAAGGTGAAGATCCTGGTGTGTTTATCTCCCTGCCCCGTTTTCCTTACCACTTACAGCCTTTCAAGAAGTTCTCAGGCTGGGAGCTGAACTCTGACCAGGAACCACTGAGGAACTGAGGTGGCTGGGAGAAGCTGTAGTTCCAAGTGCTGGAAGGAAGATGGGGGACAACAAACCTGAGTCGCCAAAGCAAAGAGGAAATAGGTCTGGAGAACTGGGACTAAGGACTGGAGGATAAGCTATATATCTCACACTTCCATGCATCTCAGATTTCCAATGTCCTCGGATTCCCTCAGTCAACTGCCATCACCACTTACGTGGACCCCTCATCCTCAGGAACAGGCTCCTCAGAAACACCTTCCATGGCTTCTCCGGGCCCCAATTCTGGGCCGTTCGTTTCCTCTGCAGGAAGGCTCACATTTTCAGAAAGCTCTTGCTCCTTGATTCCAGGGCTCAATTCACTAGGAGTGCAAAACCCTGTTTCCAGGGAAGTAGAGAGAGAAGCTGGGTCCCCCTCCTCCAGCTCCTGGGACACAGGTGAGCCAGCCACGGGATCCGGGGACACACGGGGCGGATCATCCCTTTCGGATGACAATGGCATCAGTTCTGGGTCCGCATTTTTATCCATCGGGGAAGCTTGAGGCGAGAGACGGGCTGAAGCTGGGGTCTTGTCTGCAGACAGGCAGTAGGGAGCTAACGGAGACTCCTCGGCCGTTTTCATACTGCAGACGAAGCGCGGCAGGCATTGGCCTCGGCCAGGCAGCCTCTTCCCACTGGCTGCCAGCAGGCTGCTCCGGCCGCTCCGCTTCGAAATGCACTAGGATCCCGGAAGCCGACTTGAGACCCACCTGTGCTTCCCTTCTTCTCCCGAGAGGGGGCAGAAGACCCCGGGAATGAAAAGTAGCAGCTGGGACACCAATGTTGAAAGCACCGCGGACCTTCGCCGGGTCGGTCCCTACGCGCCACTGGCTCTCGCGAGATCTGGGCCAACATTTCGATTGGACCTCCGCATGTCGGCTCAGATTTCGCGGGCGACCCACGGAAGGGGCGGGACCAGGATTCACCATTCCCAGGAAGCCGTGGGGCTCTTGATGGCCACTGGGAGTTGTAAAGTGAAAGCGTCTGTCTGGGCGAGAAATGCCTGAGCTGCCGCCGTCGTTCTTAACGCGCGTCCTTCCCACCAGAGGGCGCGAGCACCATGCTCGATTTTACAGGTTTTTGTCTCTTCATTCATTAAATAAATATTTATTACTGAGCGTTTAGTTGCTTCCCAGTACTATACTAAGCACTGGGAAATAAAACAGTGAGTAAAATAGTAGATTAAAGTTTACATTGCTGTGGATTGAAGGCAAGGAATATTTTCAGATAGTAAAAGGGCTGTAAAGAAAAAGCAAGATGGTGTGATACAGAGTCTTAGGGGAAATACATTAGATTGGGATCTTAATAAAAGCCTTCCTAAAAGGTGACACTTCAGCTGAGAAGAAACTGTCCAACTATATGGGAGAGAAGTGTTCCAGGCAGAGGGAACGGCAAGTCTTTGTAATTGGATATAATGGCAGGAGTCTTCCAAAATGGTTTCCACCAATTCTGTCCTCACGCCGTTGGCTCGTCTAACTTCCCCATTCCAAAATGTCGGTAGCTACAGCACCAATACAGCGGAATCCTGACTCTTCCCCCCTCCCCAATGGCCCTCGCCCGCCGGCACATTGCTTGCCCTTACTTGTCATGGCCGCTGCAGCTTTGTGCCAGTAGTCTCGCAGGGGTTTCTGGGATAGGGGTTTTCCCCTCCCATGTGCTCCGACTGGCGCTAAAAGTTTTGAGCTCAAAAGTCCGAAGCCACCGTCCTGGACGCAGGTGTCGCCTGGGCCCCCAGGGTCCCCTGGCTTCCGGCCTCGGAGCGTGCTTCCCAGGACGGAGATACGCTCCCCTGAAGTTCAGGTAAGCTCTTGACAGTGTGATAAGTCCTCTCCGAGTCCATGAGCTCTCGACCCCGAATATTTTCAGCTAGAGGAGTTGGGTGCTGGGGACTTGGCGATTCGGCCGGGGGTTGCGGGGAGAGGAGAAGCTTGGCTGGCGGCTAGGTTGGGAGGTCTGGGTGTAAATTATGAGGATGTTGGGAACCTGAACACCTGGGCGGGGGAGGGAGAGAGGGAAACTCTCCGCTGGCCTAAGGGGTTCTTCCCCACCCACTATTCCTATCTCCATCCCAGGGCCAGGAGCGGGGAATCCTTAAATAACACGGTGTGAGACTTTTGGATCTGGAACTCCCGGCTCTAGATTTTATTTTTTATTTATTGTCTAAAGTGTTACATATGTCTCCCCCCCCCCCATTGACCCCACCCCACCCCGGGCATGCCCCCTCTGCCCCAGTATCTGTGTCCATTGGTTATGCTAATCTGCATGCATACAAGTCATTCGGTTGCTCTCTAACCCTGCCCCCCACCTTGCCATTTGTCACTGGATCTATTCTTGTTCATCAAATTATGTTGCCGGCTCTAGATTGTTGAGCCCATGGTACCCTAGTGAAATCTCGGGCTGCATTCTGAAATGATTATTCGCGGTGATCTGAGAGCCCACGCTTCTGAGGAAGGTCCCATAACTACCGAACCTTTGTCCTTCCTGGAATAATTTTTCCAACCGGCTCTGCTGGACGAAGAAAATCCAATCAAACACTATCAGTTGTGGAAGTGGGAGATGCCAAAGGAAAGGTTTGCCCTCGAAACCCGGGTGGAATACCCTGGTCTGAGAGGTCCCGAAGCCCTGTTATTGTTTGGCTCAACATTTACATGTCTGCCACTTGCAGTACATTTCCGGTTTTTCCCTCCGGAGCAGCTCATATTTACCCGATGAAAGGGAACGGAAGAAAATGTCTTTTAGACTGGCTCCGATGACCTGTGGAGGGAAGCCGATAACCCCCTCCTCTATGTTTTTTTTCTTTTTTCTTTCTGGGCTACTTAATTTCGGTTTGGGGGAAGGACGGGCGTGTCTTTGTTTTGATGCTAAGCTCTATCCCTCCCCCTTCTAGAATGGTGTGCTCCACCCTGGGCGCCTGCGTTCTAGGCGGACGCTACCATTGCGTGGGAGGGTTTGATTTGTTTGTTGTCTGCTTGTTTTTAAGTGTGCACAGGGCTACCCTGGTATTTTCGCGAATGAGTACGTTTGAGAATTAAACGATGAAAGAGTATAACGACGGTTAATTTGTGGCGGAGAAACAACTTGTATGCCCGGCTTTGGACGGAGCCATTCCGACTCCGGACGCAGACTGAACGTCGGGAAAGCGGAAGGGGCGGCCCCGAGTGCAGCCCCCGGCCCCGCTAGTCGTTGGCCGTGAGAGAGGCGGGGCCCGCCAAGGCCAAGCTTAACCATTTCCCCCGCTTCTTCGTCCCTTAACCCGTGATCGTCCTTTAACAGTCACGACGCGCCTGCTAAAAACCAGGCGCTGCGCGGAACCCAGTGTGCTTTCTTAAAAAATGCAGGTCGTATTTATACCCAGTGCGATTATATGAGTTTGGGCATCTAACCACCGTGTAACGCCTTTCGATGTAGAATATTTTCATCGTCCCAGAAAGGTTTCTCATGCCTCTTCCCAGTGTATATCTGACACCCACCGTTATTTTTATTTCTGTTTAGAGAGCCTGATATAAATGGAGTCATACAGTGTGTGCTTCTCTGTGTCAGGCTTCTTCAGCATGATTTTTGTGAAACTCATCCATATTATTGCATGCATTGGTAGAGTATCAGTATGTTGATATTTTTTATTTAGTATATTACATTGGATTGTTTATTCTCATTTTGATGGCCTCTTGAGTTGTTTCATGGGGTTATTTTGAATAAAGTTACTATTAACTTTTTTAAAAAATATATTTTATTGATTTTTTACAGAGAGAGAGAGGGATAGAAAGTCAGAAACATTGATGAGAGAAATATCGACCAGCTGCCTCCTGCACAACCCCTACTGGGGATGTGCCCGCAACCAAGGTACATGCCCTTGACTGGAATCGAACCCGGGACCTTTCAGTCTGCAGGCTGATGCACTATCCACTGAGCCAAACCGGTTTCGGCTACTATTAACCTTTTTTATATAATACCTATTTTTAAATAAATTTTATGGATTTTTAGAGGAGGGGAGAAGGATAGATAGAAACATCAATGATGAGAGAGAAACGTCTTTTTTTTAAATATATATTTTTATTGATTTCAGAGAGAAAGGGAGAGATAGAAACATCAATGTTGACAGAATCATTGATGGCTGCCTCCTTCACGCCCCCTACTGGGGACGGAGCCCACAACCCGGGCATGTGCCCTTGGCCACAATGGAACCTGAGCCCCTGAGCCCACTGAGCCAAACTAGCTGGGGCGAGAAACATTGTTTGGCTGCCTCCTTCGTGCCCCCTACTGGAGACCCAGCGAGCAACCTGGGCATGAACCCTGCAGTGGTCTCCTGGTTCGTAAGTGAACCAACAACTAAGCCACACCTTCCAGGCGCTATTACCATGTCTTGCTCAATTCTTTTTGTGGTTATAGGTTTTCGTGTTTCTTGTTATAAAAAATTGTAACTTTTAAAGTGGTTATACTATTAACAGTCGTCATGTGCTTATTGGCCATTGTCATGTGAAGAGGCTCTTCAAGTCTTTTCCCCATTTTTAAAATTGGTTTGTTTGCTCTTTTAATTATTGATTCGTAGTATTTTACATATTTTGGATATGATACATGTGGGAGTTTTTTTGTTTTGTTTTATTTTTCACAGAGAGGAAGGGAGAGGGATAGAAAGTCAGAAACATCGATAGGAGAGAAACATCTATCAGCTGCCTCTTGCACACCTCCAACTGGGGATGTGCCCGCAGCCAAGGTACATGCCCTTGACCGGAATCGAACCTGGGACCTTTCAGTCCCCAGGCCGACACTCTATCCACTGAGCCAAACCAGTTTGGCTACATGTGGGAGCTTTTTAAAAAATGTTACAATAAAGGAGAAAAGGGGACATCTAATACTTTCAACAATAAAGAAAAAATTGTTTAGTATATTTTTATTTATTCCAGAGAGAGATAGAAACATAAATGAAGAGAGAGAATCATTCATCGATCGGCTGCCTCCTGCACACCCCATGTTGGGGATTGAGCCCACAATCGGAGCATGTGTCCTGAGTGGGAATCGAACCGTGACCTGGTCGACACTCAACCACTGAGCCACGCTGGGTGTGCAACAATAAAGATAATTTTTTAAAAATTTTATTCGTTGATTTTGCAAGGAGGGGGGCAGGGGGAGAGAAACATTTATTTACACATTCTTTGGTTGATTCCTATATGTTCCCTGACCAGGGATCTTACTCGCCACCTTGGGGTACTGGGATGACACACTCACCAACTGAGCTACCCAACCAGAGCTGATTCATGTATTTTCTACTGGCCTGTTGCTTGATTAGAGGAGAAAATTCATCATTTTAAGTGTTTGCTGTTACCTGTTTAGGAAATCTTATCTCAAGGCCATGAAAGATACTCTTGTGCACTTTCTCACATACTGTCTTCTATAACCTTTACAGTTTTTTGTTTTAGTGGTTTTTGTTGTTGTTGTTTGTTTTTCTTTGTGGACATCCACTTGTTCTAGCTCCACTTTTTAAAATACTCTTTCTTTCCCCCACCAAACTGCTTTTAATTGCAGTGTTTGGTCCATTTACATTTAATGCAATTATTATGAGGTTTGGGTTTAAGTCTGCTGTCTTAATTCTCTTTGCCGTCTGTTTTATTCTTGATGGGGGCTAAAAAAATATTGATACCTCAGACACACGGGGAGAAGGCCGTGTGATGGATGAAGACGGAGCTGGGAGGGACACATCTACAAGTCAAGGAACGCCGAGGCTTGTCGGAGACCGCCAGCCGTTCGAAGAGAGGTCTTGAACACGTTCTCCCCCGAGCCTCCAGGAGGAAACAGCTCTGCCAACGTCTTGATGCTGGGCCTCTGGCTTCCAGAACTATGAGATGATAACGTTATGTTGTTTTAAGCCAACAAAATTTTTAAATTAATACCTTTCCTCCCACTTTCTAAGTTGTAGCTGGGCTAATAATTAAATCAACAGAGACACATTAACAGGAGAAAATCAAAGTTTTCATACATATGCATGGGGAATTCACATAAGACACTTTGGAGAAAGAAGAGGTGGGGTATTAGGTTTCATAAGTGAGAAAGGATGATTCTGGAAGAGTGAAACGTCCATGAGGCAGAACACAGCAAGAATTTTCCTGTGAGGCAGCTGAGCCAGTGGGACACAGCCAGCATCAATGTCGCTAACACCCCTTCCTGAAGCCTCTTACTGAGCGTGCTTAGTTCAAATCAGACTGGGGAGAGCATGCTAAGGTCTCCTTCCTGGAGCAGTATTTCTGTTTGAATCTCTTGGGCAGAAAGGAGTCAAAAGTTCTTTCTGAGTCAGGTTTCTTAATAGCTTAAAAGCAATATTCCCAAAAATGAAAGCTTCAGGGTAGGAAACCGGTTCCCTTCCTTCGCTTCAGACATTTGGTGAAGAAGCAATACCAATCTGTAATTACAGATGAGGTGACATTGTCCAGCTCATTTTGAGAGATGAGTATAATCGTGATAGCAAGCCCAAATCAAGGATGTTACAAGAAAAGAAAATTAGACCAATGTTCCTGTTAGCATATATGTGCAAAATTTTAGCACGTCAAACCTGGTAGTATATAAAAATGACCAAGTGAAGTTTATCCCTGACTGCAGTGCTGGTTTAACATTCAGAAGTCAGTGTAATGTGCCACATTAGCAGATTGATGGATTAAAAGTCCTCTGATTGCCCTGGCTGATGTGGCCCGGTTGGTTGGATGCCATCTCATCCACTGAAAGTTTGCCAGTTTGATTCCTGTTCGGGGCGCATGCCTGGGTTCCGGCTCAATCTCCATTTGAGGGGAGTGGGATGTGCAGGAGGCAGCAGACCAATGTTGTACTCTCACATCAGTGTTTCTATGGCTTCCTCTCTATTTAAAAATCAATAAACTATTCTTTGAAGTTAAAATCCAATAATTTTAACAGGTGCGTAAGAAGCAGGTGACAATATGCATCAGCTATTTGTGATTTTTAAAAATATGTTTTTATTGATTTTCCGAGGGAGAGGGATAGAGAGAAAAAGATAATCAATTGGCTGCCTCCTGCACATCCACTACTGGGGATCAAGCCCAAAACCAGGTATATGCCCCTGACCAGGAATTGAAACCTTAAAAGAAAAACCAACCCAGCCAATTAAAAACAGGAAACTTAGTCTGATAAAGGTCACCCACAACCAAGTTACCATTAGCAATATACATAACTGGGGGAGGAGGGGTCCCCTAAGCCTGGCCTATACCCTCTCAGTCCGGGAGCCTACTGAAGATGTCCAGCTGTCAGCAGTCAGACATCCTTAGCGCTGCTACGCTCCCCGGCTACAAGCCCAGCTTCCGGCTGAGCCATGCTTCCCCTGTGGGAAGGCACTGACCGCCGGCACTCCTGCATTGAGCATCTGCCCCTGGTGGTCTGTGCATGTCATAGCAGGTGGTTGCATGGCCTTAGCATGTTAAGCTTTTAATTATAGGATAGTGACAGGCTTACTGCTTTTCCTCTAAGATCAGGAACTAAAGGATTCCACTCTCACCCCTTCAGCAAGAAAAATAAGTAGCCTGGCCAGTGTTGCTCAGTGGTAGAGCGTCAACCTATGGCCCAGGAGGTCCGGGTCTGATTCCCGGTCAGGGCACATGCCCAGGTTTGGGGCTTGCTCCCAGTATGGGACATGCAGGAGGCAGCAATCACTGGCTCATCATTGATGTTTCTCTTTCCCTCTCCCTCTCTGAAATTAATAAAAATCATATTTAAAAAAAAAAAAGTATTGGAAAGGAAGAAATGAAGCTGTTTTACTCACAAATGGCATGGTTGTATACACAAAAAAATTCTTAACAGAAAATTATTTCAAAATCATCAGAACTAGCAACTGATTATAATAGAATCACAAGTTTCAAAGGCAGTATATGTAAATTGTATTTCTGTATAATAGGAACCATTGAATCTGAGCTTGGAAAATGGATTTTAAAATAATATCCAAAACATGGCATATTCGGGAGCTCACTTTGGCAGCACATACACTAAAATTGGAACAAAACATGGCATATTCAGGGGTAATTTAACAAGTGATGGACAAGAGCCCTCTATTATAAACTGCAAAATAGCTGCTGATGCCTGGTTGGTTCAGCATCAACCTATAAACCAGGAGATCAAGGTTCCATATCTGGTCAGAGCACATGCCCTGGTTTCTGGCTCAGTCCCCAGTAGGGGGCAGGCAATCATGATTCTACTTCATTATTGATGTTTCCCTTCCTCTCTGAAATATATATATATATATATCCTAGCAGGCTTTTTTATAGAAACTCACAAGCTGATTCCAAAATGAAAGAGCAGTACAAAGTTAAAGATTGAAGCTAAAGGAGGATAACCAGTTAACAAAATACAGTCCAGGGAAAGACATAAGTGAAGTCCAGTGATTTTCTTCCAAGGCCCCAAAGTGAATCTGGGAAGGGTTATTTTTCTTTTTATAAATTTTCTTATTTTGGGAAAATGCAGACAAGTATAAGAATAACAACACTCATGTTTCCACCAAATAGTTATAACATTTTGTCTTTTGTATCCATATTTTAACTGCACAATTAATGTATGGATAAGCCCTTTATTTCATTTTTCTTTGTGGATAAAGCTGAAGCCCCATGGGCAAACATATCCCCTTTCTGAGGCATTATCATAGTTTTGTGAATTTTTATTTCTTTTTGTCTGTCTTTCAAATTTTAACATAGATATGATTTTAAGCAATAGTTATTTTGTATTTTTAATCTGTATAAACTACTTACATTACTTTTGCTTTTTTTTTTTTAGCAAATTGTACTTTTCACTCAACATGTTTCTGAGTTTTATCAAGTTACATATACAGAAAGTTCATTTTCATAAACTTCTGTACTAAATTTCTCTTGTGAGAGAGTATATCACGTTTAATTAGCCATTCCTGCGCTGGCCCGGTGGTCCAGTTAATTGGAGCTTAGTTCCATACAGCAAAAGGTTGCAAGTTCCGCTCCCAGTCAGGGCACATACCCTTTGTCGGTACTCACGGAAGGCAATGAAGCCATGTTTCTCTCACATTGACGTTTCTCCCTTCCTCTTTCTCTAAAATCAGTTTTAAAGAAGAAACCACATATCCTCAGATGAAGATTAAACAATAATAACAGCCCTAGCCACTTTTGCTCAGTGGATAGAGCATCGGCCCCGAGGACTGAAGGGTCTCGGGTGCAGTTCTCATCAAGCGTCTACCGTGGTTGCAGGTTCCAGGTTCAGGCAGGTGCATGTGGGAGGCAGCCAATCAATGTTTCTCTGTCTCCCCCTCCCTTCCACTCTCTAAAAAAAAAAATCAATGGGAAAATATCCTTGAGTGAGGATTAACAAAAATAATAATTTAGCTATTTCCTACTGATGGGTAATAATGTTCCTTGCTTGTCACCTGCCATTAGGAACAACACTGACATGAATTTTTGTGCAAGACTGCTGCCGCACCCAGCCCCATTTTCCTAGGACTCTACCTGGCAGTGGTCTTGCTAAGTAGTAAAATGTGTGTCTTCCAGAGTCAGATTTTTTTTAAAAAATATATTTTTTTATTGATTTTTTACAGAGCAGAAGGGAGAGGGATAGAAAGTCAGAAACATCGATGAGAGAGAGACATCGATCAGCTGCCTCTTGCACGCCCCCCACTGGGGATGTGCCCGCAGCCACAGTACATGCCCTTGCCGGAATCGAACCCGGGACCTTTCAGTCCGCAGGCCGACGCTCTATCCACCGAGCCAAACCGGTCTCAGCCAGAGTCAGATTTTTTTACATCAGACTGGATGAGGCCTTGGGAGCATAATTATTTAGAGCTTGTGTGTAGCCTTAGGTTTGGTAGGTTCTGGTCTTTGGCCTTCCCCCTGGAGAGCTTTCTGAGCTTGGCTGACTTAATGTCTGTAACTTTAGTTCCCTCCGCTGGCCATGAGACCTATCTGGGATAAGCCGCTGCAAGCACTGGACCTACGAGCAGCAGCCATTGTTAGGACAGTTGTGTGACCTGCCCTTGTCGTGACGGTCCATCGCCTTCGCACCGGGACTGGCTGTGTAAGCTTCCTTCCTCCCCAGCCTCTGGAAGGGAAGGTCTGGGTTAGCGTCTGACAATTTTAGTATCCCTGGCCTGATGCACATACCCCTACGAAGTCCCCACTCTCAAAGGGTTTCCTCCTGCTGACTCTGCCGGCTTCTTTTTGTATATATGTTCTTATTGTTGACTTCTGCGAGAAGAAGCGGGGAGGGGGGGGTAGAAACATCAGTGATGAGAGAATCGTTGCTCAGCTGCCTCCTGCATGTCCACACTGAGGATCGAGCCCGTAACCCCGGCATGTGCCCTGACTGGGAGTTGAACCGGGACCTCCTGGTTCATAGCTGGACGCTCAACCACAGCCACGCCAGCTGGGCTGTACCTCCTTTTTTAAGAAGCATTGAGAGTTTAGTTGCTACCAAGAACTGAGAGGGAGGGAGGCCGCCTATGGGCTTGGGGCTGGCCCTCCCAGGGGGGCTGACACCTTGGGCCCACCATCTTGGGACAGCCCCTGCCGGCATGTTTACTGAACCGAGTTCCCTGAAGGAGGTGAACCGCTTTAATGGGCAGTACCACAAAAGTCCAACTCGCTCACAACCAGAGTTCTCACTCTATAGACTAATAATATAGAACAAATAAAATGGAACTGTTATATAACAGAAGCATTTGTTAAGCTCTTACTGTGTGCCAGGCACTTTTCTCAGTTCTACATTTCCCATAATAAGTAGACTGCTGCTACTATTTTTAATTTTTTTTAATCATCACCTGAGGATAGTTTTCCATTGGTTTTTTTCGAGATTGGTTTCTTCCTGCACGCGCCCTGACCAGAATCAAACCCGGGACCCTTCTGTCTTTGACTGACACTACTCACTGAACCAAACCGGCTAGGGCAAATCTAGAGATTTTTTTTTTACTTACGAGCTCCCTTCCATAAAAGTCTGAAAGTTTTGATCACTGATTGAGAGGGGACCCTGGTACTTCTCCCCACTTCCCACTGGTCACTCCGTTGCCACCCCCTCTTGCCTTCCTCCTTGCAGGTACCTAGTTATCCCCATCAGTTTTGGGAGTTCTGGCAGGCGACCCTCTGCCAGTCTCTTAGTTGTACGATTTTTGTTAGCTACAATCTGTGCCCGGTGACTAATCTGTAACGAACTACCAAACCACTTAGTCGCCAGTGAGCTCGACCACGTGCAAGGTGTGAGGCTGATGCTGTGATGAAGGCGATAACTTCCCTGTCCTGAGGCTGTTTGTATTCAACCAGAGGAGACGCAGGGATTAGAATAGGGGATAGCGATCTGGGAAAAGGTCCCTGGCAGCGGTGGCACAACCTGTTCCCAGTAGAGGAACCAACAGTCAGATGGATGGGGAGCCCTGGGAGGTGAGGTCAGAGGAGCAGGCAGGGCCGGGTCGTGAGGGGCAGAAGCTTTGGGATGAATGGGGTCGAGGGAGGCATCTCCCCCAGATGGCGGGAGAGGACAGCGTTACTGCATCCTTATCAGGAAGGCAGGCTGTGGACTCCCCGGCGGGAAGATTGGAAGTCCCTCTCTGGTTATCTCTTTTTTCTCAAGCAAGAGTGTAGTAAGGCTGGTGAGGGGGGCACGGAGCAGCCTGGGTGTGATAAAAGATCAGGAGAAAGAAGTGAATGAGGACGGAGCAGAAGGTGGTCAGAGAACGGAAGCCGAAAGGGGACCCGGGCCAGCCTTGTGTTCGGAGTCTTGGCGGGGCTGGGGTTCCGATGTCCCCGGAGCCGGAGGCCGGGCGGGCCTCCTGCCCCCCAAGTGGGAGGAGGATGAGGAGCGCGTGTCCATCCTGTTCTCCGCCTTCAAAGGAAGACAGCAGCTGGCTCTCCGGGGGCGTAGGGGGGTTCGGATCTTCTGAAGCCCCTCAGGTGGACTCTCCCATGTGCTCGGGGAGAAGGTTCCTGCCCAGGAGGTGCATCGTCTGTATCAGAGCTCCCCTCTCCTCCCACCCCGTGGTGGCTGTCGGAGCTGAGCACCGTGTGGGCCCCTGTCCCGACGAGAGGACCGTCTACTTGGTGTTGCTGCAGCTGCAGAAAGAGAAGAGTCACAGCCCTGGAGCAGAATGGGGGAAAGATTGTCAAGTTTGCCGGCGGCCACATGCCAAGGTCTCTCCTGTCAACGCCGTGGATGTTGGGGAGTACCCGCTGATGCGGAGAGAACAGCTCTCTGGCACAAAGGGGAGTCCTCATCCGGGAAGCAGAGAGGCGCGAGGAAGAGGCCGCCGGGCCTGCGGAGCAGGAGAGCAGCAGCCGGCAGGGAGGTCTCTCAAAGCCAAACAGGGACGGAGAAGCGCACTGAGGCCCTGCATGCCAAGCTGGACACTGTTCAAGGCACCCTGGACCGGATCTGTGCCTCCGGACGGATCAGGTGGTTTTCCATGCGTCTCAGGCTGGGGTAGGAGCCCCAAAACTCTCCATGAAGAATGTCACCGTGGAGAAGGCAGAGAGCCTGGTGGATCAGATTCAAGAGCTGTGTAACACCCAGGATGAAGTCCCTCAGACTCTGGCTGGTGGGGTACCCAATGGCTTAGATTTTGACAATGAGGAACTAGAGAAGGAATTCTATCTTCTTCAGGATACCACCAAAGAACCTTTGGCTCTTCCCAGCAGCCCCCAGGAGTTGTTTTATACCAACAATGTGCCTATCCCTAGGATCTTGGATCTGAACTTGAAGCTGAACTTGAGAAACTGTCCTTATCAGATGGAGGTTTGGTCCCAAGCAGTAAATCTCCAAAAAGGCAATTGGAACCGACTCTCTAAAGCCATCATTGTATGACCCTTGAGTGAAGGACCTGCATGTAAAAGAGAGACCGGGCTTGTATGTGTGTACATAGTTATTTAAATGAGAAACTCAGAGGAGGAAGGAGAGTCGCTCTGGTTTATCTGGTGCTGCCAAACCACAGGACAGACAGTTTCTGGACGTGTGCTCCCGAGCCTGCTCCCGGCCGGCGTCATGGACCTGCCTTGTCGTCTTTACAGAGCCGCAGTCTACACAGCTCTGCTTGACCTGTGGTCTCACAGCCTGCAGTTCTTGCCGTTGGCTCAGTTAGGTTTGTCTTCACCAACCAATGGAGGTGAAAGGGTTTTTTAAATTTCTTTATTGATTAAGTTATTACATATGTGTCCTCATCCCCCATTACTCCTTCCAACACCCCCTCCCCAATCATGCCCTCACCCCCGCCCCCATGTCTGTGTCCATTGGTTAGGCTTATATGCATGCATACAAGTCCTTTGGTTGATCTCTTCCCCTTACCCCCACCCTCCCCCACCTTCGCCTCTGAGGTTTGACAGTCAATGCTTCTCTGTCTTTGAATCTGTTTTTGTTCATCAGTTTATTATATTCCATAAATGAGTGAGATCATGTGACACTTGTCTTTCTTTGACTGGCTTATTTCACTTAGCATAATGCTCTCTAGTTCCATCCGTGCTCTAGTTTAAAGCAGCCACCTTTTCCTCCTTTTTCTTCTTCCTCTTTAAGAATACCTTTCAGCATTACATATAATACTGGTTTGGTGTTGATGAACTCCTTTAGCTTTTTATCTGTGAAGCTCTTTATCTGACCTTCAATTCTAAATGATAGCTTTGCTGGGTAGAGTAATCTTGGTTGTAGATTCTTGCTATTCATCACTTTGAAAATTTCTTGCCACTCCCGTCTGGCCTGCAGAGTTTCTGTTGAGAAATCAACTGATAATCGTATGGGTGCTCCGTTGTAGGTAATTAAGTGTTTTTCTCTTGCTGCTTTTAATTTCTTTCTCTCTGTCTTTTGCTCTTGACATTTTAGTTATGATGTGTCTTAATGTGGTCCTCTTTGGGTTCCTTTTGTTTGGGGTTCTGTGTGCTTCCTGGACTTGTAAGTCTATTTCTTTCACCAGGTGGGGGAAGTTTTCAGTCATTATTTCTTCAAATAGGTTTTCAGTATCTTGCTCTCTCTTTTCTTCTGGCACCCCCATAATTCTGATGTTGGTACGCTTGAAGTTGTCCCAGAGAGAGGCTCCTTACGCTATCTTCAAATTTTTGGATTCTTTTTTCTTTTTGCTTCTCTGGCTGAGTGGTTTTTGCTTCTTTGTATTTCAAATCTTTGACTTAATTCTTGCAGTCCTCTAGTCTGCTGTTGGATCTCTGTATAATATTTATTTCAGTCAGTGTATGTTTAATTTCTAGTTGGTCCTTTTTCATATCCTCGAGGGTCTCACTAAATTTATTGGCCTTTTCTAGGAACCTCTTGAAAAACCTTATAATTGTGGTTTTGAACTCTATATACAGTCTTTTCTTTTCCTCCATTTCTTTTGTTTGTGATCTGTTTCTTGGTCTCCGCATTTTCGCTGCTTCCCTGAGTTGGTAGGATAGCTTTGTGTGCTAGGTGTCTTGGCCCCCCTTGTTACCTGAGGTGGACACTCTGGGTGCACCCCTTTGTGGACTGTGTGCCCAGCCTTGTTGTAATTAACACATTGTGTACCGCATAGAAATCTCTAAGACGTATGCCAGGAACCGCACGTTTTTGGGCAAACTGCATGTTATTTAAATCATAACTACAGATAACAATGTACTTTAGGTGTTGATTTTCAATAATTATAACATTTTATTTATAAAAACAATTAATTAAATTTCCTAGTATTATTTTGACATATGGTACTGTGTAAAACACGTTCCTCTATGAAGAGGGGCCAAACAAAACTTACATAAGTATCTAGATTCGCTCCTTTTTCCATAGGCAGCACACACTCTGCAGGCTCTTGTAGGAAACTTTTTCTCTCCACTCGCTGGAATACACATAGGTTCATGCTGCTTCATATCACCTGACAACCTTTTGGGTGGGTCTTTACGAGGTGCTCTCCTTGCACCCCGAGGGGAAGGGCTGCGCGAAACACGAGAAAACTCGTGAGCAGTCCTTAACAGATGGTGCACGAAACACGAGAAAACTCGTGAGTGGTACAAAATGTGTTAAGTCTTGATTGTTGTTGGTATCACTGGGAGGAATTGACCTCCAGGCCAGTTTGGCTGTGAGGATCAGCTGTGTCTACACTGGGAGACAGCCTTATGAGACAAGACTTGCAAAATTGCAAAAGCCTCTGTGCTCAGCTTGGATGGGGCGGAGTTTCAGGGTGGAGCCGACAGCCTTGTCTTCCAGTCATCCCCACCCCACGAGCCCCCCAGGTCTCAGCATCCCCAGGCAATAGCCACAAGCACCTCTGAGAGCAAGGCGAACCTCGAGTTTCACCCACTGCCAGACAGTTCAGTCTCTCCCCCAGTGAATCCAGAATCCCAGATTCTCGTCTGGTATTGGGGTTTAGCGCAGCCAGAACTGGGGCCCGGTGCTGTCTGGAGCTCTGTCTCCTTCCCACTAGATCAAACCAGCAGCACACTCAACAGTCCGTCCTCTCTGCATGCATTCACGCACGCGCCTCTGGACCTCTGCCTTTCGCCGTTCCCCTGAGTTTCCGCCTTTCAGTCCAGATTCTCCCCCTCCCCCCGTATGGGCCTGGGTCCCCAGGGTCTCGCCCAGAACTGGGGTTCAGTGCAGTCGGAACTGGGGTTCAGCACAGTGTAGAGCTTTTGTCTCCTTCCCACTAGAGCACGCCAGCCAGGCACTCAGCCACCCCATCCTCTCAGGCCCGTCCTCTCCGCGCACCTGTCTCCTCTGATTCTCTCTTTGTGTTTCTCTTTCCTGCTAGCTGTAGAATTTCCACTCAGCCAGCTTTCCTGTGGCTCTGGGTGGTGTCAGTTTTGTCTTTTAGTTGTAGTTTTGCAATTGTTGTGCGAGGCAGCAGTTGTAGGTGTTTGCCCATGCCGCCATCTTGGTTTCAGGAGGTGAAAGTTTTGTTTCCGCCCATGGAGGTGAAAGATTTGCAACTTTGCTAAATCAAAATCAGTCTTCTCCCCCGACCTCCACTGTTTCTTAGAGGAATGTATTCTGTCTGTAAGGTCAGTTAAGGTAATGAGAAGAATGAGAATCAAACAGCTGCCACTTTATACAGAAACACACAGTGTGAAAGATTCTTTTCTAGGGTCGTTTGTCAAATCCTCCCGGTGTTAGAAAAGAGGTCACCCTGAGTGGCTGAGGAGCATGATCTGTAGAGGGAGCTTGTGTGGTGGCGGTCGCTTCTGTCGTACCAGGAGAAGATCTGACCGGAGAAAGGGTTGTTCTTGGACTTTTGAACTTGAGTGGGAGAAGCTCAGGTGACTGCAGGACCCCAAGTGTCCAAATCCCGGATGTTTTTAAAAGGGGCTTAATCTGGCCGGGACCGGTTTGGCTCAGTGGATAGAGCGTCAGACTGCGGACTGAAGGGTCCCGGGTTTGATTCCGGTCAAGGGCATGTACCTTGGCTGCAGGCACATCCCCGGTAGGGGACGTGCAGGAGGCGGCTGATCGATGTCTCTCTCTCATCGATGTTTCTGACTTTCTATCCCTCTCCCTTCCGCTCTGTAAAAAATCAATAAAGTATATGTTTAAAAAATAATAAAAAGTAAATAAAAGAAGCATATTCTGCCTTACCCCATCCTGGAATAACTTAAAGGTGATATATACAGTATATATCAGAACAAGCCACACAACAACACACCTCCCCTCCTTGAGCCTGGCACAACAACAGGTTCTTTGAATTTCAGAAGCAGTTTGCTCGGTGCCCGCTGCTCAGGGCAGAGGACCTGAGCCAGGCTGCGCAGTGGGAGCAGATCAGGGCCTTCTGTCCGGTCTCTGGGCCTCCCAGCCCTGCTCTCCACCCGTCCCTGCCTCCTCAGGTCCCATCTTCCTGCTTCCTTTGAACGGGGGAGGATGGCGTAGTGGGACTGACAGGAGAGAGTCTGGATGCTGTGGCAGCAGGGAGAAGAGGGTGACAGCCACACTGCCACTTTGCCGCCACCATACCCTCCACCTGAGGCAGTGTGGGGCGAGGGGAAGTTTGCTCCAGGCCAGGAGCTCGAATCACCTTTCAACAAATGTCTCTCCCACTGGACCTGGGTCAACTGAAATGTTGGGAGGGAAGAGATACAATCACTATTTTTCTTTTTTATCTGGTAAATAATTAAAAGAACCCCCCCAAAAAAAAAAATAATAATAAATAAATAAATAAGAGGTTGTGAACGAGCCCTGCTCCTCAGGAAGTCAGGGGACTCCTGTGTCAGACCCTGATGTGGTGTTGGGCGTGTTTCATGCTGGATCCTCACTTTTCCTCCCCCCGCTGCAGCCACGCCACCTCCCGGGAGCTGCAATGGATGTGCCACCGTCAGAAGTCTCCAGCCTCCCGCTGAGTCAGGAGACATTCTCAGAATTGTGGAGTTTGTGAGTAGAGGTCTCTTGGGAGGGGCTTGTTCACTGCCACCCCTCTAATAACAACTGCCTTCCCTTGCCTACTCCTCCTCCCCCCAGCCCCGTCTCCCCAGCTCCCTAGGAGTAGAGGCCTGTAGAAGGCAAGAACCAGTCCTGACTTTCTTTCTGCTCTTGTCTTTCAGGCTTCATGGCAGTGATAATCTGGTAAGGACTAGGGATGGGGAGGGACCAGGGGTTACAGGGCCAGCTGCCTGGGAACCTAGCTCTCTGACTCGCTTTCCTCAGGCACAGAATCCTGAAGACTCCCAGGCAATGGATGACCTGGGCTGGATGCCCCAAGACTTCGTAGGCTGTCTGGACAACGGTCCGGACGAAGCCTCCAGTACGCCAGCAACTCCTGCACCGGCAGCTGCTAACCCAGCACCTGCCACCTCCTGGACGCTGTCCTCCTCTGTCCCTTCCCATAAGCCCTATCCTGGCAGCTATGGTTTCCGTTTAGGATTCCTGAATTCTGGGACGGCCAAGTCTGTAACCTGCACGGTTAGTGGCCCCCTGGGAGGCTGGCTTCCATGTGACAGTTCAATGCCTGACCGTATCCCCTGAGTTTTTCTGTTCAGAACATTAGAATCTCAGCCTTTGGCTTGTCTTTCTACATTCTACCTGTTTAGTCTGTCACCTTTGACCTCTGCCCCAAATTTAAATTTTCTCCCTTGACCTTGGGCGTTATACTCTCAGCATCTCTCATGAGGCCAGGGAGCTTGTCTTTCTTCGCTCTCTTTCGTTCCTCAGCTTTTGTAAATAAGCTTGTGGGACACAGGTCTCCAACTCTGCCCTCCCTAGCCACCCTCCCCACACTGCGCGCCTTCCAGTTGGTGCCTGAGCAGTGCTTGTCCCCTGACCTCCCGTTCATTCTCTCTCCTTTTCCTACAGTACTCCTCTACCCTCAACAAGCTGTTTTGCCAGATGACAAAGACCTGCCCGGTGCAGCTGTGGGTGGACTCCCCACCCCCGCTCAGCGCCCGCGTCCGTGCCATGGCCGTCTATAAGAAGTCGGAGCACGGGCTGGAGGTCGTGCGGCGCTGCCCCCACCACGAGCGCTGCCCGGACAACAGTGACGGTGAGCAGTCGGGTTGCGGAGGGGACGGGGCTGTGGCCAGGTCCCCAGGCGCCTGATTCTTTCCTGATTGCTCGTAGGGCTGGCTCCTCCTCAGCACCTTATCCGGGTGGAAGGGAATTTGCGTGCCGAGTATTTGGATGACAAAAACACTCTTCGACATAGTGTGGTGGTGCCCTATGAGCCGCCCGAGGTCTGGTTTGGCAGTGGGTCTCTGGGAGGAAGGGGTTGGGAGGGTTTGTCAGGCCACCAGCTGGGGTGTGTGCAGAGCAGCAGTGGCAGAACTGTGGCTCCCAGAGGCTTCAGGCCTGGGGGACCTCACCTTGTGCCTGTGTGTTCTCCCAGGTGGGCTCTGACTGTACCACCATTCACTACAACTTCATGTGTAACAGCTCCTGCATGGGGGGCATGAACCGGCGGCCCATCCTCACCATCATCACACTGGAAGACTCCAGGTAGGGACTCGAACACCACCCTCTATGCTGGCATGCTCCTCCCTAGCCTCTGCCTGTCTCTGTGCCCTGCCCCTCCACCATTTCTCCAGGACGACCAGCCGTCCTTCACGCTCCCATCCCTAGATGCAGAACCTCCTTGTTGCTCCCCCAGTTTTCTTTTCTCTAGCTTCGCACCCTCTAACCTGTAGTTTCTCCGTAGGCCTGACCCTGGAGCTCAGGCTCCACATAGGGTGAAGGTGGTTGGGAGTAGGTGGGTCCTGGTGATGGGTAGTGCTCACCTTCTTACCGCCTCCTGCTTCCCTCTCCTTGCCTGGGTAGTGGTAATCTGCTGGGACGAAACAGCTTTGAGGTGCGTATTTGTGCCTGTCCTGGGAGAGACCGACGCACAGAGGAAGAAAATTTCCTCAAGTCTTGTCTCAAGCAGCCCCCTGAGAGTCCCAAGCAGCCCTCCGGGAGCACTAAACGAGGTGAGGAGCAGGCAGGGCGCGGGGAGGTAGAGGAGGGAGAGGGTGTAATTCCGCCCCAGATTCACCCTTCTCACCATTCCTTACCTCTTTCCCAGCACTGTCCCCCGGCACTGACTCCCCTCCCCCGCCAAAGATGCCAGTGGATGGAGAGTATTTCACCCTTCAGGTACCACGTCTGGGAAGGGAAGATGGGCAGTTTCCTGCCCCTGCGTGGTGGGACTGGATAAGGGTATAGAAGGTGTGAATGCAGCCGGTATGCGGGTAGGCCCATCTGTCCTTTCTCTGGTCATAACCCATGGTCTTAAGATTAAGTTTAACTTGAACATGGGGATGTGTCTAGTAGAAACGCAATGAGCCTGGAATAAAGTCGCTTCCGAACTTGGAAGGCAAGGACCATGTGTGAGTCACCTCTGCAGCCCCGGCATCTAGCAAATACTGGCACCTTTGTTCAGGCTCAACACGTGCACTGAACGATTAGTTGGAGGGAAAGGCACTTTATGTAAGGCCCAGCCAAAAAGAAGCCTCAGAGGGTTAGTAAAGATAACGGTTTGCCTTCCCGACCAGTCAAGGACCCGTGGTGGCCTCTGCAGGCCGGCAGCAGCCGTCTGCTGGCCACCAGCAATGACGTCCCCGGGACTGGATTCTGCCAGTGGTCCGAATGATGAGCAAGGACAGGGACTCTGCTTCAGAGCCCCCAGAAGGATGCGCCTGCCGCCACCCAGGCCGTGGCCCTGTGAGGTCTGTCAGATTCCTGACACACAGAACATAGTCAAGTGTGTTGTTTTAAGCCACTTTTAAAAAAAAGATTAAGTTTCAAATCTAGCATTCAAAAATGCTATTTGCTTCCTGGCTACTTTCCCTGCAATTCGAGCATTTGCCATCAGGGGGCAGTGGTGCCTAGAGACAACGGCTCCTGGTGATGTCTGATTTCAGGGTGCCATCTTGAACCATAACCTACATTTTAAAGGACCATCTTTCAAAAGAAAATTTGTTAAAGAAAGCATGACAACGGTTCTATGACTTTGCCTAATACTTCATTTCCCCCTCTTCCCCTGCCACAGATCCGAGGGCGTAAACGCTTCGAGATGTTACGAGAACTGAATGAAGCCTTAGAGCTAAAGGACACCCTGGCTGGAAAGGACCCGGGTGGAAGCAAGACCCACTCCAGGTGTGTGACCTGGGTCCCCTTTCAGCCCCCTCCCCTGCATTCCTATGTTGGCAAGCCTGGGCTCCCATTGTAATCCTGCCTTCAGGGTGAAAGACAGCCGAATGCTCCCGCTGGGCCCTGGCCCTGCCTGGACATCCTTGACTCATCCTCTGGTCGAATCATGTAACCACCGCCCTGCATCAGGTGGAGTGGTCCAGGGACCCCCGAAGCCCAAATATGAGCATGGATATTTTCTGGCCATTTCTAGCCACCTCTATCTCAGATCTGGGGTCCCCAGTGGGGGCCTGGTAACTGTGGGAATGCCAGGCAGAACCGGGGTGTGGGGTCAAATCTTTGGCCTTCCTGAGAGCTAGCAAGTCCTGTGTGGCTTTGTTCCTCCCCTTATCAAGCTCAGTTTCCTCATTTGTCAAATGGGATAAGGAGTTTCATACAGACTGACAAGTACCTCCGGCACTCAGTAAGCGTGTCTGCAATTAATGGTGACTATTTTAACTTAAATTCCCCTTGTTCCAACCTCAGGCCCTTCAAAACCTGGATGTGGGAAGAGAGGCCCTACACCTCTCACTCCATTTGTAATCTCCTCCCTTCCCTCTTCTATCTCCACAGCCACCTGAAATCCAAAAAGGGGCAGTCTACCTCCCGCCATAAAAAGAGACTCATGTTCAAGAGAGAGGGGCCTGATTCAGACTGACATCCCCTGCTTCCTGTCCCCCATTGACACCCCCACCCTTGTCCCCTTTCCTGGCATATTTTTGGGGTTGGGAGCTTAAAACCTCTGCTTGATATAGATGTGCCTCAGAAACCCCCCAGAATTTCGTTTGCCTGGCTGAAACCTCTACTAAAGAAGCTAGTTGCACTGGTGGGTTTTGAGGGAAGGTGGAGGGAGCTAAGATGTTTCAGCTTAACTTTTAAGGTCTTTACTCTGAAGGCCATTTGGGGGAGGGAGGAAAGTGTTCCTGCATGCAAGGGTTAAGTTTTAAATCAGCCATCAACACTGGTTGGGAACTATCCAGGGAAGTTATCTCAAGTTTAATTTCTCTAACTTCATTGTCCACATTGACAAAATGTCGAGAATCATACCTGCCTTACGGGCTTACTGTGAGGGTTAATGAAATGATGGGTGTTTGGGACTAAGTTCCCTCGGGGGTGCTGTTCCTGCCCCTGTATGACTGGGCAGCCAGTTAAGAGAAGGGAACTTCTAATCCTTCTCTACTGGCCTGGCCAAATCCCGGCTGAAGTCGGAACCTCGCCACCTGAAAGGAGATCTCGCTGCCCCACAGCCTGGAGGGTCCCCTCTCCAGTGTAGGCTCTGTATCTTCCAAGATCTGTTTTACTTCCCCCGAATGCTCAGGATCCGTTTCCTCTAGGGTCTGAAAGGCACATCTGTATTCCTCACCCGCACCTTCCCCTCTTCTCCTTTTATATCACATTTTTTATATTGGTTTCTTATTTTACAATAAAACTTTGCTGATACCTGTGTGTCTGAGGGTGAGTGCCAGTGCTGGCTGCCTGGGGCCTACAGGGCAGGGGTGAGTTAAGGGGTGACACTGGGAAGCAGCCACCTGAGTCTCCAGGGAATGGGCTGGGAGCTCCACGCCCGGGTTCCAGGAGAACAAAAGCCGGAGACTGGGTCAGTCTGCAGGCTGCATGACAACAAGGGAGGGGGTGAATCCATGACTCTGTCCCTTCTCCCTTCCTGCCAGGGCTGGCACACGGTCCCTCCTGCCCCCTTGTCAGCCGCTCACCATGGATTATGGGATTTCAATGTCTAATTTAGCAAGCCTGAGCCTCTGGGGTAGCCATCTGCTCCACAGGAGAGCGGCAGGATACCTGAGTTCCCGGAGGACAGAGAGTGGGTGCTATTTGATAATGAGAGCAAGCAGCAGGAGGCCTGCCAGCCGGTCCCCAGGAAGTGGGGCCGGCTAAGGTGAAGGCTGGGATGTGGGGCTGGGGCCTTCCCAGCATCCCCTCATCCTGGGCCTCTTGCCAGGCAGTTGAATGAATTGAAGCTTTAAACTCTGCCAGGAAAACCTTTCAAAGGGCTTCTTGGGTTAGGGTGAGCTCAGGCGCCCCACCCCCGGCCCATCCTGCTGTAGGCTCCCAGGGAGGGGGGCTGGGGGCAAGCTAGCTCTGGCCCAAGCCGGTGCTTAGGGGGTGGCCAGACAATGGGGACACAGCTTGTCCTGCCTCCTCCCTGTGGGCAGAGGGAGAAGTGCTAAGGTTTGGAAGGGTTTCTGGGCCATTGTCCTCGCAGCCTACCAACCAGGCTTCAAGTGCCAGTGGGAGTCCTTTGGCTTGCCCTGTGGATCCCAGATGGCTGTAAAGCCACTGGCCACCCTGATCTCAAAACCATTTTTCTCTTAATTGTTAAGGGATGCCGAACACTTCCCTGGAGACCCAGAATTTCCATCTCCTCCCACCTACCAGGCCCGGACCTTGGCAAACTCATTCCTGCAGACTGTCACCTTGAAGCTCCCTTTCTGATCAGCGTCCAGCACCCATTACTCATACTTCCCTCGAATGTGTCCCTCGCCATGTTTCATTTCTGCTGTGCTTCAAAAGCAGACCCAGCCCTTGCTGGTGTGGCTCGTTGGCTGTGTCGCCCCGTGCATCTAAAGGTTGCTGGTTCTATTCCTGGTGAGGGGACATACACAGGTTATGGTTTGGACCCCAGTTAGAGCACCTGTGGGAGGCACCCTGTCAATGTTTCTCACATTGATACTTCCTTCCTCTCTAAAATCAATAAAAACATATGAAAAAACAAAAAACTCACACACACAGCAGATCCATTCTGGCTTTGCTGATCCCTTTGTGAGCTGACAGATGACTGAGTTGAGAACGAAGATGGATTGTCAGGCCAGCTCTACTGAGATGTGACTTTTCATGAGTGCCTAACTTCTGGTCCCATCTGCTCACTTCACTGAGTTCATTTATCCACCCTTCCAGTCCGTCTGCCGTCACTGTCCCAGCCCTGGGGCCCCATGGCGAGCGTGGCCCCGTTCTCTCAAGAGCCCGAGCCCTGCCCCATGAGGGTTTGGAGTAAGTTAGGAAACTTGTTCCCCAATTTCAGGAACACAGGGCAACCAAATCTAGGAGACACCCAGCGAAAGTGCTCTGACAACCATGCTTTCATTATCTAGAAAAGATGAACCTCAGCAACCTTAATTAAAGGAGAAATCCCAACGCAGTGACTTTTAAAAATACTTTTTTTAACTCAAGCACTTGATTGAGAGGGTGGAGAAGAATTAGAATCAATGGTTGTCCTGGGCTGCGGGAACGAGTGACATTTCCAATTCATGTAAAGTGGTTTTAATATAAAACCTAACAAAGAGCCCTCGCCCGTTTGGCTCAGTGGATTGAGCATCAGCCCATAGACTAAAGAGTCACGGGTTCAAATCCGGTCAAGGTTACATTCCTTAGTAGTTACAGGCTCAATCCCTGGCTAGCTCCAGTAGGTGCCGTGTGGGAGGCAACCAGTTGACATCAACATCAATGTTTCTTTCTCTGTGTCTCTCCCACTCCCTTCCAACTCAAAAAAGCCAATGGAAAGCCCATCTTGGGTTGGCTCAGTGGCTGAGCGGTTAACCTATGAACCAGGAGGTCACGGTTCAATTCCTGGTCAGGGAGATGCCTGGGTTGTAGGACTCAATCCCTGATTGTGCAAGAGGCAGCCAATCAATGGTTCTCATTATTGATGTTTCTATCTCTCCTCTGAAATCAATTTTAAAAATACATATTTTTTAAAAACTTGATAAAGATACTAAAAACCTAGAAGCCAAATTATGGCTGCAATATTTCAGAATAGTACTTATACATTAAGTATAAGACTATTAAGGGGAGGGAGGTTGTGGGGCCAGGTGAAAAAGGGTGAAGGGATTCAAAACAACAACCTCTTAACACAGACCACAGTGTGATGGTTACCAAAGGGAAGGGGTGGGGAGAGGTAGAAGAGGGTACAAGGGGCATAAATCATAATGGGAGACTTGACTCGGGGTGATGAACACACAAGACAATATATAGATATTTCATAGAATTAGACTCCTGAAATCTATTTAATTTTATTAACCAATGTCACCCCAATAAGCTGAATTAAAAAAAGAAAGAAAAAAGATGGGTAGGAGTAACCAAAAAAATATATAAATTAACACTAACCAAGTAGGGTTTATTCCAGGAGCACAAGGTTGGTTTAATAGAGAATCTATCAACATAATTCATTACATTAACAAATTAATGAAGAAAAATAAGATCATATCAACAGATGCTGAAAGGAATTTGATTAAATTTCATCAGCCATTCTTTAAAAAAAACAGTAATGGAATAAAAGGAAGTATCCTAATGGTTAAACATAAGATAATTTCAATTAAAACCAAGAACTAAACAGGGATACCCATTGACAAATGTTTTAGCATACTCAAGAAGGTAAAAAAAAATTTTTTTTAATTAATTCTCTACCTTTTAGATCACATGTGCCAAAAAGCTCAAGCCTTACTAGAGATGTGATAGAACTAAGAGAATTTAGGAAGGTAGATAATAGAGAAATATTAATGATTTTTGAAAGCACTGAAAAAACATTCCATTTAAAATAGCAAAAACAGCCGAAACCGGTTTGGCTCAGTGGATAGAGCGTCGGCCTGCGGACTGAAGGGTCCCAGGATCGATTCCGGTCAAGGGCATGTACCGTGGCTGTGGGCACATCCCCAGCAGGGGGTGTGCAAGAGGCAGCTGATCGATGTTTCTCTCTCATCGATGTTTCTGACTTTCTATCCCTCTCCCTTCCTCTCTGTGAAAAGTCAATAAAATATATTTTTAAAAAATAAACAAATAAAATAGCAAAAACAGCCCTGGCCTGGTTCCTCAGTTGGTCAGAGCAGTGTCCCCATATGCCAAGGCTGAGGGTCTGATCCCTGGTCAGGACACACACGAGAGCCAACAGCCCTGGCCAGGCTTTCCGGTGGCTAGAGCATCAGCTTCCCCATCGATAACAATCTGGGTTGCAGGTTCCTCAGCCCCCGCATCACTTTAATGTTTCTCTCCCTTCCAATTTCTAGAAATCGATGGTAAAAATATCCTCAGGTGAGGATTTTTTTTAAAAAAAGAAGAATCAGCCAATGTGCACATAAATAAGTGGAACAATACATCAATCTTTTTCTTTCCCTTCCTCTCTCTAAAATTAATTTTATTTTTAATAGCAAAAGCAGCCCTAGCCACTTTGGCTCAGTGGAGGGAGCGTCAGTCTGTGGAGTGAAGGGTCCCAGGTTCGATGCTGGTCAAGGGCACATGCCTAGGTTGCAGGCTCAGGCCCTAGTGGGGGCATTCGGGAGGTAGCTGATCAAGATCAATGATTCTCCTCGTTGATGTTTCTTCTTTTAATTTGTGAGAAAAAAATTTTTTAATTTTTTTACAGAGAGGAAGACAGATAGAAACATTGATGAAAGTGAAACATCGATCAGCTGCCTTCTGCACACCTCCCACTGGGGATGTGCCCGCAGCCAAGGTACATGCCCCCGACCGGAATTGAACCTGGGACCTTTCAGTCTGCAGGCCGACGCTCTATCCGCTGAGCCAAACCGGTTTCAGCTCCTCATTGATGTTTCTGTCTTTCTCTCCTCCCTTCCTCTCTGAAAAAAGTAAAAATATTTTTTAAAAAGCAATAAAATATTTAGGAATAAGTGCCTGGCCGGTGTGGCTCAGAGGCTGAGCATCCACCCATGAACCAGGAGGCCACAGTTCGATTCCTGATCAGGGCACATGCCTGGGTTGGGGGTTCGATCTCCAGTGAGGGCATGCAGTAGACAGCCATTCAATAATCTTCATCATCAATGTCTCTATCTCTTCCTTTCTCTGAAATCAATAAAAATATTTTAAGAATAAGTTTAACAAGACTGGCACACAAAATATGGCACAGGACCAATATGAAGAAATTGATAAAATCTTACGTAAGGATATAAAACCAAGCTCCAAACAAAAGACAGCATATTCTTAGATGGGAAAACAGTCTATCCTAAAAGTCATTTGTGAAATAAAGATAATAAATGTTATCCCATTTAGAATCCCAACAAGGTTTTTGTTTCTGTAAATAAGTGCCCAAGAATAGCCAATAGTTGTTTTAAAAGGAGAACTAGGGCCCTCCTGGTTTGGGTCAGTGGATAGGGCATCGACCTGCGGACTGAAGGGTTCCAGGTTTGATTCCGGGCAAGGGCACATGCCTGGGTTGTGGGCTCAATCCCCAGAGGCAGCCGATCAATGATTCTCTCTCATCATTGATGTTTCTGTCTCTCCTCCCTTCCTATCTGAAATCAATAAAAATATATTTAAGAAATAAAAATAAAAAGAGAATTGGGGAACTTGCTTGTAAAATATGAAAAACATACCATGAAACAACAAATTAGAGTAATATAGCTTGATAAATGGAGTGGTGAATAGCCAGGGGTCCGCAAGGGAGTGAATCCAGAGGTAGATCTCAGTATATAGGAAAGGTTATTATATGGCCAAAGTTTTTCAATTCAGTGGGAATAAATTAGGGATTTTTTTAAATGAAGCTGACACAACTGGAAAAATAAAATCAGACTCCTAGTTTACAGAAACAAAAATAAACCAGTTGAATTAAAGGGAATGTCAATTTTAAATGAAATTTAAATCCTGCACTGGCCCACGGGCTCAGTGGCTACAGCATCTGGCTATGCACCACAGAATCTCTGGTTCGATTCCCGGGCAATGGCTTGTACCTGGGTTGCAGGTTCCAACCCCGCCCTGGTTGGGGTACATGTGGGAGGCAACCAATCAATGTGTCTCACATTGATGCTTCTCTCTCTCTCTCTCTCTCTCCCTCCCTCCTTCCCTCCCTCCCTTCCCACTTTATCCTTTGCTTCCACTCTTAAAAGTCAATGAAGAAAATATCCTCAGGTGAGAATTGACAACAATAACAAAAAATAAAAATCCTGCCCCCCCCCCAAAAAAAAATCTAGAAAATAATGGGTAGCCAAAACCGGTTTGGCTCAGTGGATAGAGCTTCAGCCTGCAGACTGAAGGGTTTCGGGTTTGATTCTGGTCAAGGGCATGTACCTTGGTTAGGGGCACATCCCCAGTAGGGGGTGTGCAGGAGGCAGCTAATCAGTGTTTTCCTCTCATCAATGTTTCTCGCTTTCTATCTCTCTTCCTTACTCTCTGTAAAAAATCAATAAAATATATTAAAAGAAAATAAAACAATGTGTATACTGTAGTTTCTGGAAACCCAGAAACTACAAAAAACTGATATTTGACTAGCTGAAAACCCAACCCTTAAACAGTAAAAGCAGACACAAACTCAAGAGGCAAACAATCAGCTGGGGGAATTTACAATGTGGAAAACAGTTAATTCTGCTGCTGTCAAGGAGCTTCAACAAATTAAGAGAAGAATGAAGCAATAGAAAAACATATGCCACCATTTAAAAATGATTTAGAGCCCTACCAGATGAATTTATTGAGTGAAGAAAGTGAGATGCACAAAAGTGCATAATATTATCCAATTTTGAAATAACAATAACCAAAACCCACTGATCCATGCTGTTTCTACTATGCATTCAGGATAAAATTGCGTATCTGCATGCGTGTGTCATAAAGCTATTTTTCGAGGCAAATACTAAGACCAACACATCTCAAACAAAAGCAAATAAGCCCCAAGGGGAAAAAAATAGATATAAACCCATCTCATATATTTCAAACATTGCTGTGTAGACCCATCCACCCAATTTTCTATGCTTAGGCATGCTTTTCTTTTTACACAAAATTAAGATCATATGGTTTATACCGTTTTGAGATCTGTCTCTTCTAGTTCATTTTTTTCAACTTTCCAGACATTTGCTGATGCTATTCTCACCCCAAATCCTTAAAAAAAAAAAAAAAAAAAAAAAAAACCCCTTCCATTTGCTGAAACCAGTTTGGCTCAGTGGATAGAGCATCGGCCTGCGCACTGAAAGGTCCCAGGTTCGATTCTGGTCAAGGGCGTGTACCTTGACTGCGGGAACATCCCAGTGGGAGGTGTGCAGGAGGCAGCTGATCGATGTTCTAACTCTCTATCCCTCTCCCTTCCTCTCTATAAAAAATCAATAAAATATATTTAAAAACAAACAAACAAAAATCTTCCATTCGGAGAGCCCCTACAGAGAGTGGTTGGCCACTCTGGATTTTGTCCTCACCAGCTTTCTCCCCTTCCTGAGACACGTTTAGGTCTACCTGGTGTGAGTTTCTTGTGTGTTCACCTCTCCCATTAAACTGGGGAGCTGCTTGGGAGCTGGAACTTTGCCTCTTTCATAAGTGTCCTCAAGGTGCCTAAAATGCACATAGTAGGCACGTCATAATTAGGGTTGTACAAAAGGACATAGGCTTCCGGTCTCTGGTATTGTGTGAGCTCAAGATGGTATAAGTGAAAGAGTGATCTAGGAAGGAGATGCTGAGACATATCTGAAGAGTGGCCCAAGACCTGGGTAACCCCCGGATCACCCAAACCCACCCTCCACCCCCTTCCAGGGCTCTACCAAAAGCTCAGAAAGGAACCACCCGCACACAGGGCTCCATGTATGATATATATTTATATATATAATTGCTCTCATTTTATTGTACTTAATTCTCTTTACAGTAGATCTGACACAGGCATTAAATAACTGCGGAGAGAGACCACTGGGTGTGGGGAGTGCAGGAAAACAGGGGGACCCAAAGTGAAGAAACAGATCCAGCAGGAGAAAAAAGGAGAGGGTCCGTCTGTGGGTGGAGTGTGGAGGCTGCAGCATCCAAAAGAGGGGAGGGGGTGGTAGAAAGGTGAGGAAGTGAGCAAATGGCACTGGAGGAGTCAGTTAAAACGCCTCTGTAACTCAGAATACAGGAGGTCCCTCTTTTACAATTCTAGGGGGTCGTCTGAAACTGCAAAGAGATCTGAAGGTGACAGAGCCGGGGAAACTCAGGGCCTAAATGGAGGGGGTATTTGCAAGTTTCAGGCTAAAATGCAGAGAAAAGGGTAGACGTTAGTGATTAGTTGATAAACTGCTAAGACAAACCAGCAAGAGGATGGTGGGGGCAGAACTGGGCCCAGGGAAGCTGGTGGAATAGTCCCACCGCCTGCGGACGTTTCCAAGGTGGCCACTGGGGACAGATCCAAGACGGCTGCCCCTCCCCCAGGGCTCCTGGGAAGTGGAACTTGAAGGATATTCTGGGAAAGCGGACAGGGGTAAGGGAGCCATCCGCAAAAACAAAGTGAATATTCAGCCTAGGTCAACCCTGCCCCTCTGAGCAGTGCCTATTTGGGGGATAGAGACCAGGGAGAGAATTTTCAAGCAAGACCAATACAGACTTCCAAACCCTTACTCCCAGCTCACACCGTCACCTTCGGATGAGAAGTGGGATGTACCAGGAAACAGGAAAAAGACTACGGAGTCAACTGTCCTGAAAAGAGAATAGGGATGGAGAGGAGGTGGAGCAAGACCTACCAGAAGAACCAGGTAAAGTAAAAGCCACCGAGACACAACCGTGTACAGTAGGGGGACGAGTGGGACTCGGGGGAGGTGACAGCGGCTGACTCAGGAATGGGAGAATGGAGTGCCCCATTCCTGCCTGGGAACTAAGGGGTGAAATGAGGTCGCATTTATGTGCGTGTGAAGATGGAGAGGCATTTTCTATATCTCTCACGGGATAGGAGGGTAGCTGTGGGGACACCCCACTAAACCAGACCCAGAACAGCTCCTCTCCTCCGTGACCGTCGTGGGACTCCCACCTTTCTGTCTTGGACTGAGTAGGATTGGGAGAAGATGGTGGAAAATCTGTGAAAGTGGGGAAACCACAATGGACATCAACCAGGCTGGGATCAGAGGTAAAGAAAAAGGGACGTTCCAGAAGCATCCATAGGAGAGAGGCGGGGGCAGGAGGAAGGGGGTCTCAGGTTTTGTTGACGCGGAGTTTGAAGGCCACTCGGCCAGCAAACTTGTCTCGCTCATCGTCTGTGGCGATGTTGACCGCGTTGACCCGGCATTCCACGTTCACCTCCACGTTGGGGGTCACGTTCAGGAACTTCACAGCCACGAGGGGCTGCGTGTAGTTCACCTGGGTCAGAGGAAGAGAGTGAGGGGCCGGCCCCCGGCAACCTGGCCTCCTCCCCGAGGACTCTGCTCCCCGAGGAGCCACCACCCGGGCCTCCCACAGAACTTACGTGGAACTTTTTGCCGTAGTAGGGGAAGTACATGAGGTCGATGTTGCCATTGGCAGGGAACATGACAAAGCTACCCAGGTTCTCAGCATCTTCATCTCGCTGTGGGGTCACAGAAGGGTAGAAGGGAGAGCTTGTTAGGGATGGAAGCTCACTAGACTTCCCTTTGTTCTTTTCACCCCGGATTATTCTGTTTCCCTTGAGCTGTGAGTCTGTGTGTGTTTGTGTGTGAGCAGGAGGAGGCATCCTGTCCTCTCGATAGACTGGGAAGTCCTGAGGAGCGCTAGCGATACTGAAGCCTCTACTCCACTCCCACCTCAGCCTCTTACCCCATCCTCAGGAATCAGTTTCTAGAGCAGAGCTAAGAGAGATAGATAACTGAGTTAGGCTCAGTAAAAAGCAAGGAGAGGGGTTGAGGGAAGAGCTGGCAGGAAGTTTCTAGACAGGACAGAGGTGGAGACAGTGGGGTTCCATGGACTCCTTAGTGGTAGCAGATGGTGCTAACAGATCAGCAGCTACCAGATCCATAAAAAGAACTGGGGGGCAGGTGAGATATGGGAGGGAGAGCGGAAGACATGCTTATCGGGGAGTAGAGAAGAAGGTGGAAAGGTTAAAGAGAGAAACCAGAGGCCAGGGCTTGGGTGGAGTCAGGAAGAGGGGTGTCTATTCACACAAGAGCTGGCTTCTGCATCCTAGAGAGAAGCAAGAGGAACAGGAGCCCCTTGGAGTTTGATTCATATTGGAGCCCTCTTTTACACCCTTATTCATGTAGTGATGGGGCTTCTGGGAGCAAAGAAGATTGGAAGAGATTATTTAATTACATGGAAACCATGATATACAAACAGGTCGGCAGGTAGACAAGGTCCAGAGCTCACCTTCCCCACACAGGTAACATTCATGCTCTGGTTTGCTCCTGCATAGAAGTTGATGACCTGGAGTAAGGAGAGTGGTGGAAGTTAGAAAAAGAAGTTGCCAGACACACCTTCCAGCCATGGATCTCAGCCTCCAATGGCCCTGTCTTTCTTGTTCTCTCAGCTACTCAAACATCAAAACTCTAATGCCCATTAGCCTCAGTGAAAGGACGCAAGTGTCAGTAGATGGTGGCCCCAATTCCCTCCTCCATTCTCCCTAGGGACCAAGGTCATGGTTACCCGGTTCATCTTAATGAAGACACAGGGCTGCCCAGTGCTGTAACCATAGTGGGTGGGGTCCCCGATTCCAGAGCAGTCACCCAGCTGGGTCCGGTTGAACTGGCAGGCACGTTTCGGGTAGTTGAGGACCCCATTATCTGGCTGTTCGTAATAGCGCCCAGGGCGGCAGACATCATTCTTTTGGGCTTGGATGGAGTCGTTGTAAGCTAAGGAGGTGGGGGAGAGAGAGCATGGGCGTGGGTCTGGTGTTCCACTTCTAGGGTCTCCAACCCCCTGCCCAAGGTCCTGCACAACCACATCTCCAGCCCCATGCTCACGCTCCAAGAACTTGTTGAGCTTCTGAACATGCTGGTCCCAGCTTTCAGTGTCACTGACGTTGACGATGACATCCAGGTTCTCAGTCTTGGGGCGAATCATCAAGCCTATGGCCAGACAAAGCAGGAGTGCAGGCTGTATATAAGATGTAGGGCCACACACGGAGGGCAGAAGACAGATACAGGGAGCACCAGGGTGAGGGATGGGCTGAAGATCTAAGATCCTTTTCATGGGAAGAAGCTATCTCCAGGTCACATAGCTCTCAGCTGTGGGAAGTGGGAAAGCAAAGCGGACTTCAAGAACTTCCCAGCACATGGTGTTTGGATCATCAGAACCTCACCTCAGAGAGTTCTGCGTTCTTTTCAGCCTTTGAGTTCCTTTGGGAGGCGTGGGGCAAAATAGCCATTAGAGGGGCTAGTGGTGGAGTCTCATCACTCACCTGGTGTGGCCAGTCGGTCCTGGTACTTGGGGGTATGATCAGAGACGGTCTGCAGCATCACCCACATGGTGAGGGTGAACATGGCCGTGAGGAAGCCATAGAAGACGAAGTAGAAGAGGAGGATAAAGGCTGGCGGGGGGGGGGGGGGGGGGAACGGGGTCAGCAGGTTATCCTGCCTTGACCTCACCTATCCCACACACCCCTTTCCCCCTCAGAGGCTCTGCTCTGGGACAGGTCAGAGTCTCAGGGACATCGGAGGGCCTTTCCCGGGCAGGACAATGAGATAAGCTGGAAACAGGCAGCTGTGCCTGGCTTTCAGCCATGACGCCCAGCCCCCTCCTGGTCCTAGGGCACCATGAAGCTTGTGAAGCCTGACCTTGTGGAGGCCACAAGAGACCTAAACTCTCGTTGCTGAGACAACCCCAAGTACAGGCCACAGTGATTTTGCTTCAAATTACATTCCCAACTTCTCAACCATGCATGGCCCTGAAAAAGCACATCTGTTACGGCTCTATCGGTTCTCACGCCTAAGGTTGTCCAGCACACAGCTTTTGAAGCTGGCACTGGCCACCGGTTCACAACCAAAACTCTCATCCCATCCAGAAAGTGCAGACCCTCACACTCAGATAGCCAAGTCTCTCCTGGTGCCCCACAGAAGCCAGATCTTGAACACAGCTCCTTCCTAAATACAAAATCTCTGAGACAGATGTCCAGAACCGTCAACACTCACCCCACCCCCAACTCACACAGAGAACACTCAGGCCAGAGGCTGGGAGTACAAGCAGAGTCTCCCACAGCCTTCCCAGTGAGAGCAGATCTTTGGTGGATATGAGATGGCACTATGTCACCCCTCAGCTGAGGATGGGTACCTGCTGTTTCCACCACTGGGAGCCCCTAGTCCGTCCACTTCCAAAGACACTTCCCCCATGAAGCTTCCTCAGATTCTCCCAGGTACTCACCGACCTCTCCAATCCCAAGGACTGGGCTTCAGGTTCCCTCTGGGCAAGGACTGCATTGGACCTACCTCAAGGGCCCCAGGTGGAGGGCTGATGGGGACATCCTTCCATCAGTGTAGATGAACTGTAAATGGTGTCACACCGTGTCCCTGTGCTCAGATTTCCCAGACTGACTATCCCTTTTGGAATAATTCCACCCCTCACCGGCACCCATGTCCAGCACCAGACCCTCAACCAGACAACTCCCTCCACACACCCTGAGTCCTGCCACCCCAGCCCCAAGCCACACTAGGCCGAATGATGCACACATCTCTCCCCCAGGGAGCAAACCCTCCCTGCACCTGCGACATCGCAAACATCCAGCCTCAAAATCCTCACAGTGGCTCTCCTCCCCACCCACAGAGCAGCCACAGATGGCTCCGAACGCTCCACAGGGGGATCCAGACAACTTCCGCTGTGAAGAATCCCCTCCTTCCAGCGCACATTCCCACCGCGCCAAGGCCCGCCCTCTCACGCCTGTTCCCAGGGTCCAGGGGTGGGCACGAACTAAAAATAGACGGGTTTGGCTGGCTGGTTGGGAGCCGTAGGGAGGAAAGGGGCGTCTTCTGGGGAAGGGGGGGCCGCTATGCTGCGGACCAGCCCCCGAGGGCGAGCGCCGCGGTGCGGACACGCGCGCAGAGCCCGCGACCCCCCGCGCGAGGGGGCTCCACGGGGGGCGGGGAGGCGGCAGTGACCTACTTTCTCCGCCTCCGCAGCGCCGGCCAAGGAGATTAGACGAGCGATCTGGTCCCCTCCCAGCCCAGAGCACCGCAGGGGGGTCGGACGCCGGGACGGGAAAGGAGCTGGGGTTACGCCAACAAGACCTCGTGCCCCCGGGGCATCGCCAAGCGGACCGGACTCCCCCCTCCCCGCCCCTTGCGCGGCTGCCCGGCGTACCCCAGCTGGTCCCGGTGCGGCCCATGAACTGGTGCGTCCGCGGGTTCCACACGAACTCCTTCCACTCCTCAACCACCTGCCCGCAGCTCTTCTTCTCTTTCTGGGTGACCATCTTGGCGGCGGGGGGCGAGGACCGCGCTGGGCGGGGGGGCTACGAAGAAGCTGGGGTGCGGTGCGCTGTAGCCCCCCTCCCACGTACCGGAATGCTCCGGGAGCAAAGGCTGCCGGAGCGAGGGAGACCGACCCCCTCCGGATAGGCAGCTGCTGCGAATTCCGGGGTGCACGGCCACGCGCTGCGGGTTGCTGGCAACGCGGCGTGGGATGCACAGATCCTAGGCCCCCCAACTGCGATAAAAAGCGGGGTTGTCAGAGCAGGGGAGGACAACAAGGGGAAGGGGTACGAGCGCAGCTTCACTCCACCTCCTAGAAGCAAAAGGAAAAGGGATGCAAAAATAGACGGCAGCAAAGCCGGAGAGAAATGCAGTACAAATCGGGGTGCAAAGAAGCAGGGAGAGAGAAGCGGGGAGGGGGCCGCCCCGAAATCCGAGGTTCAAAGAGCCTGCGGAGAGGGTTTGGGTGACCACTGGTTCTTCCGCCAAGCAGAGACCGCCGCACCAGTGGAGCGCGGCCTCCGGGCGGGCTGGGGACGCGCAGCCGGGGTCAACCCGGGTTAGGAGACCCCTGCCCGAGGCTCCGCTCCTCAGCAGCGCGGGCCGGCGGTCGCCGAGCGTAGTCTTTATAGTCAGCAGCTTTGGGCCGCCCGCCCCCTTCCCACCCCCAGAAACCCCGCCTCCTGGCCGCGGGCCCGGGCAGCCTCATACATATGCAAACATGGAGATGTCGGGCCCGCCCCCTGCAGCCTCTCTTCAGGACCGGGAGGTCTCTCCCTTGCAGCCACCCCAGGTCCTGGACTGGGTCCAAAGGGGTAAAGGAGAGAGGCCATGGCTGGGCAGGATACGGAGAGATAACCCCAGAGAGACACAGAGGCTGGGAGGGAAGCAAGCACATACTGAGATGGGGGACCAGGCAGGGAGTTAAGAAGATCCCAAGATCCAGGAGATACACAAGGCAGACTGTGAAAGGACTAGAGGAGCCAGACACCAAGAAGAGGGGTGACCTAGCCAGGCTGCTAGACCAGCAGGCAGCAGGATGGAAGCTGGAACAGGGGCCACATGCAGACGGATAGAGGCCACCACGGAGGGAAATTCCTCTACTGGGAGCTGCTACCGGGTGCCCCCCACCCCGTGCCTCCCTTTCCTGTCCCACAGCCCCTCCTCCCACTACCTGTTTATCCCCAAGTCTCAGGGCTTCTGGGCCTTCCCACCACACCTGTTAGTGAATCCCTCTCAACACCACATTCCCAGGCCCCCCAGTTACTGCCCTGAAAACCCAGCCCTGGAGCCAGGTCTGCTGGTCTGCTTAGCTCAGTGATGGGCAACCTTTTGAGCTTGGTGTGTCAAAATTCGCCAAGAAACCGAGCATAACTCGGGGTGTGTGTCACTTCGAGAAAAAAAAAACCATAATTTCGTGATATTTATAGTTTAATAAAAATGAATAATTGTAATATATAACTGTATTTAATAAACCAAAAACTAATTATTTAACTTACCTGCTTAGTGACTTCTTTGTTCATCTGTCAGTCAGTTTCTTTTGTTGGTCTTGATATTATTTAACTAGTGTGGGGTGCCATGAACTCAGATAAGTGAAGGGGAGAGGGAATTCTTTAACCTGCCTATTAGTGACTTTTTTGTTGCTGAAATTCATTGACTAAACCTTCAATTTGAAGGTTGGTATTTTGTACACTTCAAGCCCAACCAAGCGCTACTAACTTCATCTGTCAATCTGTTTCTTTTGTTGGTTTTGATATTATTTAACGCTGAGAATAAGGTCTCACAAAAGTACGTAGTGGGGAAAATTGTGAGTAAAGCCATTGCTATATTTTCCAGGGTGCTAAAAGTGTCTGTTAATCAGTTCCAGGCACTCCAAATTTCCTGTTCGTAGTGGCACTCCTCTTGATTCTCCAAGTGGCACCTTTCCAGATTCTCAAGTTTTGACCTCAAGTCGATAAACACCTGAGCCCAGATGCTGTCTTGAAATTCTGCAAGTTGCATCTCCAAATCATCAATTTGCATCCATTGGAAGCCATTTAATTCCAAACTACTGTAGACTATTACATCAGGATACTTAATTATTTTTATGATGTATTCTAGGCTTCTTCTAAATTGATTAAATCTCTCACTGAACTGGGCAAGTAACGAGTCTAAAACATGTTGGTACTTTATATGCAAGGGTTCCATTTCATTTTGTACAGCTGCACTGGCCTTCTCAAAATACTTTGTTACTCGAGAAAAATACTTATAAGTTTTAGTTTCTACATCTCGCTTGAAAATTTTAAGTTTACTTTCAAAAGCTTTTATGTATCCAAACATAACGTCAATACTTTTGCCAAAACCTTGTAACTTTAAGTTCAGTTCATTAATATGAACAGAGAGATCTGTAAAATATATCAGGGTGTTGACCCACTTATCATCACTGAGCTGAGCAAAGTTTTCCATATCCTTATCTTCAAGAAATATCTTAATTTCTTCAAAGCACTCCACAAAGCGCTCAAGAACTTTGCCTCGGCTCAGCCGTCTTACATTATTGTACATCAGCAGTCCACTGTAGGTGGAATCAACCTCCAGTAAAAGTGCTGAAAATTCTCGCTTGTGAAGGGGCGAGCAGCTATTAAATTAACTATTTTTGTAACAACTGACATTAAGTCGTTTAAGTCGGTGAATCCTGCCTTGGCACATAAAACCTCCTGATGGATAATGCAATGAAAAGGCACAATCAGATGTCCAATAGCTTCTGTAAACAATTTGACAAATCCGACTTTTTTCCCCACCATGTTTAGGTGCCCCATCGGTCGTCACTGACACAACTTTAGAGACATCAATGCTTAGGTCACAGGATGTTTGTATAACAACTTTACATATTTTGCTTCCTGATGTACTTGTTGGCACTGATACTAACTTTATCAACTCTTCTCTCATTGTGAGACCATCAGAATATCGACCAATAATGGCCTACTGAGCATGTGATGTGACATCAGTAGTTTCATCAAGAGAGATAAAAAAAATATTTATAATTACTTATGTCTCTCTTTAATTGATGTTGTATATTTGGGTTCAGTCTCATTATTTGGTCTTTTATGATATTTCTACTGAGTGGTACCTCAGATATTCTCTTAATAATTGCATCTTTATTCTGCATATCGTGAAATAGAACTGGGTGCATCCCTTAGGAGAGTTTCTTTAATAAATTCTTCCTCACTGAGTGCTTTTCCATGCTGAGCTATGGAGTGAGCAATGCTCAAACTTGGGGATGTTAAATGTGTAAAGCCTTTTATAAATTTAAGGATGGAATTAGATTGGCTCTTATAAAGGTGTAGCTGCCTGGAAATGTATTCCTTCCTTTCATCCTCACTTTTTTTCAAGAGTTGGGAATGGTTAGTTTCAAAATGTCTATTTATATTCCATGTCCTGCTTACTGCCATTTCAATACATAGAATGTAAAATGATCTGCCATTTTTTTCTATGATGCCATACATTTCGGTCCATATCTCTTGAAAGGGTCGGCTACTGCTACTACCACTTCCTTTACATAACCTTGTTTTTTTTATTTTTTGGGTTCTCCATCAGGGGGACAGTGTCAGAAGATAGAATTATAGATACCCTGTTAGCCCTGCAGGCAATTAGGGGTTAACTAGCCTAACTGACCACAAGATGGCACATGTAACTGTCTTTTAGGAAAAGGCAGGGTTAATAAGCAGAAATAGGGGTTAGTAAGGATGCACAACAGTAATAGTGGTGAAATGGAGTCTACACTATGCTGTAAAATGGCATTCTTTATATAAATTAAGATGGCTGCCGCTATTTCTAATGGTGGGAAATGGCACCCAAAGCACAGGCCCTCACCTCTCCCAGCCTCCCCCTTACTTATCCCAGTAATGATGGTCAATTAGAAATCCACAACACCCCAGAACAGTGGATTGGATGATGATTGCTGTGGTTATGTGGTTGCTGATAATGGCAATCATAGGACTCTCAGAGATGTGTCCTCCCCGCCCCCTCCCCCCCCCCCCAATGGCATTCTGCTGCTCTCTGCTTCACCAGCCAGAAGTGAGGTCAAAGATCCCCTAAAGGCCTAACCGGAAGTCCCGGAACTAGACGCCCTGTGCCAGAGTTCTGTTGTTTTGGCCTCCAGACCCCCGGCACAGAGTGTCTACACTACACTACAGCAAATGTTTCATCCTCGGCTACTGCAAGGCCGGGTGCAGTAGCCGAGGATGAAAACATCCTTCTCGGCATGCGGCCCCTCACTTCTCTGTGTGCGACCCCATTCTGCCGCGTGTCACCTAAAATGGCTACGCATGTCACTGCTGACACGTGGGCTTAGGTGTTCTGCCTCCTCCCACCCCCATGTTTCGTTTTGTTTTTAATTGTTTAAAGTATTACATATGTCTCCTTTTTCCCCCGATTGACCCCACCCCACCCCCATGTCTTAACTCTCTTCATCATTTGCCCCTTGAGTCAACAAACCTTTACTGAGCACCTATTTGAGATCTTGTGCAATGTAGCCCTGGGGAGGTAAGGTCAAAGGTCTCTCCCTCTCCCTTCCTCTCTGAAATCAATAAAAATATATTGATTTTTATTAAAAAGCATAATTGTCTATTTTTATCTCTCTTCAAATCTTGTCACTTTTCTTTGGAGGGGTTTTTCTTTCAATTCTCATCCTAAATCCTTGGCTCTGGTCCTCAACATGTCTCGTCTTCCCCTCAAACTCTCTCCTTCCAGACTAGGAGTCAGCTTCATGGACTTGGAATCTGCTCACACAAAGCCCATGCTCAGAATAGCTTAGTGCTTAGTTTAGGCTCTGCTCTCACCATCTTTAAATTCTTCATAATTGTTTTTTTAATCCGAGGACTCCCCCCCCCCCCCGTTGATTTCTAGAGAGAGTGGAAGGGAGGGGGGAGGGAGAGAAACATTGACATGAGAGAAACACTTCAGTTGGTTGCCTCCCACACACGCCCCTACTAGGCTGGGGAACCTGCAACCCAGGTACATTCCCTTGACCAGGAATTGAACCTGTTACCCTTGGGTCTGAGGGCCAGCGCTCTAACCACTGAGCCACTGGCTGGGCAATTCTTCATAATTTTGTCTTTGAATTTGTGCTTTGTAAGGGAAGTCTCACGGCACAATAGAGCATGAGTGTGAGCAGAGACAGTATGTACAATACGCCACTCACAATGCTCCATGAGCACAGAACCAGGATGTAACCACCATGCATGGGAGTTCAGGGAGAGTCGGAGTGAGGACAAGGGCAGTGTGTTGTGTCTATACCCGAATACGTGGAAATGCTGAGAGCTGAAGGGCCAACCTTTCCTTTCGAGCAGAACTTCCTTTGAAAACAGGAAAAGGCAATGGTCTTCTTCTAGGAGACATGAATGCTCAAGACATTATATGTTCTTTCTCAGTCATACTACTTCCCTGATTTAGCTAAGCACTTCTTTTTTATTTATTCATTGATTGGTTTTAGAGAAAGAGTGAGATTCCCGGGTCATTGTAGCTCAGTTGGCTGAGCATCATCCTGTGCCAACCAATTGATGTCTCTCCCTCACATCAGTGTTTCTCCCTCCCTCTCCCTACATCTCTCTCTAAAATCAATAAATACATTTTTTAAAGTGGTAATTGAGCCGAGACCAGTTTGGCTCAGTGGATAGAGCATCGGACTTCGGACTGAAGGGTCATGGGTTCGATTCCGGCAAGGGCATATACCTTGGCTGCAGGCACATCCCCAGTAGGGGGCGTGCAAGAGGCAGCTGATCGATGTCTCTCTCTCTTTCATTGATGTTTCTGACTTTCTATCCCTCTCCCTTCTGCTCTGTAAAAAATCAATAAAATATATTTAATAAATAAATAAATAAATAAATAAAGTGGTAATTGAACAACATTTAATAGCAAATAAAAATGCCATGAGAAGTTGAGAAAAGAACTGTGGAAGAAAGGGAAAACATCTTATATTTCAGTAGTTTGAATGGCTCCTTTTTCCTGCTTTTTGAATATATTTTTATTTATTTCAGAGAGGAAGGGAAAGGGAGAAAGAGAGATAGAAACATTAATAATGAGAATCATTGATTAGCTGCTTCAGGCATGCCTCCTACTGGGGATCAAGTCTGCAACCCAGGCATGTGCCCTTGACCAGAATCGAACCCAGGACTCTTCTGTCTGTAGGCTGATGCTCTAGTCACTGAGCCAAATCAGCTAGGGCTTTCCTGCTTTTTAAATAAGGGATCCCGCATTTTCATTTTGCAGTGGGTCCTAAAAATCATGGCGCTGGCCCTGCTTCAGTCCTTTTAGCAGCAGACTCTGAGTTAATTTTCCCAAGACAGGGTTTTAGGCTCTGGCTGGGTAGTTCAGTTGGTTAGAGCATCGTCCTGATATGCCAAGATTTCAGGTTCGATCCCTGGTCAGGGCACAGCAAAAATCAACCAATGAATGTATAAATAAGTTAGAACAACAAATGGATCTCTCTCTCTCTCTCTCTCTCTCTCTCTCTCTCTCTCTCTCTCTCAGAAAAAAATCAATAAATAAATAATTATTTTTAAAAAGATACAGTTTTAATTAGGTTACTCCTCAGCTCAAAGGTCTTCAATGGCTTCCTGTTACCCTGCAGGATGGAGTCCTTATTCTTCAGTTTAACCTTCAGGGTATTCCACAATTTAGATCACCCTGTGTCCCCAGCCCCTTTACCACTGGGCCCTGACTAGTCCTCTGCTAGAGGTTAACTAGCCGCTCCCGGTACAGGCTGCGCTCACTCCTGACTTCACACCTTTGTCCACTTCATTTCCTCATCCTGGAAGACTACCCATCTTTCAGAGTGCACTCCCGATGCCCATTCATCCATTTAATGGGCATGTAATGAGCATTTTCTTAGATTCAGACACTATTTGGTCTCTGTGCTTTTGGGGCCCCCATCCCAATAAAAAATAAAGGAAATTCAAAATTCTCACAGTGATTCTCCTGTAATAGCAAAAATTTTTAAATAAAATGTTGATATTACAGAGAAAAAATAAAACAGGGTGTTATGCCAGAGAGTACCTGGAGGGTTGGGGATGACTTATAATGTGATACCTGAATGACCCAAAGGAGCCATGGGGAGAGCTTTCTAGGAGAAGGGACATGAAAATGCAAAGGCTAGGCAGGCTTCAGTGAGGGAAGACAAGATTGACACCACAAGTCCTATTCGGTCTGGCTCAGTGGATAGAGCATTGGCCTGTGGACTGAAGGGCCCTGGCTTCAATTCTAGTCCATGGCACATGCCTGGGTTGTGGGATCAATCCCCAGTAGAGGGCGTGTAGGAGGCAGCCAATCAATGATCAATGATTCTCTCATCATTGATGTTTCTATCTCTCTCTTCCTCTCTCTGAAATTTTATGTATATGTATATGTATATGTATGTATATGTATATGTATAGATATAGATATATAGAAAGATATCCTATCTAATAAAAGAGTAATATGCAAATTGACCATCATTCCAACACACAAGATGGCTTCTCCCATGTGGTCAAAGATGGCTGCCCCCATGTGGACACAAGATGGCCACCACAAGCTGGCCAGCAGGGGAGGACAGTTGGGAGGGACCAGGCCTGTAGGGAAGGGCAGTTGGGGCAGACCCAGGGCTGCAGGGGAGAGCAGTTGGGGGGACCAGGCATGCAGGGGAGGGTAGTTGAAGGGGAACCCATGCCTGCAGGGGGGTCAGTGAGGGGCAAACAAGATGGCAGAGGAGCACTTAGGCATCAATCAGGCTGGCAGGGGAGTGCTTAGGGGGTGATCAGGCTGGCAGACAGAAGCAGTTAGAGGCAAGCTGAGCTGAGGGACACCTCACACACACACGAATTTCGTGCACCTGGCTATATATATATATATATAATATATATATATAATTACATATATATATATATATATATATTATATATATATAATTGAGGATTGAGCCTGAGAGGTAGGCAGGAACCAAATCATACAGGTCCTTGTAGGCCAAAGGAGTAGTTTGGATTTTAATCCAACAATAACAGAAGCAATTCTAGCATTTTAAGCAGGGGAGAGACATGACTAAATTTCATGAAAATCACCGTGAGATGCAAGGATACCAGTTAGGAAGGCTTTGCAGTAGTCCAGGTGGAAAAGTATGGATGGCTTGGACCAAGTCAGCAGGTTTGCAGATGGAGAGAAGAGGCTGGATTCGGGATCTACTTTGAAAATACAGTGACATGAACAATGGGAATGACAGAAAGAGGAATTAAGGCTAATGCTTAGGTTTTGTTTTGAGCAGTTGGGCTGAAAACTCTTGTGTGTATTTTATCTTTTTAACCACGCTGTAAGCTCTTTAAAAGCAGGCCTTTGTCTTAGATTTTGCATAAATCCTCCAAACCCAAGTCTCCGCAGAGCTACCGAATATAAATAACATGGAATGGCTTCTTCCAGAAGACACCTCAGGAAAACGACTGGTCCTTTCCTTCACCAGGCAAAGAGCATGAAAACAGGACAGCCTCAATCTGGAGAGATGAGGCCCGGACCTACCCTCAACATAGCTTGGCTATCGCAGGCCCGGGATGGCCTCCAGGCGTTGCCTGTCTCTGCCCTGAATTCAGGATCACTTGGAAAAGACAGAATGAATGTCTTCTGTGCATTTTGGGGGTCTTGGGGTAAGGGTGAGATACCTTTACTTTTGTCTATACCTCCTTCTCCTGTGAAGACTACCATGAGGAGGGTGGGGGTGGGGAGGAGGGAGCACTCTACTAAATGCCTCATTGGTGTTCATGGGAGAAAAATGCTGAGAAAGGGCTGGCAGGGCAGAGTCATTACAGATCTCCAAACTCTTCCTGAAACCCTGCCCTCCCTCCAGCATCTCCAAAAAGGGAATAAGAGCCCCACACCCCCTCTCCCATGTCCAGAGCCAGTTAGGAAGTCTGTGCCCCTTGATCGTTCTTCCCCACCAAAACCCACACAATCCCAGGGGCTCAGCTGTCTGGGTGCCAACAAGATGGTCTTTGCAGAAACGAGAATAAGGGAAGAAGAGAGTTCTGAAGCATAGATATGGGGAGAGGGAAAGTGGGGGGTGTTATTTAATGGGGATAGAGTTTCAATTTTTTTAAATAAAGGGTTCTGGAGATGAGTACGCTCTCCCTCTCCAGAGCAAGCCCATACCTGCCTTTCCTTCTTCTGCCCCCCTCCCACCCTCCAACCCCCAACTCTCCTGGCCCCCAGGTGCCTTACCTTTGCCTTCCCTCTCCTAAGCTCCAAGGGCCCTTCTGTCTCTGTAACTTGTTTCCTGAGCCAATGCAGCCCAGATGGCTCACTTCAACCAACTTGTAACTTTCTAAATAAACTTTCTCTTATACTTTGGGGGGGGGGGGGGAAGAGTTCTGGAGATAGATGGTGGTAATGGCTGCACAAAGCTGTAGGAATACTCAATGCCATTGAATTGTACCGTTAAAAATGGTTACGCTGGCCCAGCTGGTGTAGCTCAGCGACTCAGCATGGATCTATGCACCAAGAGACCATTGGCTCAGTTCCTGGTCAGGGCAACGCCTGGGTTATGGGGCTCGATCCCCAGTGTGGGTGTGCAGAAGGCAGCTCTCTTATCAGCGTTCCTATCTGCCTCTCCCTCTCCCTTCCTCTCTCTCTGAAATCAATAAATATATTTAAAAATGGTTAAGATGGTAAATATTGTTATATGAATCTTATTACAGTTTAGAAAATAAGTAAATACAAAGAAAAACAGATGTTCCCTCGCTGAACAGATCAAGCTCCAATTCTTTATCAGGACACCCAAGGCCTCTCACAATGAAGCCCATGGTACATTCCCAGTTTACCCCTCTACCTCAGCCTGCCCCTGGTCCAGCCACATCCCACACTGTTCCTCATTCTATATAATAAAAGGGTAATATTCAAATTGACCACAAAATGACTGGTCGCTATGACATGCACTGACCACCAGGGTGCACACGCTCAATGCAAGAGTTGCCCCCTGGTGGTCAGTGTGCTCCCACCGGGGCAGTGCCGCTGGGCCAGAAGCCGAGAAGCCGGGCTCACAGCTGGTGAGTACAGCGGCCCTGGTGGGAGCCTTTCTCACAACCGCAGCAGCACTAAGGATGTCCCACTGATGGGACACACTGAGTGGGCTGAGCCATCAGTGGGACATCCCGTGAGGGCTCCTGGACTGTGAGAGGCTGCAGGCCGGGCTGAAGCACCCCTCTTTCCTGTGCACACATTTAGGTGCACCAGGCCTCCAGTCGTTTACAAATCTGCAGGCTCAGACTTGCATTTCAAGAAAGACGCACACGGTCCCGGCCAGTGCGGCTCCGCTGTTTAGGAGCCGTGTCATGCGCTGCCGGGCTGCCGGCTGGATCCCTGGTAGGGGACATGCAGGAGGCGGCCTATCAGTGTTTCACTCTCACATCAATATTTCTTTTTCCCTGACACCGGTTTGGCTCAGTGGATAGAGCGGTGGCCTACGGACTGAAAGGTCCCAGGTTTGATTCCTGCCAAGGGCATGTACCTTGGTTGTGGGCACATCCCCAGTGGGGGGTGTGCAGGAGGCAGCTGATTAATGTTTCTCTCATCGATGTTTCTAGCTTTCTATCCCTCTCCCTTCCTCTCTGTAAAAAAATCAATAAAATACTTAAAAATATATTTCTCTTTTTCTTCCTCTCTAAAAATCAATAAAAATATTTTTATTTTTTTATTTTTTAATAAAAATATTTTTAAAGAAATATGCACAAGGTTAATATCAACAAGAGCAACATCTCTCATATAGTAAACACGTTTTGTTGTCGTTGTTAGCCCCACCTGAGGATGTTTTCCCCATTGTTTTATTTAATTTATTTATTTTTATATTTTTTATTGACTTCAGAGAAGAAGGGAGAGGCATAAAGAGATAGAAACATCAATGATGAGAGAGAAACATTGATCAGCTGTCTCCTGCACACCCCACACTGGGGCTCAAGCCTGAAACCCAGCATGTGCCCTAACTGGGAATTGAACTCTGACCTCCTGATTCATAGGTTGACACTCAACCATTGAGCCATGCTGGCCGGGCTCCATTGTTTTCTTATTTGTTTGTTTGTTTAATATATTTTTTAAAATATATTTTATTGATTTTTTTACAGAGCAGACAGAAGAGGGATAGAAAGTCAGAAACATCGATGAGAGAGACATCGATCAGCTGCCTCTTGCACGACCCCTACTGGGGATGTGCCCGCAGCCAAAGTACATGCCCTTGCCGGAATCGAACCCAGGACCCTTCAGTCTGCAGTCCGACGCTCTATCCACTGAGCCAAACCGGTCTCGGCTGTTTAATATTTTTTATTGATTTTAGAGAGGAAGGGAGAGAGAGAGAGAAACATCAATGATAGGAGAGAATCATTGATTGGCTGCCTGCTGCATGATCAAGCCTGCAACCCAGGCCTGTGCTCTTGACTAGAAATGAACCTGGGACCCTTCAGTCTACAGGCCGACACTCTATCCACTGAGCCAAACCAGTTAGGGCTCCTTTTTTTTTTTTTTTCTCGAGAGAGAGAGAGTAGAAAGGACGGAGGAAGAGAGAGAAAGAGAGAGAGAAGCATTTACGTGAGAGAGATGCATCAATTGGTTACCTCCTGCAGGTGCCCAGACTGGGGGCTGGGGATTGAACCTGCACCCCAGGTACATACTCTTTACCTGGAGTCGAACCCGAGACCCTGCAGTGCTCGGAGTAATGCTCTGACCTCTTAGAAACGCCGGCCAGGGCGTGAGCACTTTATGCCAAGCACTGTGCTAGGCATCTGGCCTACATGGTGTCATCAGATCCTCACAGCAAGCCTATGAGTAGGATAACTTGCCTGTTTCGTAGATGGGGAAACTGGAATTTAAAGAGATTTAATAATTTGTTCAATTTTGCACCTCCCATAACTTACCTCTTTGACGTTCTCCAACAGAACTTGCAACCAGGTGCCTTGGCACATCACAGAGATCTCTACCAAGGCATTTAGCATGTCTAATGATCTCCCAAGACCCTGCTCTTCCAGGGCCAGGCCAATCTTATTCATTTTTATTTAGAGTCCTTGTGGATTACCTAACCCAGCACTTGGCATACTGTCAGTAGCCAATAAATGTTTGTTGAAAGAAACAAAAAGAGAGAAAGAGAGAGGTAAGGAGGGAGGAATGAGGGACAGAGGGAGGGAGGAAGAGAAGGAGGGAAGGAAGGAGGAAGGGAGGGAGGGAAAAGAAGAGAGGCAAAAAGGAAGGTGGAGTGAGTGGGTAAACCAGGCCTGGAGGCTGCAGGGTATGCTGCCAAGGCCCGGAAACATGGTTAGGAGTGTGGAAGAGGCAGGGGACGCTGGGCAGGCATTGTAGGTGCCCTTGGTGGGGGCCTGGCAGACTCTGTGTCAAAGCAAAGTCAGTCTTAATGAAAGAGTGCAGACAGCTCTGAATGGTAATCAGGAATTTTGGAATCTAGGGCAGGCTGGAGAAAGAGGTTGGGGGCATGGTGTCCTGAACAGGTCGGGTGGAGGGAGGAGAGGAAAGCCAGCCTCATGACACAGGCCAGCAAGTTGCCCCTCAGAACCACCCCGTTGATGGGGCTCAGGTGTGTCCAGGCCCTACAGCCTCTCTATTAACTGGCTTACGCTGGAGGCACCCGAACCGGTTTCTTTCCACCACTCAGGCCTTTGCTCAAGGGCTGCCGTCTCAGAGAGGGTTTCCCTGACCACCCAGCTAATGTTGCCTCTCCTCTACTGCCTATTATGTTATTTAATTTTATTCCTTTTGTAGAGCTAATCACTATCTGAAATAATCTTGCTTATTTATTTCTCTTGTTTATGGGCTGTCTGGCCACCCGTCCCCTATTTTGTGAGCTTCATAAGAGCAGATTGTGTCTATCCTTTGCATCCTCGGTGTCTGTAGGTGCTCAGTAAATATCGGTTTCACAGACAGTCAAGTGACCCAGGCTGATCTGAACATTGCACAGAAACTAAGCAGAGTTTACTCTGGATTTCCTGTCCGTGCGGAGGCCCCTCCTACAAAACACCGTGACTGGAGGGGCTTTAAGACCCTGCAAACTCGAGATTGGGAGGGTCCAAGGAAGGGGCTAGGATTTGTGTCTTCTACCCTACAGACTCTCTGGGAGCCTCCTTACCCTGCACTCATCTAGGTCTCAGCTGATCCCTGCGGAAGGGGCCAGCAGGGCCAGCGAGTGATTCACCCTGTTGTCTGCATTACTGGGAGGAAAATCCTTATTAAGCAAGGAGGCTAGGATACTATGGGGTCTGGAAATGGGGAATGGGTTAACAGTGCTTCTTTTTCTTTCTTTCTTTCTTTTTTTTAATGGGCACCAGGACTAATGATTACCAGCCACCCAGCTCCCCAAAATTTATGCTTCCCAAATCTCTTGATGTCGATTCTGCACATAAAGCAATCTAGCTGCCCTCCGTGTGCCACTCATAACAGAAGCCCTTTTTTGGGGGTTAACAGTTCTTGAGAGGAGGAGGACTGAGAGATTGGGACCCAGGGTTGCAGTACTAGGGAGCTGGGAGACGTGAGCTAGGACACAGGGATTTCCAAGAGGCCTAAAGACGGGGAGGTGGAGCTAGGAGCTGAGTGCTTGGGCATGAGGGTTTCCCAGGGAGCAGGGGCTTGAAGCGGGAGCGTGCCCCTGGGAGGTGCTGAGGCACCAGGATTCTCCAAATATCTGGGAGCTGAGGGCTGTTACCATATTCTTTAACATCATGCCTTAAAGGCAGAGATGTTCCTGAATCTGTGTTTTTCCCAGCTATGACCAGCATAAGCCAGTTCTTGCTTAATAGAGTAGAATATAAGTGACCAAGACTAGGAGAGACAGAGGCGGCCTTCTCCAAGTGCTCTCCTCCCTCTTTCTTTCTCTCTACTGCCTCCACCCATTTCCCCCAAATCCCTGCCCCCATCTCTCTATGACCCTCTCACGCCCCCTGCTGTTCCTTCTTTGAACAGCAATGGCCAGTCTGAAGGACAACAGAATTCAGTCTCTTCCCTTTCCTCCTCATGAACCAACCCCTTTAGGACCATCCTTAGAGAGCGGCAGCTAAAGTCCCAAAGGGAAGGGCTAGGTGAACAGAACGTCCACTTGTCGACTGAAGGGTCCCGAGTTCTGATCCTGTCAAGCCCAGGTTGCGGGCTTGACTCCCAGTGGGGGGCGAGCAGGAGGCAGCCTATTGATGATTCTCTCTCATCATTGATGTTTCTATCTTTCTCTCCCTCTCCCTTCCTCTCTGAAATCAATAAAAACATATTTTAAAGTAATAAAAATAAATAACATTCAACTTACAAATAAAAACAAAGGGAAGGGAGTAGATATCTGCTGGAGAAGGAGGTGGGTTCCTGGATCCCAGAAAGTGGTCTCTAGCTGGTGGGTGTGTCTGGGGTGCTGTGCCGGGGTTTTAGCATGAGAAGTCACTGCTTCTTCCAGAAGTCTTCTTTGATCCCCACTCTGGGTTAAGGCTCCTGGCCTACAAGCTTTCTTAACTCCCTGACTGCTCCTTTCGGGCGTTATCAGAGTTCCTAATTATCCACTTATTTGTTAGTCTTTGACGAATAAATACATGCCTTCCCCAGGGGACCATGAGCACCAAGAGGACAGAAACCAGGGTTGTTTTTACTCATGAACACAATATGACTGGTACATTGCGGATGTACAATAAATATTTGTTGAATAAATAAATGAGTGACATTCAAAGGGAGTTCTTAGGTGGGGATTTAATGGGTGGTGTTCGTGGCATTGCCTGGGCTCTGGGGACAGCTGTGAGTCCAGATGTCCTGGCTTCTGCTCAGGGCCCGATCCATGTCTAGCCTCTGGTCTTGTGCCCAAAGGCCGTCCAAGCAAAAGGAGGCAGAAGAGGCCTCTCCTAGAGGGAGGTGGCACGGAGGGAGGGGGCGTTAGGGTAATTTGGAGACTGAAGCTCCTCCCCACTTGTCCTCTTTTCTCCAAACGAAGTGTTTTAAAGCACTTCCTCCCACTGCCCCCTGTCCTCTGTCATCTTGAGAAAAATGTTTCTTTCCCCTAACCACGAGCCCCTTTCTTGTCTTCTCCCCTGCCTTTAGCTGTTTCCAACCGTGTGCGGAACTTGAACAGCACTCTCTCTTACCTGGCAAAGCCCCCAGGAAGAGACGCCCCTGGGGGTGGGCCCAGAGGCTGCGGAGGGAGTCAAGGCCCACAGGAGGGAGAGCAAGGCTCATTTTCTTTGGCCCCTGGCTCAGGAGCACCTTGGACACATCCAGCTTCAGCTGAAGAGGGAGTCCCAAGACCAGGGCCAGATCCAGCCCTGGCCCCGACCCATAAGACAGCATCACCTTCTGCAGAGTGTGGGACAGGGACATAGTAGGTGAGGGGGAGGAGAGAATGAGCCACCTCTGCTCCTGAGGCCTCCCTTCCTCACTGCCTTCATTCTGCCTCTTAGCCACACTTCCTATCTACTGGCCATTCCCATGTTCCAAATACAGCCTCAGTTCTCCCGGCTTGACCTTCCATAAAGCCACAGCCACCCCAAGTAAATAAAACAATCTAAATAAAAGCTGTTTGCGGCCCTGGCTGGGTGCTCAGTTGGTTAGGGCATCGCCCCAGACAACAAGGTTGTGGTTCAATACCTGGTCAGGGCAAGAATCAACCAGTGAAAGCACAAACAAATCGATGTTTCTCTTTCTATCTCTCTCTTTCTCCACCCCTTCCTCTCTCTCTCTAAAAAATGTCAATAATAAATAAAAAGAAACAACCGAGGAATCCATGAATAAGTGGAACAACAGATCAATATTTTTCTCTAAAAAAAATCAATCAATAAAAAATTTAAACGTAAATAAAAGCTGTCTGCTTAGTGTCCCCAACTTTAAGGTGTGTCCCTGGCTCCCTTAAGCCTTCTTAATATTGACATTGTGAAGTCCCCTTTCCTCCACTGCTACCAGGTGCCACCACAGGCAGTGCCCCTTCTTACTTGATCTTGGAGTTGGAGGCTGAGCCAAGAAGGGTTTTCTGGGGTCCCCAGGGCAAGAAGGTGGCCAGAGCCTGCTGCCAGCTGGAGTCCCAGGTCCACAGAGAAGGCCCAGGGCTCTACATGAGGCTGAGGGATATCTGGGGGGAGAAATGATCCTCCTGAGGCCTCAAGGCTAGGGATTCATGGAGGGAGAGGAGGGGGATAGCGGTGGAAGGAGGTGGAGGAAGGCAAACACAGAGACGGCCATGGAGGGGGAAAACAACCTTTACCTTGGAGAGTGAACTCTGCCCGAGTTCCTGGAGGGAAGAATATCCCAGGTTGGGACTCTGTAGTACAGTTTCTGAGGCTAGTGGGGGCAGACACTGAAATCAGGGCCTGTGGGTCCAGCCATTTACCCCCGCGCAGGCAGGCATCCAGGGCAGGTACCAGCTGGAGCCCGTGGGAGGAGGGAAGCACAAGATGTCAGAATTAGGACGCCTGAGCCCAGTCCAGCTTCCCCACTCTCAGTTCATTCCCCTCCAACACACAAGCATTTGGCCTCCCCAGGCAACTCTTATCCCATTCCATCTTCTCAAAAATGTGGACTTAAACCAGCACGGCCACCCAGGCAGCACTGCTTTACCAGCCCAGCGTGGGCCACGGCTCCCACCCCCGTGACGCAGGTACCGGCAGCCGGAGGTTGGAGGCAGGGAACAGCAGTCCCCCAAGTGCGATCCTCATGACGGGCTGCGGCTTTTTGGCCAGGGGCCCAGAGACCTGTCTCAGATGCAGCACCTCTTCCTCATCCACCCCCAGCAGCACCGAGTCCCCAAGGATCTTCACTTCTACCTGCAGAGAGGAGGAGAGAAGCAAAATCAGGAACCCCTGAGACCTGCCTCCACTAATTTCTTCAGAGTCAGCCAACTATAGTGGAAAAAATATGCACTTGAAGAGCCTACTAGCATCCTTGGCTCACTTAGGACTTGTTACTTATATACTGACTCAGCTTTAGAATTCCCCTTTGAAATAATTGGGGTTTAGTGCAGATTAAACTAGATGTCAGTGGTAATGGGATGCCCAATAACTTAATTCTGTTCCCTTTACTCAGACCAGCTCAAGACACCCTTCCCTTCAGGACCAGATCGGGCTTACCTTGTGCCATTTCCCATCATCCAGCCGGGGTCCAGCGCCCACTGTAAGCTGGGCCCAGGGATTGTGCAGTTGGATCTCAGGCCTGCCATCTCGAAGTCCCAGCACAAACCAGTCATCTCTTGGATTGGTATCGCCATAAAAAAGCACTCCCTCTGAATCCCAGGTTCGAAACTCAAAGGAGGAGGAGGTTCTGGAAGGACACAGAAGGAAGGACTGTGTATGGGGTGTGTCTCTGAAGGTATATGTGGGTTTGGGGAGCTGAGGAGGAAAGGAAGAGAGAAGGACAATGAGATTGGGAAAAGAGAAGAGCTGATGGAAATGGTAGGTCAGGGGACTAGGTCAAGACTAGGTCAGCCCCATACTTTGTGGTCTTGGTGAGGTTAAAGGTCATGACAGAGACAGGCTCTTGTCCTGGGCCATTGCTGAGGTGCACAGCAGGAGGGTCCTGGGTCCCCTATCAGAGAAAGAACATAAACAAGCTGGAATAAGGACATGCCAGAGACAGACAGAGGAGAGGCAGTGTTACAGGCCAGAGGAGGAGAGAGAGAAAGAGGGCAAGTCCTTTAAACACATGGGCTGGTTACCCTGTGCTGCTCCTGCACCTCGGTGGGGGTAATCTGTCTCAGAGCCTGTCCCTGGTGGTTATGAGATGGTGGTGGCAGCAGCAGCAGCAGCAGCAGCCAACACGATTTGGCCAGAGGGCCTCCGCACTCCATAATCCGACTCTCTGTGGCTCAACAACTCTGGTGAGAATGCGTAAGAGCCAGCCGGCAGCCTTGCCCAGGGTCGGTGGAAGGTTAAAGGTTGCCCTGGGGGGAAAAAGGGGGGTAGGAGACAGGAGCACTGACCCTACCACCCTTCTGAGGGGCCAAGTGGGGTAAGGGACAAAGTTCCCATTACCCTCCCCCACTGCTGAGAAAGTTTGAGCTGGGAGATGCGTCCCATTCTCCCTCTCCTCTAGAGCCTAACTTGGGTCCTCCGAGGTCCACCTGGGGAGGCTGCTGGGACAGGCCTGGGGTAGAAACAGTCCCGCCCTGCTCCTCAAGCAGCATCCCAGTGAGGACTAGGGCCTGGACATGGAATCCCAGTACGGAGCTGAGCGACTGCGGGCAGGTCACTCTGCAGCTGCGCGTTAGTGTCCTTGCCTATAAAATGTGGGAAATGATGCCCACTCTATGCGGTTGCTGTGAGTGAGGATTCAGTGAGACCATGCAGGCACAGGGCCTGCTCTCTGCTCAGTGCCTCCCTCGCTGTTTTCCCAGCCTCAGAGGCTTGCCTCATAAGGAGGTGTTGTCTCTGAGTGTGATTTAGTGGCTACTAAATTATCTTCTTTTATTCACTTGCTACAAGGCCTAACCATCTACCAACAGAAATTCATCTCCCTTTCCCTGACCCAGTTAAAACTACAAATGGCCTCAGAAAAGCCCCCCTGGAGCCATGGTTAACAGCTCTCAGAGCTGGGAGTCAGGCCTCCCCCAGGGTCTGAGCGGCTCGCTCGGGAGAGGGTGGTGGACAACGGCGCCCGCTGCAGCGAGCCGCGGGAGCCTCCGGTGCAGGACGGGGCAGCCCGTGTCAACAGCGCGGGAGGCGCCGGCAGCCAGACCTTGACCCCTGCCCCCCGCGCCGGTCACGAGGGGAGCAGGGCTGGGGGGCGGGGACGTGCCTGCTCTACAAGCTGATTGGCTGGCGGGTGCGCGCCTGCGGGGCAGAATTTAGGGGCTACCGCGCAGCGAAGACCGCTCCGCCCGGCCAGTCCCTCGGCCCCCGGTAACCGGAACCCGGTTTCCGCTCCCCGCTTCCCAGCTCGCAGTGCCCGCGACCCCCTGCTGCCCCGCTTCCCGGGTCCCGAACTGGTAGACCCTTTAAAGAGTCCCAGTCGCCCTTCTCGTGGGTGGGGGTGGGGGCTGCAGAACGGAAGTGGGGATCCTGGACTTCGGTTCCAGACGGTGGGGATCGGGATGGTTTTCGTGCAGATCCGAGAGGCCAAGGAGGGAGACTGTGGAAATATTCTGAGGCTGATTCGGGTTAAGTCTGCGAGCCAGAAACCGGGGTCTGAAAGGATCCGGCGTCGGGCGGGGGGCGGAGAGGGTGCGGAGGAGGTGGGGGCTGCGGGAGAGGTTTGTGAGGAAGCGGAGGGAGGAGGTGGGAGCGGGGGTGGGTGGGTGGAAGCCGGGGCGGGGGTCAGGGGGCTCGGGCGGAGCGCGCCCTGGGGTCCTCGCGGGGCAGCGGGGCCCTCCGGCGCTAACCCGGTCTTTGTCCCCGCGGCTTAGGAGCTGGCTGAGTTTGAGAAACTCGCGGATCAGGTGAAGATCTGTGAAGAAGGTTGGGGCTCAGCACCTGGGTCCTGACGGAGGCTGGGAGGAAGTGAGGGATGGGTTCCCTAGGCATTAGCTCCAGGCTGGGCACACACCCAGGCCCCCTTTCTCTCTTTGTCACAATTACCGTCGGTGCAGACTTGAGGGCAGATGGCTTTGGAGAGAATCCTTTCTATCACTGTTTGGTGGCAGAGAGCCTTCCCGGCCCCGGGGAATCACAGGGTAAGAACAGGCCTCCACCCCTCTCCAGTCAGCCTCAGGGGGGGGCCCGTGGCACCCAGTGCCCTGACCTCTCTTTACTCTCTTTTTCAGAGCCCTGTGTGGTGGGCTATGGGCTGTACTACTTCATCTACAGCACATGGAAGGGGCGCACCGTTTATCTGGAAGACATCTATGTTAAGCCTGAATACCAGGGTACAGGGCAAGAGGCCTGGGCTGGGGTGGGAGGAAATCAAACCTGTAGACCTGACCACCATCTAATCCCAACCTATGGCCTTTTCTGATCCCCTTCAACTCACACAATCCCTCTTTTTGTCTTCTTCCTCCCATATCAGGTCAGGGGATTGGCTCCAAAATAATCAAAAAGGTGGCTGAGGTGAGGAGGAGGAGGAGGAGGCTTCAGGCCAGGGGCCCTGGAAAGGCGAAGGAAGGTGTATGGGAGGCCCCCAGCTTGAACGGAGCATGAGAAAGCCTTTCCCAGGAAAGTCAGCGGTGTCTTTTCCCACAGGTGGCCTTGGACAAGGGCTGTTCCCAGTTCCGCCTGTCAGTGCTGGACTGGAACAAGAGGGCCATGGACTTGTACAAGGCCCTGGGAGCCCAAGATCTGACTGAAGCTGAGGGCTGGCATTCCTTTCGCTTCGAGGGAGAGGTGATGAGGAAGTTGGCTGGAAAGTGACTTCACCCTTGGGGATCTGGCTCTATTCGAGCACCCCCCCCCCCCCCCCCTTTCAAGCACTCTGAGAGTATCTCCACTGCCAAAGGCCTTCCTGAAGGAAAGAAGAGTTAGGGGTGAATATTCCTGAAGTACATAAAGGGCCAGAATTGAGGGAAAGGTCTTTCCCTTCCCTTACTGAGGCTGAAAAATAAATAATTACTATGTTGTGATGCGTTGAGTAGAGGACCTTTCCTCGGCATTCCGGTTAGTGGATGTTGCTCCTGGCGGCAAAAGTGGGACTCAGAGGACTTTCACCCGCAGTGGGTCAGACTCACTGGCTTGGCCAGTGGGATATGGAGAAAAGAAGAGCCAGGGGCCAGCTTAGCACGTCAAGCTTATTGGTCACATTGGTGTTGGAGATCCTAGACTGAGGCAGGTCCAGGGTGCAGGCTGCCACCTGGTGGTAGCATTTCAGGGTCACTGGCAAGGCCCACTTGCCCTCACTGAATTTTTATTTATTTATTTAGAGGAAGAGAGAAACATCCATTTGCTGTCCCACTTATTTATGCATTCACTGACTGATGGCTGTATGTGCCCCCATACGGGATCGAAGCTGCAATCTCGGTATATTGTTCTAATGGCTGAACTACCCGGCGGCCAGTTATCCTAAATTTTAAAAATCAGTTCAGCTAGCTAGTGCTCTTTCTTTTTCAAATCTCACAAAGCGCCTGGCCGGAGTAGCTCAGTTGGTTGGAGCGTCATCCCAAGCACCTAAAGGTTGCCTATTAGATTCCCTGGTCAGGGCACGTACCTGAATTTCGGTTTGATCCCTGATCCGAGAGTATTCAGAGGGTCACCAATCATGTTCTTGTTCTCCCTTTCGCTAAGCATGTGCATGTCCTCAGATGAGGATTAACGATGAAAAAAAAAAAAAAAACGGTCACAAAGCCTTTATTTTCAGTTTAGCAAAACCAAAACCTTTAGGATTCATGGAGGGGAATGAATGGGCTCATATCCTACTTTCATAATATTGGATTATACAAGTAATGTAGGTTTGTTGTAGGAAAGTTGGAATCTAAATATAAAATAATAAAGTCCATATTCTAACTTACTTAACTATATTAACACTTTGGTATCAATTCTTCAGATTAAAAATAATTTTATTATTGGAGAAGAAAGAGAGAAAGGAGAGAGAAAGGGAATGAAATTGGATATGTTGTATCACTTATTTATGTATTCATTGGTTGCTTCTTGTATATGTCCTACCTGGGATCTGAACCTGCCTTGGCCTATCAGGGCAATGATTTACAAACCAAGCTACCCATTTTCGGAACTAGATGGGTTTGAGAAACTCTCGGATCAGGTGAAGATCTATGAAGAAGGAGGGAGTGGCTGGGTGTAGCGGTCTTCACTACTTGGTAGTCCCTAAATTCTGCTCTGTACCAAGCCAGATTTTAAAAAATGTACATATATACAACCCTAGGAGGTTTGGTTCAGTGGATAGAGTGTTGGCCTTCGGACCAAAGCGTCCCAGGTTCAGTTCCAGTCATGGGCACATACCTTAGTTGCAGGCTCTTCCCCAGCACCCTGGTCAGGGAACATGGAGGCAATCAATGTGTTTCTCTTGTGTCAATATTTCTCTGTTTTTCCCTCTCTTCCAGTCTCTGAAAATCAATAGAAAAAAACCTTTGGCCAAGGATACACACACACACACACACACACACACACACACACACACATACATACTAGAGGCCCAGTGCATGAAATTTGTGCACTGGAGGCGGGGGATGTCCCTCAGCCCAGCCTGCACCCTCTTCAATCTGGGACCCCTCAGATGTCCGACTACTCATTTAGGGCAGTCAGACATCCTTTTCATAATCCAGGACTTCTGGCTCCAAACTGCTCACCTGTCTGCCTTCTTGATTAACTCTAACCGCTTCTGCCTGCCATCCTGATCACCCCTTAACCACTACCCTGCCAGCCTAATGTCTAACTGCTGCCCTGCCAGGCTATTTGACCCCAACTTCCCTCCTCTGCCAGTCTGGTCACCCCTAACTGCCCTCCCTTGAAAGGCTGGTCCCTCCCAACTGCCCTCCCCTGCTGGCCATCTTGTGGTGGCCATCTTGTGTCCACATGGGGGCAGGATCTTTGACCACATGGGGGTGGCCCTCTTGTGTGTTGGAGTGATGGTCAATCTGCAAATTACTCTTTTATTAGGATAGAGGCCTGGTGCATGGTTGGGGGCCAGCTGGTTTGCCCTGAAGAGTGTCTTGGATCAGGATGGGGGTTCCCTTGAGGTGTGGGGTGGCCTGGGAGAGGGGCCTGTGGTGGCATGCCCTCCAGGGACCCAAGCGGAGTCCCTGGGATCTGGGATTAATTTATGTTCTACAATTGAAACTAGCCTGGAGCAGAGCCAAGCTTTCTGCTCGCTCTGTGGTGACAGCCATTTCTGTTTGGGTTTATTTAAATTCTATAATTGAAACTTTGTGGAGGCCTAGGCGCTAGGGCTACAGAAGCTTGGCTTCCTCCATCGCCCAGGTAACCCTAGCCTCTGCTCTCTCTAGCAACATAGCTGCTGCCATTTCTGTTGGGATATATCTTCTATAATTGAAACTTTGTAGCATTGAGTGGAGGCCTAGGCCGGCAACAGCAGGCGGAAAGCTTGGCTTCCTCTGTTGCCAGAGAAACCCAAGCCTCCCTCCTGCTCTCAGTGGCCACAGCCATCTTGGTTGGGGTTTATTTGCTTCTGATTGGCTGGTGGGTGTGGCTTGATTGGAAGTATGGTCAATTTGCATATTACTCTTACTAGATAGGATATATAATTAAATGTGAAGGGATTTAGGAGAGCATACTCTTTTTGCAAACTTTTTTCATTTAATATATTAGGAGTATCTTCCCATGCTATTATACATCCATCATCACTTTCCATGGTGGCATGTTATACACTTTGTGAATGAACAGTCGGTTAAATGGTCATAATTTAGGCACTGAAAGGAACAAGCAGATCATTTAAATGTGTAAATTGTAAGAAACAATCTATGGATGTCTGCAGAGTTGAAGATCCATCTTTAAAAATTCGAATGAGCCCTAGATGGTTTGGCTCAGCGGATAAAGCATTGGCCTGTGGACTGAAGGGTACCAGGTTCAATTTCCAGTTAAGGGCGCCTGGCTTGTGGGCTTGATCCCAGCAGGGGGCGTGCAGGAGGCAACTAATCAATAATTCTCTCTTGTCTTTGATGTTTCTATCTCCCTCTCCCTTTCTCTCTTACATCAATTTAAAAAAAAATTGAATTAAAGTACAATTTAGCCCTAGCTGGTTTGCCTTAGTGGATAGTGCATCGCCCTGCGGACTGAAGGGTCCTGGGTTCAATTCTCATCAGGGGCACATGCTGGTTGTGGGCTCAGTCCTGAGAGGAGGCGTGTCAGAGGGGACGTGCAGGAGACAGCCCATCAATGATTCTCTCATCAGTGATGTTTCTATTTCTCCCTCTTCCTTCTCAGTGGATAGAGCATCAATCATGGGTTCAATTCTGGTAAAGGTCATGTGCCTCAGTTATAGACTCAATCCCTGGGTCCGGAGGCAACCAATCGTTTCTCACGTCGATCTTTCTCTCTTTCTCTCCCTCTCCCTTTCACTCTCTAAAAATCAATAGAAAAAAATATCCTCGGTGAGGATTGACAACAACAAAAATATGATTCAGTCAAATAGAATACTTCAAGGTCCCCAATTTTAAAAAAAATCTTTAAAAATATTTTTTTATTGATTTCAGAGAGGAAGGGAGAGGGAGAGAGAAGCATCAATGATGAGAGAGAATCATTGACTGGCTGCTTCCTGCCCGCCTCCTACTGGGGATCGAGCCCACAGCCCCGGGCATGTGCTCTTGACCGGAACAGAACCTCCAGTCCACAGGCCGATGCTCTGCCCACTGAGCCAAACCCGCTAGGGCTAAATTTTTTTAAATTAAACAATATTTTATTGATCTCAGAGAGAGGAAAGGAGAAGGATAGGAAAGTAAAAACGTCATCAGTTGGCTTCCTCCTGCATTCCCCCTGCTGGGGATAGAGCCTGAAACCCAGGCATGTGCTGTGATGGGAATGGAACCATGTCCTTCCAGTTCATGGGTCGATGTTCAACCACTGAGCCACATGGGCCGGGACCCTCCAAATCTTGTTTGCTGTGTTCTCTCTTCAATGACTGGCATTGCCGATCCCACGCTAACCCACGGTAGAAATCTGGTAGTTGTCCTGTGTTTCACTTCTTTACTGGCTCTGACTTCATTCCACCCCACCTTCATCACCAATTCTTGTTGACTCTACTACAAATTTGACAGGCTCAAATCAACCCGTACCCCTCATCCCTGTAGGTCCTCAGCATCTTCCTCACCTGCAAAGGCTCCTTACAAGTCTCACCACCTTCAGGACCACTGTTACGCTTCATTCTGTCTTCCACAGTTAAAAAATGTATGTGGCTTAAAGTCTTTCAGTGGCTCTCCATTACTGAGAAAGTAAAAGCCATTCTTCGTAAACTGATCTGCAATCCTTCACAATCAAACTTTTCTTCGCAGCTCCTTAGTTTAAGCCAATACTATTTGAATTAGTTGCCGTTCCCCGAAGGACAGGCTCCTTCTGCTTCTCTGCACCAGTGTATTCCTTGTTTCCTCTAGAATATTCTTACTGCGCTTCTTCTCTAACAAATTTCAACTGAACCCTCAACTTGGTCTGCCTCACCTCTTGGGCAGTGGCCTTCCCAGATCACTCTGAATAACATGACCTTTGTCTCCTCGGGATTCCCTTTATACTGAGTCTTAGTTCTCTATCACGTCCCCAATATATAAATTCATTGAAATCAGGGACCACACCTTGTCTTTGTATCCCTAGCATGTAGCACAGCGATTGGAACACAGTGTGGGCTTAATAAACATTTGGTGATTAAACCACAACATGATTCTAATTTCTGTGCAATTTTATTCACTTTTATCTAAATTTCCTAATTCAAGGATCGGAGATGTTCTCTCTTCTATCCTTATTTCATGACAATACTTTCTATTTTGAAGTTCCTAAGCATTTAAATTTATCAGATCTTGTACTGAGCTAGGTGGCATTTGCTTTTGGGGTTTGTTTTGAAATTATTCTTTAACCTTTCATTACATGTAGGATCGGAATCTTCTCAAGGCAAGAACGTCGCTTGCACAGTTATTGAAACTCAAAAGAGTCTATATGTATGTAAAGCTCAGGGCATGCGCGTGGGACACTTATTGATTTTTTGCTTTTCGATTCTTTTTTTTTTTTTTTGCTTTGGGGCATGCGCACCGAGAAAGACAAAGGTGGGGAAAGTGACCAAGCAGCCAGTCAAACGCATGCGCATCCCTAACACGTCCAAGCCTGTTGGAGCTCCCAGTGAAGTGGGTGTGGTCTGGCCAGAGCAGCAGAAATCCAATCCAATTGAGTGAGCGTGGCCCCTCCCTCCCCATGATTGGTTAGTTCTCAGTGTTGTGGGGCGGGGAAAGGAAGATATGGGGGTGTTCGCGTGGTGGGGTTGCGAAGAAAGAGCGCCAATCCCCTTCTGCGCAAGCGCAAGTAAGGGACCGGGAGAGGGCGTGAGAGAGCCAAAGGGAGTGTGGTTCTCTGAGGCGCGGGTGAGCGCGAGCTGAGTCGCCGGCCCTGACGCCTGCGCCGTAGGCCGTAGGGCCCCGCGCGCCTGCGCAGTGGGCGGCGGTGGCAGGGGGAGGTGGAGGCCGTGGAGCGGCCGCGGCAGAAGCGGGTCCCGCGACAGAGGCAGTAGCGGGGGTGGTGGCGGGCGGAAGCTGAGGTGACGAAGGCGGCGGCGGCGGCGGCCGTCTCTCTCACGGTGGCGGAGACCAAGGCGGTGGCGGCGGACCGGGAGCGGCCCGGCCCCGGCCCCCTGCTCGTTGGCTGTGGCAGGGCCGCCGTGGGGCCGGCCCGGCTCCCGCCCCCCGCAGCTCCCCCTCCAGCTCCTCCTCCGGGGAAACGCCGGGGGCCGGGCCCGGCCCGTACTCAGACCGCTGCTGCAGCCGTCGTCGGGGGAGTCGGAGGCGGCAGCGGCGCCATGGGCAGCCTGGCCTCGGGGGGAGATGTGGAACCGGGACTGCCCGTCGAGGTGCGCGGCTCCAACGGGGCCTTCTACAAGGTGAGACGGCGCACCGACCCGGGACACCTTTCTTTAGCCCCCGCCCGCGGGCCTGAGCGAGGAAGAGTGGGGCGGGATCGAGCTTCCGGAGCTAAGTCTTTAGAACGCGAGACCCACGCTCCCACCGCAGCCCTCCTGGGGAGACCTCTGGAACTTTATCCCCGTCCTCTTACATTTGGCCATTCTGTTACACCTGCTTTTACCCCATCTAAGAGAGAATGGACATGAGGACATTATGGTGCTTGGATTAGCCCTCCCACCCCCAGACCCCTTTACCCAGTGTATGTATTGACTTTTCCTGTTTCCTAGTAGAAGGCATGCCTTAGACTTTAGTCACATTTCCCCCACACTCCAAGCACATGGAGAATTAGAATTCTCTTTATTCTTTTTCTATAACCCTCTTGGGAAGACGTTCTACATTATATCCGTTTACCTTCCTCCAGAGGCCTTTACCTACGGGCTCTGAAAGGCACTCCACTTTCATCTTATATTTCTGTCCCCAACCCAAGGATAAATTGTCAAAGTCTGTGACATTTGGTAGCTTTGACCTCAGGAACTGTGGGTTGTACCAGTCAAGTTGCCTCTTAGCCAGAAGGTGGCATCTTTTCACAAGACAGTCACCCCACCCCTTTATCCCAAAGCTAGCTGGTCTGTCATTCCAAGCTAAGGATGGAATTGTCTTTATATTATCTCACTTTGATCTCAGATACGATTAAATCATTCATATAGTTTCTTCATCTTGAGGAATGTAAGTTTCATATTTAAGATCTGTAAAGCAGAGGGGGGGGATTCATGAGGATTCTCTGTTTATCTTAAGGATTTCCACTTCTAAAAGATTTATGGCAACTCTCCCAATTTGGGAATCTGATGTAATCTTTTTTTAAAAAAAATTATTTTTATATATTTTTATTGATTTCAGAGAGGAAGGGAGAAGTAGAGGGATAGAAGCATCAGTGATGAGAGAGGATCATTGCCTTCTGCAGACGCACTGGGGATGGAGTCTGCAACCCCGGCGTGTGCCCTGACCGGGAATCAAACCGTGACCTCCTGGTTCACAGGTCAACGCTCCACCCCGGAGCCGTGCCGGCCGGACTGATACAGCTTTTTTTGAAGGAGGGGATTACCTTGCCCTTGCCCAAGATTTGGTTCTTTAGGACTTCTTTCACTACCACCTTCTTTGTCCTGAATCCACTTTCTAGGACATTTTTTCACTTTAGGTAAAGCCAGGAAGAGACTCTCTTGTCTCAGGAGGCATTTTTGTGTGACTTATTTTGAAACTTTTTTGACTTCGTGCTTGAAATTATGCTCAGATTTTTTATTTCTATCTTATTTTTTTATTTTACCCTGAGGAGCCCGATAACATCACTTGTGAGAGGAGCTGCAATTCTTTCACTTCCCCTTAAGCCTTTATCCCATAATAGAGCTCTCCACCTTCATGCCCTTGGAAATGACTTTCTCCAACTCCTTCCCTGTGAAATCATAACTTACCATGGGAAAGGTCTCCTATTTGCCCTTGGGATGAAAGGTTTCTAGAACCCAGTTTCAATTGATAAGTTCAGCATAGTCATTTTTTACCCACTCTAAATGCCTGTTTCTCTCTTACTATCCTCACCAGATTAATTTTTTTTAAGATTTAAAACTGATTTTGAGAAAGGAAGGGAGAGGGAGAGAGAGAAATGTTGATGTGAGAGGGAAACACTGATTGGCTGCCTCCTGCACACCTCTCACAGGGGATTAAGCCTGCAACCTGGGCATGTGCTCTGACCGGAATCGAATCAGCAACCTTTTGTTGCATGGCTCTTTATTTTTTTTTTTTAATATATTTTATTGATTTTTTTACAGAGAGGAAGGGAGAGGGATAGAAAGCCAGAAACATCGATGAGAGAGAAACATCGACCAGCTGCCTCCTGCACACCTCCTATTGGGGAGGTGCCCGCAACCAAGGTACATGCCCTTGACCGGAATCGAACCCGGGACCTCTCAGTCTGCAGGGCAATGCTCTATCCACTGAGCCAAACCGGTTTCGGCTGTTGCCTGGTTCTCTGCTCAAGTACTAAGCTACACCAGCCAGGGCATATTTTTTTTCATATTCAGTGCCTGTGTGTACTCATATTTATCTATCTTATTCTCACTTTAAGTCTTTGCCTTTTTATCCTGATATTTCTATATTCCTGTATAATCTCCAGGAACCACCTTATTCAATGTCTGAAGGAAGTTCCCAGCTGATCTCTTCTGTCATTTTTTTCTGCATTCTTTCTAACTCATGGGACTTCTTCTTCTAGGCTGCCTCCATAGCATTTGTTTTCTTTGGAAAAACCTAATTCCTTTCTGATTCTGAGAGTACCTTTGTCTCGTTCTTTTCCCCAAAACTTGTATTACTTTTGTTAAACTAACCTTCCTCATAAGATTTTAGCCCCATTTCCCCCAGTATTTTGTTCTTTTACCTAGGTCTTTCCCACCCTCAGATTCTTAGATTCTTAAATTGAGTCTAAGATCAAGATATGATGTTTGCTTTTGTTCTAGGAAGCATGGGAGCCAAGCACAGCTGAGAAAGATTGGTATCTAGTCCAAATGAACTGTGAGACAACTGGGAAGGGGAGGTTTCCCTGTCGATATATGTACCCAGCAGAAAATCTCTTTTCTGAATCGTTCCCTTTTCTCTTGGTGGCTATGGCAAGGATAGATTTGGGTGAATTGGGAGACAAGATACCTTGAGTCATGGAGTAGAGATTATAGTTGAGCCAAAGCCAGGTAATGCACATTTTTTATTCTGGGCACTTTAGAATTTTCTGCCCCATGCCTTAGTTGAAAACAACAAAAACCCCTAAATTCAGACTAAATTTTCATCAGCTTTCAGGTGGATGGTATACTTACCATTCTGACCTTGCTACTGATTTAATATTCATGACTCAGCACACTTTAGTGTGTGGGTCAAGGAGTGTATACATTGCTTCTGGAACTGTAAATTGGGAAGGTCCTTTTCTCCTCTCAGAATTTGGTTCTATTTTTTATCTACCATGAAAGAACTGCAAATGTCAGGTTTGGGATCTAAGTTATTTTTGTCAATTCTTTCTTTTCTGTCAGAATTTAATGTATTTTACCCTTTCAGTTAGACTCTCCTAAATGAAATATCTGTTCACCTTCCAAGGCACAATCATCCAACTTTCCAGACCTTGTCTGGAAATCCTAATTCCCATTATTTTCTCAACTTCAACACATGGTTTTTATCCAGACCCTTACTGCTTTTCTGCTAGAATTCCCTCTCTTTTGAGAGCCCAGAACTAGAAGATAGGTTGAAGGCAAGATCAATTTCCTATTTTTCAGATGTTGAGGAAACTAAGGTACCTAAGAATCTAGGGCTCTTTCTTCTGTCTAGTCCTAAGCCAGGATATGCCATAGTCACTGAATTGAGTCATCCTTTGGAGACTCACCTGCTTATCTTCCCAATGAACATGCAGTAAGCAGAACTGGGATCTGTCTACCACTAGTATATTTGGAGGAAAAAACTAGGGTGAAAAAAACAAGTGGAATTAAGGAGCAGAGACTGGAATGAAATATGAATGGAGTTAAGATAAAAACTTGGATAATGTTTGAAGAAAATAGAGTAAATGACATTTGGTTGAATTGCTGAGTAATGTGAGGGAAAACTCTATTCTGAGTTCTACATTTCTGCTTTGGGGATCATGGTAGGTAGAAAAACCAGGTATTATTGCTACCTCTACCTGAGGGTCAACTGATATGTTGAAGAAGAATTGGATTAGAACTTTAGGCATATACTTTGTGAATAGGTATATCTAGAAGTGGTTATCTCTTTACAAAAGAGGTAGGCAAGTAATTTTCTTCTATCTCTTCCACTCTTTATCTCAACCCTAAAATGTTTTGAGAATAGCTAACTCTTTATAAACTTTTTCTAAAGCTTGGAGATAAACATTTTGGATAAAGAATGAAGTCAGCTGAAGAGGCTGGTTGATGTTCCTAGAAACCCAGACACATCTTTATAAAGCGGGGGGAAAGAGGCAAGGGTTACATTGTTTTTAAATATATTTTTATTGATTTTTCAGAGAGGAAGGGCAGAGAGAGAAACATCAATGACGAGAGAGAATCATTGATCGACTGCCTCTTGCATACCCCTACTGGGGATGGAGCCCACAACCCAGGCATGTGCCCTTGACTGGAATTGAGCCCAGGACCCTTCAGTCCACAGTTCGATACTCTATCCATTGAGCCAAACCAGCTAGAGAGGGATACACTATTTTTTTAAAAAAATTTTTAGTGGATGACGGACGAGGAAACTTAAGGAGCTAAGAGAAGAACTGAAAAGGAAGAGGGACGCAGGCAAGTAGTGAGGAATAAAAATGCTTCGAAGACTTGAATGGGGAATAGTTGGAGTGAGCATTAATGGAGCTGAATGGAGAGTAGAAAAGACGTTTCTGGGGAAGGGAATGGCAGAGAAAGGTAAAGCATGGATAAGGAAGGGGCCAGATAGTACCAGGAGTCCTAATGCCTTGGGCAGTAGTAGGTTCCATACTAAGATCCAATCTGAAAGAAGAGAAAGATGGCCCTTCAGGTGTGGCTCACCAGTTGAGTGTCGACCCAGGAACCAAAAGGTCACCGGTTCCATTCCTGGTTAGGGCATGTGCCCAGGTTGAGGGCTCAATCCCCAGGTGGGGGCAGGAAGGCAATTTAGGTTAAGATTTTCCCATCATAAGGAAACAGCAATATAATAATTGTTTATGATTGACCATTTCTTGAACTGGAGTGATACAATATTTGTTTTTGGTGTTTTCTCTCCTAATCTTTTATTCCTAGCTGCAAAGTTTAGGAATAGCCTTTTGAACCCCCTAATTAAGAAAAAAAATATTTTTTAATCCTCAGACTTCAGTGTTTTCATTGATTTCAGAGAGAGAAAGAAAGGAAAACATTGATGTGAGAAACATTGATCAGCCTGAAACCTGAGTATGTGCCTTGACTAGGAATTGAACCTGGTCCTTTCGGTGTATGGATAACTCTGAGTCACACCAAAGCTGGAACCCCCTAAATTTTTTTTTAATCCTTAGCTGAAGACATGCATAGAGAGTGGAAGGGGGGTGGGTGGGAAGGAGAGAGAGAGAGAGAGAGAGAAGCATCAATCAGCTGCTTTCTGTATACTCCCAGACTGAGGATCAAATCCGAAACCCATGCATGGCCCCAACCAGGAATAAAATCAGCAACCTTTCAGTACACAAGAAAACGCTCAACTAACTGAGCCAGCCCAGCTGAGCTGAACTCTCCAATTTTTTAAATTGTTTTATTGAGGTATAATTGGCATACAGTGAAGTACATATATTTATTTTTAAATATATTTTATTGATTTTTTACAGAGAGGAAGGGAGAGGGATAGAAAGTCAGAAACATCGATGAGAGAGAAACATCGATCAGCTGCCTCCTGTACGCCCCCTACTGGGGATGTGCCCGAAACCAAGGTACTTGCCCTTGACCAGAATCGAACCCGGGACCTTTCAGTCTGCAGGCCGATGCTCTATCCACTGAGCTAAACCGGTTTTGGCGAGGTACATATATTTAAAGTATACAATTTGTTAGGTCTTAACATGTATATGTATAAATGTGTGTAGATAGATATAAAATAAACTATTTCTAGAATCAGGATGATGAACCTTTCCTATCACTCCCACAGGTCTTCTACCAATCACTCATCTACTTTCTGTCATACATTAATTGCATTTCCTGATTTTTAAAAAAACATTTTATTGCCGAAACCGGTTTGGCTCAGTGGCTAGAGCCTCAGCCTGTGGACGAAAGGTCCCAAATTCGATTCTGGTCAAGGGCAAGTATCTTGGCTGCGGGCACATCCCCAGTAGGGGGTGTGCAAGAGGCAGCTGATCGATGTTTCTGACATTCTATCCCTCTCCCTTCCTCTCTGTAAAAAAAAAATCAATAAGATATATTTAAATATATATATATGTAAAGTTGATTTTTTACAGAGAGGAAGGGAAAGAGAGAGAGAGTTAGAAACATCGATGAGAGAGAAACATCGATCAGCTGCCTCCTACACACCCCCTGGGGGTGTGCCCACAACCAAGGTACATGCCCTTGACTGGAATTGAACCCGGGACCTCTCAGTCCGCAGGGCGACACTCTATCCACTGAGCCAAACCGGTTTCAGCTAATTTTTTTTTTAATTAAAAAAAACTTTTAATGTTTTTTATTGAGTTTAGAGAAAGAGAAACATCAGTGAGAGAAACATGGACTCACCTCCTGTATCCTCTGTACTGGGATCCAGCCTGCACTGGGCACATGCCTGGCTGGGACTCGAACCCTGAGTCTCAGCGCACGGAGTGACGCTCCGCCAGCCGAGCCACACGGTCGGGACATGTCCTGATTTTTTACAGAAGTTAAAGGCCAGTCACTATAAAGAGATAGTCTTTTAAACAACTGGATGTCTGTAAGTAAAAAATGAACTTTGTTATTAATTATCTTGCATCATATACAATATTTAACTCAAGATACACAATAAACCTAAATGTAAAATAACTATAAAACTTCTAGAAGAAGACATAGGCATATACCTTTGTGGCCTTGGATTAGACAAAGATTTCTTAGATATGAAACCAAAAGCTTAGTCATAAAATTAAAAATTGATGAATTGGACTTTATAAAAATTAACAGTCCTTAATTTTAAGTATGTGAAAATAGGAAGGTAGAAAAATTGGGAGCATAGGATCAGACACATAGCTTTGGCTTCTGCAGTGAGGACATAGAAAGTAGGAGGTACACCAGCTATTTACTCATCTCTGTTCTCCCTTATTGTGATCCAAGATTGGGGTCTTCTACAAATTTTATTATCCTTTTCTAATGCTTAGCAGTATTACAGTCTAGCATTCAGAAATCTCACATCTCTTAAGTTCTAATTTTTTCTTCTGTAAATTTATCATTTTTAACTTTTCGAATGTTCTGTTTATTCTCTTAGGACCCCAGGCATAAGGCACCAAGTTTGCTCAGGTCTCTTGCTGTATTGGGTGGCTAGACCCTTCTCTTTCCTTGGCAGATCCTAATGTCCTCTAGGTGTTCCAGGACAGCCTCACGCTGTCTCATGGGATATTCTTAGCCCTGCTGAATGTTGTTGGTATTTTAATTGAATTCTGGCAAGCTACTTGGCACAACAGAAATCAGACAGATAGGAAGTCCCCTGTGGGAGCCATAGTAGACCACCAATTTCCAGGCTGTTGTTTTTGTTAATCCTCACCTGAGGATATTTTTCTATTGATTTTTAGGCAGAGTGGAGGAGAGAGAAAAAGACAGAAACATGAATGTGAGAGAAACACATCAATTGCTTGCCTCCTGCACATGCCTCGACCAGGGCCCGGTTGGGGAGGAGCCTGCATCCAAGCCCTTTACCTACTAGAATCAAACCGATGATGCTCTGTCCACTGAGCCAAACCAGCTAGGGCTTCCAGGCTGTTTTGATGCAAGTGATTTGCCTCCCTCTACTTTCCGTCTCATCTTACTTGTGGATTTTGCCACATTTCCCTCCATGCAGATATCACTACTTTATCTCTACCTCAGTATTCATATTCTTTCTCCAGTACAGCTTTTTTTCTGGCCCTATCTTTAGATTGCTTGAGTCCCCATATAAAATTATATATTTAAGGGCCTCTGACTGTCTCTGTTCCCTTAATGGCTAAGATGGTGGTAAATTGTTATTTTATTTTTTTAACTTTGTTTTTAAATTTATTCTAGGGCTTTGTGAAAGATGTCCATGAAGACTCTGTCACCATCTTCTTTGAAAACAAGTAAGACCTCGGGAATAGAGAATCTAGTATATTAAGTCCTAGAAGGAGAGTGGAGAAGAGGGGGTGGCTGAATCCCATGAAGCATGTAATAAGTAGGGGAAAGCCAAGGGTTTGGGTGAGCAACTTTATATGGATGGCAAGAGAGGAAAGGGCTAAAATTTCGTGAGGGTAGGGGAGCATTTGACCCAGTATTTAGATGGTAGCAAGAGATGGAAGATGGAAGATAGCCTCTCATCACCAGGGGAGGTAGAAATTGCTCAGCGATTTGAGGTGATCACCTAATTTGATCACCTAATTTGAAGAAATGGGCAACCACATTAGCCTGAATAGCCTTCGTATCACTGTTTCATTTGCAGCTGGCAGAGTGAGAGACAAATTCCCTTTGGGGATGTGCGGCTACCACCTCCAGCTGACTATAATAAGGAGATCACAGAAGGGGATGAGGTGGAGGTAAGGTCCATGGAGTCCACCATTTTTAAATTTCATTTTTCTCACTGCATCTCCCTCACCCTGATATCAGTATCCTAGGCTCTTTCCTGGTTAGTTCACTCTCTTTACTCCCCAAGCTAAGCTACTACATCCAGCCAGGTAGTCGATGGGTAAGTGAAATGCAGCAGTTCCCTACCCATCTCTGTTGTGATCAACCAAATTAACAGGGAGTTTCCTAGTTGTTGAGGATTATTTACCTTTCATTGATTATAGCAGCATGTAAATTCTAATGCTCTCTGATTTCTTTCTTTTAAAAAAAAATATATTTTATTGTTTTTTTACAGAGAGGAAGGGAGAGGTATAGAAAGAAACATCGATGAGAGAGAAAACATCAATCAGCTGCCTCTTGTACACCCCCTACTGGGGATGTGCCCACAACCAAGGTACATGCCCTTGACCGGAATTGAACCTGGGACCTTTCGGTCCGCAGGCTGAGCCAAACCGGTTTCGGCATAATACTTTTTAATTTCTAGTTAGCAGCTCCTTCCTCCAGTTTCTTTTATCTTGGTTTAAGAATACCTCCCAAGTATTTTAATGCTTATTCCACTCTTGGTGTTTGGGATGTTCTTCAGTATCTTTTTATTTTGTCTTCCCTTCAGGTGTATTCTCGAGCCAATGAGCAGGAGCCCTGTGGCTGGTGGCTGGCCCGGGTGCGGATGACGAAGGGGGACGTGAGTGACTGAAGGCCCTGGGAGAACTGCTGAAGCAAATATGTCAGCTATAGGAAGGGGGGAAGTAGAAACTCAGGGCATCTAACAGCTTCTCCTTTCTTTCCTCTGGTCAGTTCTATGTCATTGAATATGCTGCCTGTGATGCCACTTACAATGAGATTGTAACCCTGGAACGGCTTCGGCCAGTTAATCCCAATCCCCTTGCAACCAAAGGAAGCTTCTTCAAGGTTACCATGGCTGTTCCTGAGGATCTGAGAGAAGCGTAAGTGTTAGGGATGTAGGGAATAGTGTTAGGTCCAGGCCCTCTTTACAGCCCTCATCTGCCCTTATTCCTTCCAGTTTCAGTCTTGTCTGTTGTTCCCTTGGCCCTTTAAGAGCCCTTCTTGCTCCCAGTTCTTGTTTTTCTTTATCCCTTGAAATGCCCCCCGCCTCTTTTTTTAAATCCTCACTTGAGGATATTTTTCCCATTGATTTTTTTTTTTTTTAGAAAGAGTGAAGGGGAGAGAGAGAAACAAGACACATCAATTAGTTGCCCCATGGCAACCTAGGTATATGCCCTTGACTGGGAATCAAACCCCTGACTCTTTGGTGCATTCTAACCATTGAACACACCAACCAGGGCTCCCCTGAACCTTTGCCTGCACTCTACACTCTGCCCTCTGAACACTTTCTCTTTCTCTGCAGCTGTTCCAATGAAAATGTTCATAAAGAGTTTAAGAAGGCATTGGGAGCAAACTGCATCTTTCTCAACATCACAAATAGTGAGCTTTTTATCCTGGTGAGTTTATTTATGTAAATCCTTTCAGCAATTTTTCCTTCTCCCATTTTAACTTCTTTGTAGAAATGGAGGAGCTAGAATGTGCTTATATTTATTTGTCAGAGAGGACTTTATTGCTCCTGACCTCTGTGGGCCCAGGTAGACCTACCTTTCCTTAGTCTTTCTTATGTTAGACCTTGAACTTTTTAACTTATTTTTAATTCTACCAGAGGATATTTTTCCATTGACTTTTAGAGAGAGCAGGAGAAAGAGGGAAAGACAAAGAGAAATATTAGTGTGAGAGAAACACATTGATTGGTTGCTTCCTGCACATCCCCGACCAGATCCTGAACCAGGGAGGAGCCTGCAACCGAGGCTCGTGCCCTTGACTGCAGTCGGACCTGAGACCCGTGGTCCGTAGGCTGATGCTTTATCCACTGAGCCAAACTGACTGGGGCGAACTTTTTTACCTGGTCCTTGTATTGCAGTCTAGGCTGACCCTCTCTTGTGTATTTAGACTCTAAGAAATAGACTGTGCAGTTCTCACCTGTGTCTGCTGCCTACAATCTCCTCTCTTAGGCATCCAGAGAGGAGGCCTTTGTGAGGCTGACAATGGTTTTCCTCTTCCCTAGCTTTATTTTTAACTCCCACCCTGTCCAGAGACCAGACATCCTGATTCTCAGTTGCTGGCTCTCCCAGAGTGTGTATTCAAAGTCATTTTTTAAACTATATGTGTTTTTAATGATTTCAGAGAGGAAGGGAGAGGGAGAGAGAGAAACATCAGTGAGGAGAGAATCATTGATTGGCTGCCTTCTGCATGCCCCCTACTGAGGACCAAGCCTACAGCTCAGACATGTACCCTTGACCAAATTGAACCTGGGGCCCTTCAGTCTCCTGAGCCAGACCAGCTAGGGCTTCAGAGTCTGTTTTAATGACTTCCATTGGTTTGTTCACAGTCCACCACAGAAGCCCCGGTGAAGCGGGCGTCCCTGCTGGGTGATATGCATTTCCGAAGCCTGCGCACCAAACTGCTGCTCATGTCTCGAAACGAAGAAGCTACGAAACACCTAGAGGTAGATTGTGGCTTTACTCTTTACTGCTGTTACATTGGCACTAGAGAGGCCCAGTGCACAAAATTCGTGCACAGATTGGTCCCTAGTCCTGGCGGGTGATCGGGGCCAATCGGGGCCTGCCTTCTCCCAGCTGCTGGCTGGGGCCTTCCTTCATTCCGCGTCGCCCCCTGGTGGTCGGCGCATGTCATAGCAAGTGGTCTAACTCCCAGTTGGTTGAACTCCCAAGGGGATAATTTGTAGTTTAGCCTTTTATTAGATAAGATAAGCTAGGGTAGAATTATAGTCTCCCTTCTTGCCCCATCTTTTACCCATGTTTATACCTGATCTGCTGTTTTGTCCCAGAGACCTCCAGATGGCAGAGCTCCATCGTGTTATAGTACAGTTGTTTACAAACTGTTGTGGAGCCATGGGACTCTGATTAAGTGAAATATACTTGAAAGCACATCGTGTAAGACATCAGTCAGAGCAGTGGGGGGAGGGGCGGGCGTTTTCTTCTACTGGCATTCCTCAAGTTACCTCAACAAAAACACTTTGAAGGATATATTTGAGAACCATTTGTACACTGGAAAAACAACTGAACTTGGGATCATAAGTCTTGCTTTGTCAAATAATTGACCTTTGGTAAATCATTGTAGTTTACTGAACTTTTATCTTCATTTGTGACAGTGAGGATAGACTAAAATACAGGGGTGGGCAAAAGTAGGTTTACAGTTGTGATTATGCAAAAGTTTATTCGAATTATTTGTACTGCAACTGTAAACCTACTTTTGCCCAGCATTGTGTTTCTATGAGATTTGATATATATCCATTTTATTGTGGTTATATTTCCTTTTCTTAGGTATTATTCCATTCTGAATGAGTAGGGTATGTGTTTATGTTTGAACATGCATTTCCATTTATCAAATAATCTGGTCCTTTGGGAAGCTTTTCTCTGAGCCTGTGCAAATTCTGGATCGTAATCTTTCACTTCTCTAGGGATGCTGTTCAGGGCACTGCAGTTAAAAATCCGCCTGGTTGGTGTAGCTCAGAAGTGGAGCACTGATCCAGGAACCAAGAGGTTGCTGGTTTACATGCCTGGGTTGCAGTCTCGATCTCCATTAGGGGACGTGCAGGAGGCAGCCGATCAGTGCTTCTCTCTCATCATCGATGTTTTATCTCTCTCTGTCCCTTCCTCTCTCTAAAAATCAATAAAAATATATTAAGAAATAAGTAAAAATAAAAATTCACCATTGCCTCCTGATAATAAAAACTACATCTGCTTCTGCTTCATTTCTCAATGAACACGTTTCCTGGTGACAAAGGTAGATATTTAACTTCTCTAGGACTTGGCTTTGTTGATCTGTATGGTAAAGTGTACCAGATAGCCAAGTTAACCATAGGTGCAAGGTCTTAAGAATCAGGACATGCTTTTGGTTTTGAAAAATCTTGTGTTTTTTCAATATATTTTTTTATTGATTGCAGAGAGGAAGGGAGAGGGGATGGAGACAGAGAAACATCAGTGATGAGAGAGAATCACTGATAGGCTGCCTCCTGCACACCCCTACTGAGTATTGAACCTGCAATGCGGGCATGTGCCCTTGATCGGAATCAAACCTGGGACCCTTCAGCCTGCAGGTCGATGCTCTTATCTGCTGAGCCAAACCAGCCAGGGCTTGTGTTTTGTTTTGTTTTTTTAATTATTATTAAAATATTGAATATATGAGGGATAATAAGATAACATCCTTAGTATACTTCTCTAGAAGATACTTATAAATCCAGTTAGATCCTTTCCTCTTCCTCCCTAAGTTATTTTGAACACCCAACTTAGTTATTTTATCCAGCCTTCTCTTTTTGCCTAGTGTAAATCCTTGCTATAATTCAGTCTCATCTATTTTGGAAGTAGGAAGTCATGGATTGTGATGTGGGAATGTCCCCTTTAGATATCTTTCCTATTTGGTGCTTTTTACCTAAGACTCTCTCTTCTAGAATCTTTCCTGTCCCACAAAGGACTGGTTAAGAAGTGAAGTAGTATGGTGTTCCGTAGGCTCCTTTTATGCTTTCCTTAATCTGTTCCTTTCTGTTCAACTTTCCAGGTTTTATTTTGGGAATTGATAATAGTTTGGTTAAGAAATAGTCATAGTTCCTTATACTTTGCTTTTACTTTGTGAGAAGTTCTTTCTCACCAGTCTTATTTTTAATCTTGATTGTCTGGGATGGGGTGGGTCAGGTGTAATCATTTAGCAGATGCCAGTATGAGGCACAGTGTGTGTGTTTTGTTTAGGATCACACAACCAGATAGTGGTAGAGCTAAATCCAGAACTTTGATGGCTCCAAGTCCAAACCCTGCCTTCGTTTTCTCCCCTTCCCCCTAAGCCATTGGTATTTGGAAAGTAGGAGTGGAATTTAGAGTTCCTGAATTTTCCACACGGGTTCTAATGGCAGCAGACTCTGGGGTGGTTCTGGTTTGCTTGCACATACTTTTTCTCATTGAAGTTATGCAGAGCGTCAGGTGCCTGGTACAGGTATTCTGAGTTCCGCCACTGTGATTCCTACAGTGCTTTTTCCTTTCAGACCAGTAAGCAGTTGGCAGCAGCATTCCAAGAGGAGTTCACAGTGCGAGAGGACCTGATGGGACTGGCAATTGGGACTCATGGTGCCAACATCCAGCAGGCCCGCAAAGTACCTGGGGTGACTGCCATTGAGTTGGGTGAAGAGACCTGTACTTTCCGCATCTACGGGGAGGTCAGCAAAAGATAACTGTTTTCTAGATCTCTTAGGGGATACAGAGAAGAGAGGGGAAAGTAGAAAGGAAACCTGTCATGTTGACCTCCCTCTCTGACGAAGAGTGGCGGAAAGATTGTTGTTTGAGATCCAAGTTCTCTGTTGTAGTAAAGGCTCCCCACTCCTTTTAGACTCCCGAGGCGTGCCGACAGGCCCGAAGCTACCTTGAGTTTTCTGAGGACTCTGTGCAAGTGCCTAGGAACCTGGTTGGTGAGTTGGGGGTGTGTATATATAAAAGAATATGGTGGGGGGCCAGAGTGAAATTCTCTAAAGTGATTCTGGGCTTGGCACCTCATAATGGACTTTAGTTTCACAAGGACAGAATGATCTATAGTAGGAGTGACAAAAATGGAAGATACAGATTTCTAGGGATTATAATATTTTGTCCTGTGAAAACTCAGTAGGAAACTAGACGCAGTAGAGTATTAAAATCTACATATAGAAGCTGAATGACTATCTTAACTGTTTTGACTGCTTTCTCTCCTTAAAAAAAAAAAAAAGGTCTAAATTCTCCTTTACCCATCCAGGCAAAGTGATTGGAAAGAATGGAAAAGTAATCCAGGAGATCGTGGATAAATCTGGTGTGGTGAGGGTTCGAGTAGAAGGTGATAATGACAAGAAGAACCCCAGGGAGGAGGTATGGGCAACTATGCCTAGAGATTCGTGTCCAGAAATAGATGGGATTGCTCACAAAGCCATTCTCTGAGGGCTAGGATTTCTAGGGGGGGGAAAGGTGGGTAGAGCATTTTGTTTCCCCCTCGATGTAGAGCCAGAAAGATCGCATTGGGCTCTGGCCAGGTAGCTCGGTTGGTTAGAGTCATCCCCATATGCCAGGGTTGTGGGCCAATGCATGCGTAAGTAAGTGGAACAGCAAAATTGATGTTTCTTCCTCTCTCTCTCCCTCCCCCCTCCCCTTTATCCCATTGGTTGGGCTCCCAGGGGAGACAGGGGAGAGTTAATACTTCCATTTGGCTCTCCTTCTAATCCATCTGCCTTTTCCTCTATTCTCCAGGGAATGGTTCCCTTCATATTTGTTGGCACTCGAGAGAATATCAGCAATGCTCAGGCTCTGTTGGAATATCACCTCTCCTACCTGCAGGTACTCAAGCTAGAAACCTGGGAGAGGAAAGCTCTGAGTCTAGCATGGGGGCGAAGACTGCTGGTGGATCAAGATAGGAGCTGTGCCCAGTTTGTCTCTCTGCGGTGGGAATTTGGGCTGTGGGGTTGGATCCCAGAATATTTTTTAACCAATGCCTTCCTTCTTACATTCCTGAAAGTAAAGATATGTAGGGATGGTCGGGGTAGAGAAGCATGAAAGGAGACGGTTATTGATCTTAACTTTTTCTTCCTTCCATATCTTCCTCCATTTTTTACCCAACCAGGAGGTGGAGCAACTTCGCTTAGAGAGGCTACAAATTGATGAACAGCTTCGGCAGATTGGGCTGGGCTTTCGTCCTCCTGGGAGTGGGAGGGGCACTGGAGGCAGCGACAAAGCTGGATATACCACGGACGAGAGCTCCTCCTCCCTGCATACCACACGAACTTATGGGGGCACCTATGGGGGCCGTGGCCGGGGCCGGAGGACAGGTGGTCCTGCCTATGGTAAGGAAGCTATGGGAGAGGGAGGCAAACAGTGGTGGGCCTGTAAGGAGAGGCAAAGGTCTGGGTTGAAAGGGTGATGGAGGTGACAGTTGGCTGGGGAACTGGTGAGTGAGAAGGAGAAGTCTTCCAGTTTGGGGACGGTGATAGATCCTGGGATTGGGGGGAGTGACTTGATTCAATTCCCCATGTTCTTTAGGCCCCAGCTCAGACCCATCTACAGCTTCTGAGACCGAGTCTGAGAAGAGGGAAGAGCCTATCCGAGCTGGGACAGGAGATCGAGATCCCCCAACCCGGGGGGAAGAAAACAGGAGGCGGCCAGTTGGGGGCCGGGGTAGGGGACCTGCTCCCCGGCCTACTTCGAGATACAGCTCTTCATCTATTAGCTCAGGTACTAGTACCAGACAGTGGGTTCGTGAGTGTAGGACAAAGGGAAAGTTGGCACCTGATTTTCCAATGCCTCCTTTTCTGACCAGTGTTGAAGGATCCAGACAGCAATCCCTACAGCCTCCTGGACACATCTGAACCAGAGCCGCCAATTGATTCAGAGCCTGGGGAGCCCCCCCCAGCAAGTGCCAGGCGCCGCCGCTCCCGCCGCCGGCGCACCGATGAGGACAGGACTGTAATGGATGGAGGCCTGGAATCTGATGGGCTTAGCACGACAGAAAATGGCCTGGGTAAGGGGTGTTTAAAGTTAGAGCTGCGTAAGAACTGAGGGATGGGAGTTTGAATGCATGATTTGAGTTTTTCCCTGCCCCACAGAAGATGAATCCAGACCTCAGCGTCGAAATAGGAGCCGGCGCCGCCGTAACCGCGGTAACCGCACTGACGGCTCTGTCAGTGGAGATCGCCAACCAGGTCAGCTCACCCTGGACACTAGCATCCTTCCTTAGAGCTGAGAGAATGGGATGCCCCTACCCTATGATAACCAGGGATTGGGGTTCATTAGGTATCTAGGGGCTGGATACCTGGGTTCCTTCCGAAACTCTTGGTCCTCTGCCTTCCACAGTGACTGTGGCTGACTATATCTCCCGAGCGGAGTCTCAGAGCCGCCAGCGGCCAGCCCTGGAACGCACTAAACCCTTAGAGGACTCTCTTTCAGGACAGAAGAAGGTAGGCAAGCAAGATGTAATTTACTCCTCTCCCATTTTTTGTTCTTTAGGGGCAAGGGACACAAATTTCACAAAGATATCTTTTTAAAATACATATATATATATATTTATTGATTTTTTTACAGAGAAGAATGGAGGGGGAGAGTTAGAAATGTGGATGAGATAGAAACATCAATCAGCTGCCTCCTGCACACCCCCTACTGGGGATGTGCCTGCAACCAAGACACATACATGCCCTTGGCCAGAATCGAACCTGGGATCCTTGAGTGCACAGGCTGATGCTCTATCCCCTGAGTAAAATCGGTTAGGGCACAAAGAAATCTCTTAAGTGGCAGAGAAGACTAGGTCTGGTAAGAGTTTTAGACTATATTTAGAATAGTGGAAAATTGGGTAGAAGTTTCCAGGAAAGTCTGGTTTATATTTTATGGGTACCTTAGTTTAAGGACCAATCCCTGGGTCACCAGGTGCCAGGAGTGCTAGGATGGTAGAGAATGTCATTACCTGAATTTCTACTGACCACTTCTTCCTCTCCGTTTTCTTTCCCGCTTTCCCCTCAGGGTGACTCTGTCAGCAAGCTGCCTAAGGGCCCCTCAGAGAATGGGGAGCTCTCTGTACCCTTGGAGTTGGGTAGTTTGGTGAATGGGGTTTCATAAAACCTCCAGCCTGCATCCCTCCCTTCTCCATCTCGCTTGCTGCCCAACACCATGGCCCTCTCAGGCCCGACTGACCTGCGCTGGAGCTGCTCTTATCTAGGGGGGAGGGGGGTGGCACAAAAGCTTGGGTCCCCCTCCCCAACCTCCAGGAGCTAGTGGAGGGTGTGTAACAGGGTCATACCCACCTCCCTCTTGTCCACCCTACCCCAGGGCGAGGGGAGCCTCTCCTTCCCCATCAGACTGGATGTGCCTTTATCCTCTAATGCCCCAATCTCTCTGAACACCCCCATTCTCCGCCTGTTGGTGCGGGGTGCTTCTTGACCCACCCAGATTTGACAGTTCAGGGGGGTTCCCCTGCTATCCCTCCTACCGTCCTGTACCCCCGATTTCTGGGGCCTCATCACTGTGGAAGACGGGGATAGTAAGGGGATAAGTGGGTGGGAGGCATGGGAAAGGTTTTGGAGTAGAACCAGGGGTGTGTATGAAGGGGATGACAAGGTCCCCCAGGGGAAGGGGGACCAACCTTATCTGGTGGATGAGAAGGCGTATTTATTTTTCACTGTACAGTATTTAAAAAGAGAATTAAAAAATCCAAACGGCTCTCTGGTTCTTGTGTCTTCCTTGTGCCAGTTTGGTACAGCTGTTTTCCTAACACTGATCTGTTCTGATCCTTGGCCCTTGCCTTCTGTTTCTCTGCACCTGGCTCTTATGTTCCAAAGATGGCCTACTTTGGGGATTCTGGACAGTCTTCAGTTCCCTAGGCCCAGGTATCCTGGTCGAGGAGTAGCTTGTGTCTTGCTGCTTCCCTCCTGCCCCCAAGTTTGCTACTGGAGGGAGCTGGGCCACTCCTGTACCCTGAGTCACAGCTGGCTAGGTAGGGCTGCCCGAGCTGGAACTGTTCCTGCTAGGAGCCGAGAGCCAAGACTGGCTGCTTAATCGGATTACCTGAGGCCTGGGGCTTGGGCTGAGCTTGGGCAGAGTGAGATCTAGATGTCCAGCCCTCATTCCCTGCTCAGGAATCAAACCTTTTTTTATCTTCCAGCATCCACGTCACAGATCTCTCAACCCCAGGGACTTGTCCTGGAGTTCCAGGTTCCCTGCCTTCAGACTCTGACTAAAATTTGAAGATAAAGTGTGTGGTGGAGAAACCTTTGTTTGGGGGCCGGGAGTTGGGAGTTTTTCTCACCTGGAGTGGTATTGAATCACCCAAGCACCTGCTGGGGTGACTCAGGCAGCAAGAATGGCCTGCCTCCCAGTAACTGCCCTGACTTTCATGCCCCAGGGGCAGATCGGTTTGAGGGGCACTGGGCACAAGAAAAGGGTTTGGGGTGGGTGTGGGATATTCCAGTTCCTCCTAGCACAATCGACCCTGAGGGCTTTTGATTCAGGTGTTTGCTCCCATTGTGCAAAGGAATTGACTTTAAGTTGCCAAAGCTTAAGGGAGGGGAAGACTCGCAGAGCTACTGGGAAGCCTTGACATCTGGGTCTTGGGTGGGGAGGGGCGTGGCGCCCTGAGGGGTGTTGGGGGCTGGGAAGAGCAGGATACTTAGCCTGCCTAGGTGATGCCGGCGCTCTTGAGGAGGCGCGGCCTGCTGGGAGGGAGTGGGGAGGAGTCAGTCCTTAAAAGCTGTTCCCCGGCCTGACTCACCCACTAAGGCCAGGTGCGGGTGCGCTGGTACCCCAGCTGCGGCCCAGCCTCGGCTACGACACTCGAGTCTGAGCAGGAAGTTTGCGGCCTCCACCAAAGACCGACCAGCTAAAGGTAGGAGCGGGACTGGGTCCAGCACTGCACCTCGGCAAGGAAAGTACAGATTTTGCACTCCACTCTCCTACAGGGTGCAGGATTAATCCGGTAGGGATCGGGGGCTCCAGAATAAGGACTCTGAACTTGGGGACGAGATATATCCTTTTTAAGGACACGAGATTCTCTAGGACTCCATACTAGGAAGACACTTCCATTTTAAGGATACAGAGTTTGGAGATCAACGTTTGGCTTTGGAGGAGCGAGCGGGCGTGTAGGCGCCCTCTTTAAGGCTTCCCTCCATCCCCATGGCGCTACCCGGCCTCTCACAAGACCAGGCTTGGAGCCTGGAACCTCCCACTCCCCCGGCCCCTGCCTCCTCATCCTCGGGCTCCCAGGAGCGGGAGGGCCCTGAGAGCCCGGTGGTCTCCGGGGGCCTTCCCTTGGAGAAGGTGAAGCGACCCATGAACGCGTTCATGGTGTGGAGCTCCGCTCAGCGCCGCCAGATGGCGCAGCAAAACCCGAAGATGCACAACTCGGAGATCTCCAAGCGCCTGGGCGCGCAGTGGAAGCTGCTCGGCGAGGACGAGAAGCGGCCATTCGTGGAGGAGGCCAAGCGGCTGCGGGCCCGACACCTGCGCGACTACCCCGATTACAAGTACCGTCCACGGCGCAGGACGAAGAGCGCGGGAACTGGGCTGCCCCATTTCGGCCAGGGAAGCGGCGGCGTGGCTGTCAGCGGGCCGGTCTGGGGGCCAGGATACCCTACCACCCAGGGAAGCAGAGGCTTTGGGTACCAGCCCCCCAACTACTCAACATCCTATTTGCCTCGTGGTTTCAGGTAAGTGGCTGGGAGCGAGGGTGAGGAAGGAGAAGCCGTGTCCTCCCTACCTCAGCCTATTAGATAGGGCACATGTCAGAGGGCCTGACTGACAAAGGGGCTTGAACCCCCCCCAAAGCAGAGGTCACCCCTTTGGGGTTTAGGGACTGCCGTTAAGATTTGAGCAGCACCATCACCAGCACTCCCAGCTCTTTGGGGAGGGTTCTGGTGGCCCAGGGTTTCCCCAGGGCTTTCCCATCAGCCTGGCAGTGGCGGCCCTGCAGCGGGGAGAAGGGAGCAGGCTACAGGCCCCCAGGTGTTGGCCTTGTTCCTGTTACCTGTCTGGATTTCCTGCCATTGCCCTCCTCCATTTCTCCCCCACCCTCCTTCCTGGCCCTGATGTGACCGGACTTCCTCTCGGCCCCCAGGGCAAGGAGAGGCTAATCCCAATTCTGCCCCTTTCTGGCCTGCTGCCCCCAAAGAGGAAAACAGGCACACAGCACGCAAGCTCGCTGGTGAGCCTGCCCCAACAAGGCTGCCCTGCTCTCTAAGCTAGCCTTGGGTCTGGTTCTGGACCTGAAGTACCCAGTGGGGTCCAAACAGCCAGGGATGGGTACGTTCTCTCTTTGTCTACCAGAATGGGCCAGACCTGTCCTCACATGCACTGGGGACCCTGCCTGGCCTCACCGACCTCGGAAAGTGCCCTCTAACCCGTATTTCTCTCTTTGCAGCTCTTCCCACTCTAAACCAGAGGCCTCAACTTGCTCCCTCCATCAGAGTAACCCTAGGCTCCAGGGAGAACTGCTCCCCACCTATAATCCCTATACGCCTCCAGGCTCTCCTACTCCCTACACCCCTCCCCTCTCAGGGGCCCCCATGCCCCTGGCCCACCTCTAATAACCATGGGAATGGACCTACCTCCCAGGAAGGGCTCCAACCTCTTTTTCACCCAGAACTATCCCCCCTACTTCCAAACTGCAAACGCTTCTTTTGCACTGTTAGACCACAGTTTAGAGGAGGCCTGTGGTCCAGTCCCCTCCCCTGCCCATCCATCCTATCCAGAGGGAGCAACACAAATTTTTATATTTTTTGTAGGACAAACACGGTTTTGTACAATTAAGCCATGTCTCTGTGTCTTTATTGCCCCGTCTCTGTTCCCCCTCAACCACAACAGGAACCAGCATCATCTCCACTCCCTTTCGCCTGGACCTGCCAGAGCAGGAACCTCCTCTCCCCACCCTGGGGCCCTGACTGAGTCATTCCCCCTCCCCTGCCTCCCACCCAGCTCTGGGGTCCAAGAGACAGTCCCAGCCAGGCTAGGGGAGAGAGGCCGCCGTGAGCCTCTAGTCCCTTGCACTGTCCAGGCTCTGTCCTCTTACGGCCAAAAGGGAAGTGGGGAGATGGGAGGACAGGGCAAGACTTGCCCAGAATAGGTAAGTAGCTAGAAATTGCTAAAAAATGTTCAGCAAATGGTTAAATTAATTAAGTGCATACACAGGACAGTGCATAATCAATATCAAATGTCAGGCCGAAACTGGTTTGGCTCAGTGGACAGAGCGTCGGCCTGTGGACTGAAAGGTCCTGGGTTCGATTCCGGTCAGGGGCATGTACCTTGGCTGTGGCACATCCCCAGTTTCTCTCTCATGGATGTTTCTGACTTTCTATTCCTCTCCCTTCCTCTCTCTGTAGAAAATCAATAAAATATATATTTAAAAAAATATATCAAATGTCAGCCTGATAATTTGGGTCTACATCTATGCCTTTCCACGGAAACACAAACTCTGGCTCAAAAAGTTGCATCTGCAGAGAAATGGGGAATGATTAACAGTCACCCAGCAGGCTGGCTCAGGACCTGGGGTTAGGTGGATGGACGGAAACATGGAATGAACCTCACAGCCGGCTCAGCCCTGCTACTCTTTTTTCTTCTTGGGAGGAGCCTTCACATTCCAGTAGAAGAGAAGCTGGGCAGCAATAAGGCCGTTACAGAGGGAGGAGACCACAAAGGTGCCGGCCATGAGGGGGTCTCCAGTTTCCTAAATGTGAGAAACAGCTAGGGTCACTCTTCAACGCCCCCCCTCAAAAGGTTCCAGAGACCAGGCAGCTTTAAGTCCTCAGGGGGGAGGTAAGATGTCTTAGTGCCCCATAGAAGAGAGAAGGTGAACTCACCTGAATGGAGGTGAAGATTCGGGCCAGGGAGCCCCCAAAGAGCAAAAACACTGTGATGGCTGAGAGCTGGCCCGTGTGCCCATTGCGGTAGTTGGTGGCTGCCTGGAGCAGCTAGAACAGGAGTTGAGACCCTTTGTTCTATCATCTGAATTCTTCCCATGTTCCCATCAGATTCCCCCCATTCTCCTCAGTCTAATATCCCCCCCCCCCCCAGCTCCCATTCTGCTCAATATTTCTTTCCTTGCTCCCAGTACACACCTTCCCCACCACCACAGAAGGCATATTGGAGGCCTGGAGTACGGTGATTACTGCCAGGGGCATCAGTGGTGACAGCAGTGTCAGCAGGAGCAGAGCATAACCCACTAGGAAAGCCACACCTAGGATCAGAGACAGAGTCCTCATCAACCTCAGGAGTCCTCTGGCGCCCCCATGCCTGAGTGCCAGCCAGCAGGGCTCTCAGGCCACAGCCTGCTCTTGGGTGAATCCCCAGCACCTTTCACAGTTTGTCCTCTGTAGTGCAGGACCAGGAAGCAGATGGTGATTGTCTGGAGCATCAGGAATAGTGCTTCACCCCAAGAGCTGCAGAGTCAAGAGTTGGAAGGAAGAAAGGCGGGCCTGGAAAGAGGCAGGAAAAGCCTCCATAGCCCATCCATCTGGGAACACAATTACCTGATTACTCCCGTCCTCCACAGCCCAGCTGGTTCCTACCTCCTGCCTCCCAGCACCACCAGCGCCACCTCTGACTGACTCTGAATCTAGAGCACTCATGGGACGCTCACCTCTCATCAGCTCCGTAGGTGATGACTATTTCCAAAAGGGCTTAAGCTTTTCCTACCCTTTTACCTCCCTCACCCAAACCCACTAGAGTTGTGATAAAGGGCAAACCCCTCACCTGAAGGGGAAGTTGTTGACAATGCTGTAGACCATGGTCCCAGTCAGTGCCACTAGTTCCAGCATTACTGACTGCAGGCTCAGCCCTTCAGCACTCTTGGCTCCAAGGATTTTAAACACCTGAGGCAGTTTTACTGAGAAAGGATGAGAACGATATGGTTGAAGAGCTGATATCCCTTGGAAGTACAACAAAACAGCTACTGAGAAGCATGTTAACCAGTTTATGGCATTTTAGTATTCAATCACCATTCACCCAACAGCAGGAAAAGGAATTTGAAATACATACCCAGAAGTGACCCAGCTACAATGCCCAGCCCCAGGCCTTTGCTGATGAGAATCTTCAGGCAGGGGACTGAGAAGAGAAAAAGGAGTAAGCAGAGGGGAGATCTCTGGAACCCAGACCAGGGTTTTCAGGAGACAGTGCAGGTCTATAGACTTAAAGCACTTCTGTGGGCTGCCACTGCTCCCCGAGACTTGGACATACCCACACAAGGAAGCCTTGGGTTGTCTGGAGGCTGGTGAAAAAGGCCTGGCCCTTACTGCTCCAAATCATATCATGCTAAGATGAGGTAACTTTTCCAAAACAGCTTTCACCATTCTTTCTCTCCAACCCAATTTTCCATTCCCTGAAGATTACATCTAAGCTCCTTGGTCTTGCCAGCCAGGAGTGGCTCAGCTGGTTGAGTGTTGCTGCTGATTTGATTCCAGGCCAGGGCACATACCTGGATTTTGGGTTTGATCCCCAGTCAGGGAGCATATTTAAGGCAACTGACCAATGTTTCTCATACTCTCTAAGCATGTTTCCTTCTCTCTCTAAGCATGTCCTTAGGTGAGAATTAAATAAACTCGTTGCTCTTACTTCAAAAGCTCTCCCAGTATAAAGCTGAACAATGCCCAAGAATTCTCTGCTCCTTTATTCCCCTTCACTAAGCACCTAGCGATCCACTTGGGTCTCGTCTTTACCATTCATTGCTGAACCCACTGTTCCTGGTCCTACCCTTCCAGGGCTTATTTTATGCCCAGGCCACCCACATTTTCTCTAGCCTTTGAGTTTTCTTCTCAAGGAGCTTGGCTCAGTGGGTGTCAAGATTCTCTCGGGTCATGAATGCAGCTAAACAGTGTTTCAGAAGCACAGTGGGGTGCCATGAACCGAGGGGCTGACTGGGAAGGCCTCCCAAAGTGTCTTGAGTTCTCAGTTGGGCCTTACTGTGGAATCGCCTCGTAGAAAGTTGAAGGAAGTCAAGTTATTCCAAAATTAAACCATGAACAAACGTGGGGGCTGGGAGGAAAGCATCATCAGGATGGCAGAAACCTTTGGGGGTGCCGCTTAAGGCCTGGATTTACGAGGCCTGCAATCAAATTCGACCTTGCTCCTGAGGTATAGCGATCAATTAAAGGTTGGAACTATGGAATTATATTTTAACTTCGTTTTATAAAATTTGAGTCTTTTGGCCTTCCGTTTTCGAAAGCATAAACTTCACACAGAATTACTTCCACCCGGCCATCCTCCTCACTCCAAAATGGCGCACTCTCTCTACAGAGTCCGAGACACTTCCGCCCCCATCAGAAGTAATTTCCGCCCAGCAAGCCATGCAGTACTCACCGCCATCACAGTCACGCCCCACTTTGGCGCTCCAGCAGAACTTTGACCAGATGCCGAATAAAACTCACCGTGAAGCAAATCCCACTGGACGAAAAACTGGTCGTAGCATTTCTCAGGTAAAAGAATCGGCACCAGCACTCGCTTGAGCAGCCCGTCAGCTTCGGCCGCCATATTGTAAAGATCGTTTCCGCCAGTTCCTTCAGGTCCTCATGGACCTACGGTGCGCATGCGCACTCTGAAACCCCGCCCCCTCCGTGACCGAGCTGGACAGCCCCTGTGCTCCGCTCTCAGGGTAAAATAGGTCTCGTCCAGAGATCACGTTTTAGGCGCCCCCTCCCTGCTGTTTGAATTGTAAAGCAGGCTAAAGCTGTACGCCTGCGCACTTCATTGTTTTGCACCTTTGTTTACCCTCCAGTTTGGAAGCAAGATTTCTCTTCCTGCTTTTCTCCGCTTCTCCTGCCCAGCGCCATCTTACTTTCTCCTTGCTGACTTAACTGTTCAAAATTGAAAGAGGAGCTGAATCTCCAAAATGGCGTTGGATGGGGGCGCTATACTCTCTAACTTTTGTTCTCTCGGCGTCTCCAGTGGGAATGGTACTGGCGGGAGCAGGAGAGCCGGCACCAGGCAGCCAGGTCTACGGACTCGCGGTGCGGTCAGGGCCCATTGCTCTCCCTCTTAACCCAGGCGTGGCGAATGGGTGCGGCAGCAGCTGCTGCTCCGGGACGGTGAAGAGGAGGAGGTGGGGAAGTCGAGACGATTTTCAGGGAATGGCACTCCTGCCCCCTGCGGAGCCCAGCCCTGGCGGGTCCCCTCCACCGCGCTGGCCAGAGGGCGCACTACCTCTGGGTCAAGGCCCGCCCCGCTACCTTTTGTGACCTCGTTCTGAGGAAGGGCTTAAGGAAGGCTAAATGGGCCCAGCAACTCCTGTCGGGGAAAGGGCTCCTTGGACTACCTGGCGGGAGTGATGCCCTCTGCCACCCAGCATGGGACACTAACCCTTGGCCATCCCGGTGGTGGGCTGGCCTTCGAGCTCTGCTACTCGCGCCACACTGTCTTGCTCTCATGCCACAGTCTGCACGGTCGTAGGGGATGTCTGTGAGGAGAGGTGGGGCTCTTGGGACTCTGCCACATGGGGGCTGCCCACAATGGGGTCTAGGTCCCAGGGGCTACTTTTTGTAGCGTAAAGGCCTCCTACAGCTGGGAGGGACCCGTTCTGGCCCCCAGCAATTGCACTGGAAAGAGAGTGACACTCAGTGATGGTGCAGGCTGTCTGGCAGGTCTTTTTGTAGAATCTGGACACAGGTTGTCATAGGGCTGCCACCCACCACCACTGGGAACATCAGCGCTGGCTCCCATGGTGGCCCAAGCTGGAGGTATGTTGTTCCCCGGAGCACAGAGGGAACTGGACATGGAGGTTGTAGTATCCTCTGCTCCCATTGTTGATGAAACCCTGTGCAGGTGAGGTAGCATCCTAGGTGCAGTAAGGGTTTAATCAACACAGTGGGCGGAGCAGGCATTCTTGTTAAGGAGCCACTAGCACATCCTTTGGAAACAAAATGACACAGGGGTGACCTTGCCACCCACACTCATTGCTATTGCTGCCTGCTTCACCCAGAGGCCTCCAGGATGGGCGACTACTGGATTGGAGAGGAGCTGGTGCAACCAAGGGCCCCAGAATGAGGAAGGGAGGTGAGCAGATTCAACACCAGCTACACCAGGCTTTGGGGGATGGACCCATGAGGGTATTTGGTCACACGTTGACATTTTCATCCCTCCTCACCGGCTGCCTCAGACTCAACCATGTAACACAAGGAAACCATTATGGCAAGAAACTCACGGCTTTTAATTCTGGCAGGAAGGACAAGGAAAACCAAAGGCAAAGATTTTTTAGGCTTTACTATTCTCCCATTGGGGAAGGGGGAGAGGGAATGTCATATTTAATAAACACCTCCCTTCAGTTCTCCCAGTTGCATTATCTTTGATTTTGTTCTTCAAGACAGAGAGGGAAGATAACTTTGTCTCTGAGTTGAGTGGTGGCCTGGGTGTTGGAACAAAGGCTCAGAGAGGCTGGTAGTTGGGTGGACCTCTCCGTGAGATGCAGATGATGACAAGCACCAAGGTGAGGAGGCCAAGGGCGATGAGGCCGATGATAAGAGGCAGCCATGTGGATTGGTCACTGGGACAAGAAAAACCTGGCAGAAAGATAGGGCAAGTATCACAATGGTGGTGGTGGAATAAAGGTGGAAGGAATATGGGGGATGTTAGAGTACGCAGGCAGTTGGTGAGAAACTCAGCTAGATGACACAGTAAATGAAGAATGGGTGATGTAGAGAAAGGGAGGGGAGTAGCCTGGAGTAGGAGCTTTTAGTGCCAGGAGAGTTCTAGAAGGGAAGAAGTTAAGTCTTACTTGGTCCAAAGGCCCCTGTAGGGGGTAGGTGAGCAGCTTGTAGCTTCAGGAAGAGCAGGTCGAGGTGGAAAGCTGGTGAAAGAATGATGCTTGCATTTCTGCAACTGAAGCTCTGGCCCAATGGGGCTTGGAGTTCTCGAAGGGATGAATTTTGAACTGAGAATGTCCATTCTAAGAGAGAGAGGAAGAATCAACTCTATAGCCACATCCCCATCCCCATCCTCCAGCTTAGGTCCCTTTAGGAGTCCAGACATCTAGTGCAAGTGATGAGAAAGGTTAAGATGAACTCACGTGTTGCTTGTGGGAAGGACACATTGTACTCCATAGCCACATAGTTCAGGTATACGGTGCTCTGCAGCGGTTCCTGCAGAGGTGACCAGGAAAGCTCAGGGTAATGGGGAGAGGGGTGCTCATGTCCACAGAGGGATGCGGCAAGGAATTAATAGGGAAAGGACACTTGGGAGAGTGAGGGATGAGGGGTGAGGTACCTGCTTGAATCCAAAGATGAGCTGTCCATAGGGGAATGAGAGAAGCAAGTGGGGATGGGCACCCTCACAGCCTCTCTGGGGCGTGGTTTTATTAGGGTTCAGTACAGAGATGCCCCAGTCCTGCGGAAATTAAAGATAAGAGGGTCATAAGGCTACACAGCTTCACTATCTAAAATACCTTCTTTCAACCCCACCCTATATTGGTCCCCTTCTCTACTCTTCCTTCTTCCCTTCTGAACCGGTCTTACCCCCTATCCCTTTTAGCTTTACCTCTCTTCCACCTTGGGCCGGGTACAGAATTCGAATCTGAATCTGGGCTTGGAGATGGACACAGGGCAGGGAACCGTTAGTCCAAGTGTAGTCTCCTACAGCAGCCTTGGAGCCTGGGCTGGGACTTGGAGAGGGTGGAGGTGGTCCTGGGTGGGGGGAGCTGGTGAAGGATCCCGGACTGGTGGCAGTGCTGTTGCTTGTTGGATGAACTGTGATATTTCCATGGCTTGTCATGGTGACAGGATTGTGAGTGGCTGTTGTGGGTCCATGGCTGGTGCCTGTGGCGGTGGAGCTGTGGCTCTCGGTGGTGCTATGGCTCTCGGTGGTGCTGTGACTCTCGGTGGTGCTGTGGCTCTTGGTGGTGCTGTGGCTCTCGGTGGTGCTGTGGCTCTTGGTGGTGCTGTGGCTCTCGGTGGAGCTGTGGCTGGTTGTTCCAGAGCTTGTGCTTTCTGTAGCTGTAGGTGTCACCGTGAAGGATGGTAGCAGAGTGGCCGATTTCTTATGAGGACAGTCATTCCCCGTCCCCTGGGCTTTTAACCGGAGAAAGACTGGTTAGCAACCCAGGGACAGGCTCCTTCCTGCCTGGGGGGTGGGAGGACAGCTCTCCCCAGTATTCCTTCTTCCTTACCTGCTAGTAGTCCCAGCACAGCCCCCAGGGAAAGCACAGCAAACTTCATTGCGGAGCAGCCGGAGTTAAGTGTATCGGCTGCTTACCCAGTCTACCCTATCCCTTGCCTCCTTTTGGAAAAGGAGGAAATGAAAGTCTTCTAACTTCCTGTAACTAAGCTAACCCTGCCCCACAACCTGACTCAGGGACCTCAGCCCCAGCCACCACTTAGTCATTAAGTTTTTGTCACCAGATGATTGGTCCTGGCTTCAAGTGGGAATTGTCAGAATTAAGACCATCACGTGGGGAGAATGATCCCTGGGGACCCCTTTGTCCACCTCAACAAAACCTAATGGTTCTGGCAAATGACAGTTGAAAAGCAGCCCCTCTGATTACCAAGGGAAAACTCCCCCAGAAAGCAATATAAAAACCAAGTTACCAGTGCCATTCCCCCTCCACCCATCACTTCCCCTTGGCTGAGACATGTGATGCGCTTGTGATGATTGCCCAACCTACACAGGGTCAACTCACTGTCAAATATTACAACGAGAGGGTGAAATCACAGCTGGGGGGAGGGGAGAAGAGGGATATATACCCCATAGCAGGTGGGAAGGGGAAGAAATGAGAAGCCCAAACAGGCAGTTTCCAAGTAATTTTATTCAGAATTGTTTCCTGAATCAATAAATACTATACAAAACAATGTAAAAATGGCTACTATTTTTTTTCTCCCCTGCTTCCCCCACATGGGGACAATCCCCTGGGCCACCTAACTCAAGGGTTCTCCCTCCGGATTTGGTCCAGTAAATGAGGTTGAGTTACACAGCCCCCTTGAAGAATCATTTCCAGAGGAATTTGGCTGGAGCAGGGAATCGGGTTTGGAGGTTGACTAGGTTAGGGGAAGTGGATTAGTGTTTTTGGGAGGAGAGACGGCGCCTGGGGCAAGAGCCTACCCCAAAGAAAAGGGTATCTAAATTGTTCACGGTTCCTTCTTTGCCTCAAAAAGTGACATTTATTCAAAGGGAAAAAAAAAGAAAAAATTGACAAGATGTCCATCCCTTGGCTCCCTTCCCTCCCCCCTCCTGCTCCTCAGCCTGCCAAGGACCGAGAACCCTGGCTGGGATGAGGTAGCAGGCCAGCCCCTCTCAGATGAGGTCAGCAACATTGAGGGGCATCTCCTCAATGGAGGTGTTGTAGAAGGTCTCAATATCTCGAAGAGTCCTCTTGTCTTCTTCTGTCACCATGTTAATAGCCACACCTTTACGGCCAAAACGTCCACCCCGACCGATTCTGAAAGAGGAGGACAGATACCTCAGGACACAGGACACAGAAGTGTCAGCCCAGCAGGGACCGGGCATGGGGGCTGGGCAAGCGCACTCACCGGTGGATATAGTTCTCCCTGTTGGTGGGCAGGTCATAGTTGATGACTAAGGAAACTTGCTGCACATCGATGCCTCGGGCCTATGGCAGGAAAACAACACTCCAGCATGTGTGTGTGTGTTTGGGGGGTGGGGGTCGTAAGCTACCCAGAAGGAACCTGGGTATACATGTAGGCAGCCAAAGGCAAAGGAAATGATGTGTCACCTTCTCCCCTGAAAACCTGAGGCATGCCAGATTTTATTCCAAGTTGCTACTTTCCTGAAGAGGGGCACTATTAGTCCCCTTGGAGAGGGAATCACCTTGGTTTCTCCCTTCAGTTTCTGGTCTAAATTTCCGCTTACTCACCAGCAGGTCAGTGGTAATCAATACTCTGCTGGAGCCAGAGCGGAACTCCCTCATGATCACGTCTCGCTCCTTTTGGTCCATGTCTCCGTGCTGGACAGGAAAGGAGAATGAGACACATTGGTTCCGAGAACTGGCGGAAGCGGGCTGACGCACTGCTGGTTAGTAAAGGGGAAACCTCACCATCGCAGAGACAGTGAAGTCCCGGGCGTGCATCTTCTCAGTGAGCCAGTCAACCTTTCTTCGCGTGTTGATGAAAATGACTGCCTGGGTGATGGTGAGGGTTTCATATAAGTCACACAATGTGTCCAGCTTCCACTCCTAGGGGTGAAGTTGGGGAAGGAAAATCAGTCAGGGGGCTATACCCAACAACTTACTACCTGGTCCGCCTCCTGCACTGGGCCCCACCTCTCTTTCCACATTGATGTAGAATTGGCGGATACCCTCCAGAGTCAACTCTTCCTTCTTGACAAGAATCCGAATGGGGTCCCTCATGAACTTCTTGGTCACCTCAAGCACATCAGAAGGCATTGTAGCTGACAGCAATACCACCTAAGGGAGAAAAATAGCAAGCCTAGGATAGGAGGCGCTCCACTGCCACCTAAAACAAGCTAGTGCATAAAAAGGCTCGAGACGAGAATTCTCAGACACCGCATTCTTGTTCTATCACCCCAACTCCAACCTAAAAAGAACCAGCCATAGAGGCAAGACTAAATGTTTCTCACCTGGGTGTTGCTATTGAGCTTTTGGAATATGTCATAGATCTGGTCCTTGAACCCACGGCTTAACATTTCATCAGCTTCATCCAGTACAAACATCTTGATGTATTTGGGAGCTACGGAGCAGGGGAGGAAGTGGTAATCAGGGAAATGTGAAATATGCTTAACTTTCACAGTAAAGAACCAGAAATATATAGGTGGTCTGCTCTCAGAATTCAAATTTTGATCCTTTGCCAGGGACCACCCTTGCCAGGCCAGACAATAGCCCTGGGAAGTAGAACACTACCTGGGCTGAGACAGGGAAGCCAGGCTCAGATGACACGCATGGGGTTCATCATAGAGCAATTCTTTCAGGGGAAAACGAGTTTCATTGGCAACAAGACTGTGGCCAGCGGAGACTGGGGAAGCATGCAGAAGAGGAAGTGACCCAGAGGACCAGGAGATTAAGATACTCACACAGGTATCTGCGATTAAGCATGTCAAACACACGCCCTGGGGTGCCCACGATGATATGGGGAGCTTCCATCTGCAGCTTCTGCACCTCTGCACGCACATTGGTGCCCCCAATACAGGCATGACAGGAGGCACCCATGTAATCTCCTAAAGCCATGACTACTTTCTGTATCTGAACCCAGAAAAAGACAGATGTTCACACACATATATATTAACTGCAACTGTGCCAGACCCCATTTTAAGTGCTTCTCATGTTCTGTTTTGTGTTCCAACAATTTATATGCACTATTAAAACTCACTTTTCAGGCGAGAAACAGGCAGGTTAAATGCATCTAAGATCACACTGACAGTTAAATGGCAGACTCAGGATTTGAACATTCTGGCTCCTGAGAATGCATATTCACAGTAACTGCCCTCTGAAATAATCCCAATATTGCCGTACTAGACCCCCATCTAATTTTCTGAAAGCAAACAGTGACCCACTTATTCTCATAGCACCCAGTTTTATGTGCAAATAACATATCCACGCCACAAAAACTATGTGACATGTTCACTCTTAATGGAACTGTGCTAGAATTACCTTACTGTTACCTGGAAGTTACTAGAGAAATCACAGCTCCACAAACTTTAAAACTAAATCCCTCTTAAGCCTCAGTTAATAATATACTTATTGTGAGACCAGTGTTTCTGATCATTTCCCCTTTAAGACCTAGCAATTATTTATGTGCCTCAGGCATGAAACAGCTCTGGCCACGACACAGGCATCAAGCTAGGATGAACTAAGGACTGTACGTCTGCTCTGCCCCTGACTGATATAAGAGCAACACCACCAATCAGGTGTCTCCTTGCCCATTGCCAGGGGGTTTGTCCATAAAACAGCTGCCAGACTTGCTCAGCCAGCCCCAGCCAGGCTCCACCCAGAAGCCTTCCCATTTGACTCAGGAAATGGGAGGAGGAAACTATTTATGTTTGGGTAGAGACCTCAGTTCTTCCAAGGTGGTGGTGGTGGTGGTTGGGGAGCATACTCAAGTTTTTGGATTGTGCTAATTATTTCTCAGTCTTTCAGGGGAGGAGAAATAAACTATACTCACCTGCTGTGCCAATTCTCTAGTAGGTGCCAGGACTAAGGCCTGAGTGGCCTTTAGATCCAATTCAATCTGTTGTAGAATCGAAATGGCAAAAGTGGCTGTTTTTCCTGTCCCAGATTGGGCTTGAGCAATCACATCATAACCTAAAATCAGGAGGAAGACTTGATATGATAGAGAGCATACATTCTGGGGTCATGAGACATTAAAGACCTTACAAAACATTACCAAATAAGGATCTAATAGAGTTATAACGCCAGGCACAAAGCACTTCAGACTTCACTCTACCACAACCAGTACCTTAATGGGAACAGATCTGGTCACTAACTCGTTCAGTACTGCGTGAAATAAGCTGGAAATATAGCTGCAAAGAGGAAGTTATAAGCTGGCTAACATACTATTAAAACCACAGACCAAAAGCCAGGCCAGTGTGAATAAAGGAGTTGTTTTGTCCCTGGCTAATATGAGACAAACACCACCAATCCAAGTGCACCTCTACCCAGGGACAGTTCAGAACTTGTTCTGGAGCAGAGATCTTACCCTTGATACAAGGAAGAATGGCTCGCTGCTGGATGGCAGAGGGCTTCTCAAAACCATAGGCGTAGATGCCCCGGAGGAGGGACTCTGAGAGGTTCATGTCATCAAAGCTGTCAACAATCTCATTCCAGTTACTCTGTAGGATGCAAAGGAATTCAAGTAGAAACAGGCTCGCACACTGGAGCAAATAGGACCTTGTGCCTGCCCTCAAAAATTTGAAAATAAAAAAACTCCTCTCCTCCCCCAGGGAAGCCAGATGACTCTACATTGCCTAGGAAATCTCTAGGGACCAGTCCACTTGCAAACTGCGAGGCTGGTGGTTCTAGAAGGGATGACAGGACTCAATTTGAGTGACATTTCACACATACTCAAGGACACGGATGTTGTAAACAAATTATATATATAAGACTCCCAGTGAATAGGGCTTAATTACAGAGAGTTAGGCTATGTATTAAAGATGATTCCCAGGGTATGGTATTAGTCTTAAGACAATGAACCACCAATCCAGAAACTAGGGGCCACTGCCAGTAACAATGCCATTCCCAGAAATGAAGGATAATGGTGATAGGGCTCAATTCTCACCTCGATGACGCCTTCAGGCTCCATTCCATCGGGGCCATTGTCTCTGGATCTGTTGGTTTAAAATGAGTATGCCGACTGAAGCACGATACGAAGCTTGGTAGCCGGTTCTTCCTACCAGCAACCTGCCTTACATGATGCCATCCATCGTCACTCCCTAACCAACCCCTAGTAGTTACTAGAGATACAGCAGTTACTTTTGTAACTGAATCAGGCCTTTGGCCCTTCCCGGGGAGCGGCTCAGGTCATGCCATTCCGACATGATGGAGTAACTCGCCGAGAAAAATCTGGAGGCCCGGAGGTGGTGTTTGCCGCCGGACCCACGTGCTTCAGGCCACGCTGCTCCGAGGCCAAGCTGGTGCACCTCCCATCGCCGCCTCAGCGATCCGGAAGTCCCGCCCTTCACCTCCCAGAATCTAGAGGACAACCCCTTCCCCCCACGTCACTGCGTTGGCGCCCTCCCCCACCCCCGGCAGCCCATCTCCCCCTCCCTACCAGTGCCCGGATGTGGGAGGCCGCGGGCGGTGGCGGCCTCGCGCACAATGAGCCCCAGCCGAGCTAGCTAATGGGGGAGATTGCACAACACTTAAAGGCGAAGCGGGCTGGGGGAGGGGAGGACATCAGGCCGCCATGTGCTCTCCCTCGACGACCCGGCGGCGTAACCCCCCCACCGTGGAACAACCCACACCCCGCACGCCCCCTACTGAAATGGCGTCGCCCTCCCCATACCTCAGGGCGCTCACCCCCGAAGTAAAGTGGACCTGCCCATCCGCAGTTTGCCAATTGCCCGGCTTGTGCGGCAAAATGGACCCGCCCGCCCGGTGCCCGGTGGGCTCCTGGCGCCTCACGCGGCTGCTCTTCGGGCTTAGGCTCAATCCTGGCCGTCAAGAACACCAGCACCCTGAACGGCCGGTTTCTTCTCCCCCGACCGCTATCTCAACGCGACGCAGCGACTGGACGTGAGGACCCAGCCCCGCCGCCCCCCCCCCCCCCGGCAAGTGGTGCCGCCAGAATCCTGCGGAATCCAGCGCGCGCAGGCCCTCCCCCCGGCGGGGCCACGGGACCGTCCGACTGTGGGCCGCGCACGGCTTCGGGCGCCTCAACCTTCCTGTCCCACGCCAGGTCGCGACCTCCCCTCGCCACTCAGCGCCAGGGCTTTGGGCGCCGTCCCTAGCCGAGGCCTAACAAGCCTCCACCCTAGGCTCTGAAAGCCAGGCTGTTTTCGCCTTCCGCCGTGGATCTGCCTCGTCCCCCCGCCCCGGACCGGTCTTCCTTGCTTGATTTCCCCGCAACCCTGTGGGCCCAGCTTTCCCCACACCCCACCGCGGGGCCCTCGGAAGAGAACGACAGGGTAAGTAGCCCCAGTCTCGAGCAAATGCCTTCCTTACCGGGGGTCTTGACTCGCAGACATGATCCTTAGAAACTAGGGCGGAGTGCCCGCCTATCGACAACTTATAGAGCGCCCGACCCCGCCCCAGCCATCGCATTGGCTTGGCCGCCTGGGCCCCGCCTGCCGGCGCTCGGCAACTCGGCATGACGTTAGTTTGTAGGCGCTCTGGCACGTAGCCACCATTGGATAATTTGAGCGCCTATCAAGTTGTTGACCCGCCCCACAGCCTCATTGGCTACTGGGCCCGCCCTTCTCACCGGTACGGAAGTGACATACAGAACTCTGGCCTCGCGGCCAGGCAGCCATCTTGGGACCCTGCACCTCTACACGTGCGGAGGTGATAGTGCCTCAGTCATGTGGCCTCGTAGGCCCTATCATGAAAAGGGGGCGGTTTCAGCCTCCAGGGACTTCCGGGCTCCCAGGACTACCACTTCCCTTTGCCTTCTGCGCCAGGTGTTGTCTGGGCCCACATTTTGTTCTCCAGCAGAAACAGACTGGCCAAACCCCGAATGTGGTCCAAGTGTACCATGGAGGATGGGATCAGGAGCCATAGCCTAGCGGCTGGGAGGATTCCTCTGGCCGGAGAGGAGGAGAGATGGAACTCACTTCCGGGCTTAAGAGCATTGGGGGTTTCGGTTTAGAATCCTGGTTGGTTATCTTCCCTTAAGTGTCCTGTCTCCCAACTTTAGTACCTCTCAGGCTCCCCTATTTTTGAGGATTACCTACTCTCCTTCCATCCTTTGCTTCTATGGGTGGGGGATCCTTTTTGGGAACTAAGACATGGTGTTGGCATTGTCTGAGCCAAGGATGGGTAACCGACCCCTCCTTGTCTCAAGACCCATAAAAGGGTAGCTAACAGCACTGCCTGGAGGAAAGCCTGAGAGAGTGCATATCCCTTAAGTTTGAACTGTGACCTTAAGGAAGACCACCACTATGTATCTCCAAAGGATCCTTTATTGACCAGAGCAGGACCGTGGCATTTATATATATATGTAAAAAAAGTTTGAAGATCTGGCAGGCAGCAATCCCTTTGACCGCCCACCACCCCAGCACAGATTTTCCTAGGCCCAGCCATACACGCGGAAGGAGGATTACTGCCCCACCCAGGCCACAATAGTCCCCTGCAGACAGGGAACACGGGGATTTTCCACGGCCACCCCCTGATGTCAGAAAACAAGTATTCTCTCAAAGGAAAAAAAAAAAATACAGAAATCAATTAAAACATTTAAATATGAAAAACCAAAGGGAATTGAATGGGAGAGGCAAGAGAGGAAAGGAATTGGAGTTTCTTGGGGAAAAGCGTCTCCCTGTCCCCCTGCTCATTAATGAATGGGCTTGAGGCCTGGGATACGAGGCTCACACAGTGAGTTTGCAGTGACACAGCTCCTTGTAGATCTGCCGACGAAGTTTGGGCATGTCCTGCTGGGTGAAGCTGAATGGCTGAGACAGGGCCAGGTGCTTGCAGTACTAGATGTTAACAAAGCAGGCTATGAGAACCACCGACTGAGTATCCCCTTAAGTCCGGACCTGTGCTACACATTTCATATGACATATATCTCATTTGATCTTTCAAAGAACACGCCCAAATAGAAGAGAACATTTCACAAATAGAAGAATCCAAGAACCTATAGCCTGGGACTAAAAGAAAAAAAGAAAAAAAAAAAAGGTCTGACTCTAAATCCAAGGTGCTTATTTGGTACATGAAATACCTAGTATTAAGAAAGACAAAACACTTTGCAATGGGAGTGAGGCAGGACTATGTCAGAGACCAAGGATGAGACCAATGTGGGATGTGGAAGCCAGAAAAGAACCAATGAAACCAGGATTTCTGCATTCTAACACATAAGATGACTCCCTGCTCCGCAAGTGGCTGTGAGCCAAATTAGGGATGTGTAACAGCCTCCCATCTCCCTCCCAACCCTTTAATCCGACTGTCATCTGCTTACCTGCAACACAAAGGCGCCACAATCACTGTCATTATTCTGCCTGGCCACGTTCTAGAGAATAGAAAGAAGGTAGAGCCTTTACCTGGTGACTTCCAACTTCTGCCTCCTACCACTATCCCAATCATTAACTCCATGCCCCTCCCTCCAGAAACTTACCATTTTGAAGTAACCTTTCCAACCTTGATGGAAATCCAGCCGGTCTTTCTTCACTGCCTCTGCCTGTAGATACTTGGCAATATGCTATGCAGATGGAGAAATAGAAGAAGTAAACTCACGGTGTGATGGTCAGGCACCAAGCCCAGGTTGCTTCTCCAGAGACTCCCAAACCCGCCCTTCTACCTGGAACGCCTTGCCACTGGACGTCCCTCCCAGTTCTACCTATCTACCCGCTTCCCTTACAAACCTTAGGGCAGCGGCGGTTTAGGGTGCGCTGCGAGTCAAAATAGGTGATGGTGCGTCGCCTCACATCAACAGAGATGAGGGACCAATGCACCTCCAGGTGGATGGGGATTAGCAGCAGTTCCTTATTAAAGATGTCCACCTAAGGAGGCAGGGTCAGAGATCAGGTAAGAGCACATGAGTCCTGCCTACTGCCGGGAGGTTCTAAAGAATGGAGAGGCCCGGCTGGCGTGGCTCAGTGGTTGAGCATCGACCTATGAACCAGGAGGTCACAGTTCAATTCTGGTCAGGGCACATGCCCACCTTTCGGGCTCAGTCCACAGTGGGGGGCATGCAGAAGGTAGATAACTGATCAATGATTCTATCTCATCATTGATGTTTGTTCCTCCCTCTTCTTTCCTCTCTGAAATCAGTAAGATATTAAATTTTTAAAAAATGGAGAAACAGGCAAGGAGCAACATGGGGCAACACAAGACTGCCCCTGGAGTGCAAGGCAAGGCTCAACACCTGATGTCTAGGTCCTTTTGTTAGAGAGGAAAGCAAGACAGAGGAAGTGGTATCAGAACAAACACTTAACAGCCTGAATTGCCAGTTATTTTCACACAATAAAGGTTTAAGTGCTTAGTAGCTAAGCCCCAGGCTGAGGGTTCTGGAACCAGACTGCCAGGGTTCAAAGCCACTCCTCCATTTCCTAGCTTGTGACCAAGGCAAGCTCCTCAGTATAACTCTGTATTACCTCAGTCCCCTGATCTGTAAGAGGGTGGAAATAGCAGCACCTACATCACCTATTTGTTATGAGAATTAAACTAAATATCCATAATGCACCAAGAACAATGCACGGCACCTAGTAAATGCTCAATCAGTTAACACAACAATCCTTCAGGATGTTCTAGCTTTCAACCTAACAATGAGTTAACTGCAGCTTGAAAAAGTAAAGTAACTCGCCCAAGGTCATAGAAAAAATGGTAGAGGTGGGACTCAAATACAAGTAAATATTTTCCCCAGTAACAGACATCATCCTTGACTTCCCTGTTTTCATTTCCCACATCCAATCTGTCAGAAAGTCCTATTGGTTCTACTTACAAAACTAATCTTAAATAAAACTACTTCTATTTCTACCATTACCACACTGCTCCAACTTTCTCATGTGGACTTCTATGCTACTCTCCTAAATTAATCTACCTGCTTCCACTCTTGCTCCCTTTCATCTTATCATTGAAATGAGAGTTCAAAACAGGAGGCACTTCACAGCCTGCTTAAAACTCCTCAATGGCTTCTCAGGATACATGGAATCAAATCTACCATATCCTCCAGGTCTTACACAATTTATAATCTGACCAAATTTTGTATCATTTTCCTTTTGCTCACTGTTTCAACCACATAGGCAGGCCCTTGGTCCTCAAATGTTCTCTCTCACTTTGTGTCCCATGTACTTGCTGTTCCCTTTGCCTAGAACACTCTTCCCCCAAATCTGCACATGGCTGGCTCATCATTCAAATCCAGCTAACAGAGGCCTTCCCAGATACTCAATATAAAGTCCCCACTTTCCATGCTACTACGTTACTGCCTTAATTTGTTTATAGCAGTTAGCACTAGCTGAAACAACTTGCTTATTTATTCTCATCCTATAAAGGCAATTAAGTCTTCCTTACTTAACACTGTATCCTTAGTGCCTAGAATGGTGCCTAGCACACAGAGGCATTTGATAAATACTGAAGATTGAATGAACAGGTTGAGGAAAGAGTTCATAAAAATAGAACTCTAAATCTTTAAAGGCAAGATGTTAACATAAGTAGATGTAAATTCGTAACTCACGTTTTTGGTCCACCTTTTCACCCCATCATAACCCTTGGTGCGGAGTTTATCGTAAAAGAAACTGTTGAAGAAATGCACCTGTGCCAATGACAGAAAAGAGCTGATGGAATTAAAAACCTCGGGCCTCCAGTGTCCTCTCCTTTCGCTATGTCTCTAAAGACTGCTTCCAACAACCTGCACTCCAATTCAGAGAGGAAAAACCCCAAACATGTTTGTAACTTTATCTTAGAGCTTCCTATCCCAACTTGTGGTTTAGCCATAGGGGAAAAACACTAAAGACTGGGGGAAAGAAACAGATTTGTTAAATTCAGGACCAAGATTATAGATTTGGATTTAACAGGTTACCTTCTACCACTTCTCCCCAGAAACTAGGACCCTCTTTATGTAAAATGTGAGGTGAAAGGGACCAAAAAGCTGCTCAGAACTGTGGAAATTCTCCTGGGCGCCTGGTTAGGCCTACCTTTTCAGGGACTGTGTCCATGACCAGGTCTCCATACATGTTCATCACCTGGGGAGAAGATGGGAGGCAACTTGCCATGGAGGGTGTGATATGGGCACAGGGGTCTTCCCATGACGAGTGCCCGATACCCTGCTCCCTCTTGGGCCTGTTTCTCTCCTCCTCACCTGGTCATTGAGCCAGTTCTGTCCATACAAGGTCCCCAAGTCGTCCATGGTCAGCACGTGCCGCTTATACGCCACTCGGAAGCCCCTCACCATGGCATTGCCTGGCATCCGCTGATATGACTGGATCAGCTGTAGCACCAGGCCCTTCCTGAGTAGGCCAAGAATAGGGTCACTCAAAGACAAGGGGGCTAAGGCACACAGAAGTCCCTTCTGTTGTCTAGTTTAAGAGTCTAATCTTCCCCCCTTTTTTTTGGTCATGGGTCCCTTTTGAGACCTGCTAAAGGCCCACTCCTCAAAAAGAACACACGAATACTCAGGTATACACAGTAGTTCAGGATTCCAGGTAAAGACCCTCCCAGGCACCTTGCTTACAGATTACGCTGCTTCAGTTCTAGCTTCCTCCTCCTTCCCAAGTACATCCCTGACAGAAAAAGCAGCATTCTCTGCCCACCCACTAAACCCCAGCCCTCTTCTAAAGGGCATCTCTTTGATGCCTCACCTGGAAGGCGTAGAAAACTCCTGCTGGAAAATGTCCTCCAGTTTCTCTACCACCTCCTCAGTGCTAAGGGGGATGAGGCTGCCGTACGTCTGAAGGAACTCATCCAAGATGCCTGAGTGCAGGAGGGAAAGAGCACTGGGTAAGACCTCCAGACTCTGACTGAGGAGTCTGTCGAGGGAAAGAGACCAGGTCCTCTAGGGTTCCTTACTCTGCACGCAGGTCACATGCTCCTCCCGCAGGGGGCTGTGCTGGCCAGTTTTCTCCCCGGGCCGCTCTGCCTCTTCTGCAGTGTCCAAATCTGAGCCCTGAAAAAGCTCCTGGGCCATATGGTCCCCGATGCTGCACACATTACTGATGAGGATGCTGGCATCAGGGGGTGCCAGACTTCGCTCCCCTTCTGGCCCAGATGGTCCCCCAAAGCCGTTGGGCAGAGTACAAGAGAGAAGGCCTGTAGGGCAGGGGAATAGGACGGGGATGAAAAATTAGTTCAGATCAAAGGATAATGGGAAGATAGATATAAACTCTTAAGGAAAGGAGACCCTAAAGCATGAGATAAGCATGTCTAAGAGGTTATATAGGGACACAGAGGAAGAGTTACAATTAACCTTTGAACTATGTGGGGGTTAACTTTTAACTCCCCCCTCACACAGGTATAACTTTTAACTCCCCCCAAAACTCAGCTGTCCCATAGTATCCATGTGGGATTAATTCCAGAATCCCTGATGATACTAAAGGTCACATGCTCAAACCCCTTATGTAAAACGGTAGAGCACAATGCGTATAATCAGGCTTCTGTATCTGTGGATTCCAGCTGCTGCTGAAAACAGTCTCTGAGCCCCAGTCGTTTGCTCAGTGGCCAGAGCATCAGCTTGCGGACTGAAGAGTTGCGGTTGGATCATGGTCAAGGGCACACGGTTTGGCTGCAGACGCAGACTCAGGCCCAGGCCCTGGCTCCGGGCAGGAGGCAACCAGTCAATAAATCTGTCACATCGATGTTTCTGTCTCTCCCTCCCTTCCATTCTCTCAGCAACAAAAATTTTTTAAAATATCCTCAGGTGAAGATTAGCAAAACAGAGTCTTCGATTCATGACTGTTTGAATCCCCAGATGTGAAACTCAAATACGGAGGGTCAACTCGAAATATAAGTGGACTCCACTGTTCAAATCTGTGTTAAGGGTCAACTGTACTCATAGGAGAAAAGCAAGACTAGGAAGTCAGAGAGATGACGCATCTAACACAGTACCTGACGTATAGCAAAGGATCTCAATAAATAATTAGTAAAAACATCGCCTAAATTGTTTAGTGCAGTGGTCGGCAAACTCATTAGTCAAAGGCCAAATATTAACTAAGTACAACGATTGAAATTTCTTTTGAGAGCCAAATTTTTTAAACTTATTCTTCTAACGCCATTTCTTCAAAATAGACTCGCCCAGGCCGTGGTATTTTGTAAAAGAGCCACACTCAAGGGGCCAACAGTTTGCCAACCACTGGTCTAGTGTCATTCTCCAAAAGAGAAATATTCTGGATGAGCATCTCACACACAATCATAGGTGACGTACACTCCGTAACTACGATATCTCACCCCACCACTATAGGAATGACACCCTTTGGAGATGCACCCACAGGGCCTTTATCCTCAAAGACTGAAGGAAGAGGGATTTCAAGAGGACAAGACGGACTTTTCTAAAACACGTCTCCCTTTTTCATCTATGCACAGAATGAACACTTATTTAAGGATTCTGTATCTCAGCCTTGACTACCCCTTAGTTCCTGCTGAAAGTGGGGTGTGACATTTCACAGCTATTCTGGACCCCACCACCATCCTTCCCCTCACTCTGCCATCCTACTTTTCTTAGGCTGTTTTCATCACAGCAAGAGGCTCCTGGTTCTCCATAATCTTAGCCCTCCCAACCCTTTCCTTCACCCTATTCCCACCTTACCGGAGTTAGGGTCCAGAGGAGACTTTGGAGTCCACCTTAATCCATCTTCCTCCATGGGGGGCCCAGAGGGCACTGGTGGAGACCCTCTCACCCCATCCTCAGCCATGAGAGCACCTAGCAGACCCAGCCGAGGGGGAGGTGGCCCCCTGGGGGAGTCAAAACGACAGCAGGGGGAGGGCACCTGTGGTGTCGCACCCCCTTCCTGGGGTGAAAGATGGTTCTTGGGGTGTGCAAGGCTCCGCCGCCGTCCCCGGTGGCGCCCCCAAAGCTTCCAGTGGAATGTCAGCGAGGTGCTTTTTGAGTAGAGCAGCATCTGGAAGGCTCTCATAGCTCTGCGACGGCGCTGTGAGCAGGTTTTTCGATGAGTAGGGCGGGGAGGGCGAGGGCGCTGGATGGCTCCCAGCTGACCCCATCTAGGGGGCAGCCTCCAAGCTGCCACTTCCTCTTCCTCATCTTCCTCCTCCTCCTCCTCCTCTTCTTCCTCTTCACTAGCTGAGGCATCAAAAGAAGGCCGAGGGACAGGGAGGCGTCGGGCTGGCACTGTGGTCCCTGACCCAGGATCTGGCCCAAACCCTCCACCTGATTTGAGTCGAGGTTTGGGGGGTGGGGGCCAACGAAGACGCTCCCGCCTAGGGCTTGAATAAACTGGAGCTATGCCAGGTCCTGAAGGCTCAGGCCTCCAAGACCCGGTCCCTTTTATAGTCTCTTTCATCTTCCAGCAGCCTGTAAAACAAAGGAGTGTCAGAATCTAAACATTCTGTTCCCCAGATCCTCCTCCCTTTCTTCCTCAGCATGCCTGCTCTGGAGTCAGATACAAATAAACTAGGATTCAGAGAAATGCAAAAAGAAAGAGGGGGATAAAAGCAAAGCTTCAGATTTTCCTGGTTAACATGGTCCACCAGGGACCCTTTAGCAACTGTGCCATCATCTCTGCCCTACCCGGATAGAGGCAAAGGAGAATAGCTAAAGCAGCAGGCCTTAGGGGTCTCATTAGTCAAACCCCAAAATTTCAGGCTCTACTTCGCTGTTTTAATACCACCAGGAGTGTCCTAATTGAAAGCCTAATGAAGGATATGGCTCAGCCGAGGAATACTGACATGATACATGAGGAGAACACAACTTTCAAAAGGAAAAAGTGGTCTAGAGTGGGAAGAGTTCTCTAACACCCTGGAATGAAGTGGGGGAGAGCGAGCATGCTCAGACCGTCTCAGGAGGGACTAGGGATGCCGAAGCTATGGTTCAGGTGATAGGACCTAATGACAAGGGAAGCAAGGTAAAGAAAACCGAAGGAGAACCAGTCGGCTGCTTAAGCACCCGAATCACGGCGCGGGGGGAAAACGGAGCCGAGCGAGCCAGGCTGGCCCAGCCCCCTCTCTTGCTGTCCCCGGGGACCAGAATGCGTCCGAGCAGCAGCACAGTCCTACAGGCTAGGGCTGCTCAGAGCGTGAGGCCCTTAAGAAACCCCTTCAAGGGCCTCCTGAGTCCGGGTTAGGTGGGAATGAGGTACAGGAATAGCCGGGGCAGGGCTGGGGGCGGGGGGGGGGGGGGGCGTCCTCACCGGGAGCGGTGAAGCCGGATTGACGGGCCCGAGGGCGGGCGTCTCCGGCCTCAGGCTTCCCGGCTCATCTCTCCGGTGACGGCGGCGGCCCCGCCACTCCTGCTGTCTTCAGGCGTAGCCGTCTCAATTCAGGATTCCAACGGCTCTGGGCCGCGCGCCGCGCCGCTGAGCCGCCCCGCCGCGGCCGCCTCTTGCTCTGCTTCAGCTTCCACCTCCACCACCTCCCCCTCCTCCCCCTGTTTCCCCTCCCGCGAGCCCCAGGCCCACCGCCGGTGGCGGCGCACGATTACTACGTCACACGCGGCGAACAGCGCCGGCGCGGCACCACGCGTCTAGTCCCGCCCACCCAGAGACGTAGCCGCCACGGGTTGGGCCCGCCCCCGAGCCCACGCCTCCGCACGCCCGCTAACCTGGGCTGCGCGCGGGACCCCGCCGCTCTCCCTTTTGCGCCTGCGCGTCTCCTCCTGCCGGTTTGCGTGATCCTTTCAGTCTTGAGCACTCGGGCCCGATCCCTTTCGCGCAGTGGGGTGCGCCAGGGGGGTGCCTGGAGGCAGGGGATCCCGAGTAGAGGGACGGGGCTGAGGTAAGGCAGTGGGGGAAATGGATCCGAGGTATCACTTTTTTATTAACTTTGAGTAGAACAAAGAGCTCAGGAATGAGGCAAGACCAGCATCAAGACATGATTCATTCAAGGCTCCCCGGCGACTCGTCTCAGCCCAGAGGGGTTTGGAGTGGCCTGCCACGCCAGGGAATGCAGAGCATGAAAGGCAAAACTGGGGACCAAGAGTAATATGGCTGCAAGGGTACCGTCAGTCGCCGGGCATCCCCTGCAGAGTCCCATAATAAATAGTCCTCTAAGTGATGGAAGCTAAGGCGCAGGAGATCGAGGGATGTGAGGATGACGGTGAAGAGACAGGACGCCTCGAGGAAGGTGTGGCACAGGGACCCACGAGTTTTCCTGCGTGTGGGGAGGCTTTGTGGACTTCTGCCAACAGGGCGATTCTCTCAAACTGCCGCTAGGTGGTGGTGCTGTTCTGGAAGCATTCCAGGGGGACCCGAAGCAGGTCTAGACAATGCCTGGCATTCTCTCTTCACCCTCCACAGCCCCGAGAATTTGAGGCTCGATCAGAGACACAAGATATTCTACCTCCTTTATATTCATGAAACCAAAGTCTAGGCGTTGGGTGGAAAGGGAAAAGAGAGGAACAGAGAGTCACGAGTTCTCAAACTCAGGGTTCCAGTTAAACCCAGAAAAAACCTCTGTTCCTTCCCATTCCCTGTCCTTTGTCTAGTCAGCTATTGGCTGTCTCTCATATGGACCCAAACCACTCTGGTCTTCCAAGCCCAGGACCACCTTTTATAACAATCACAGCTTCACAAACCCCAGGAAGGTTCCATGCGGGGAGAGGCTAAGCTTTGCTCTTGCTCGGGGGATTGTGACACTCAGACTATCCCCTTGGTGTAAATGGAAGACACCTGAGAAAAGAAGGGAAACAGATTTTCAGTGAAGTAGATGCCATGCAAATACTCTGATGTTTTGCCCTCCCCCAGTTCAACTTTTTCCTTCTTCCTGTAAGGATGTATTCTCTCTCTTCTTCATTCTTTAGATCCACTCTACATACAGGCTTCCTACCCCCTGTCATAACTCCCAGCACTGCCCCCAGGTCAGATATGTCCTGCTCTTCTCATATACATCTCCCCCCTGCCCACGGAGCTGTTACCTCCACTGTAGCAGCTATTGTAGGCCCAGTCTGGGTTGGAGGGCATACTTCGTATACATCGGAATAGAGTCTCCTGCTTCCCCTGGCCCTCCCGAGACACCACTTGACCCATGGTGAAAGTCGCATCATGAAACAGGACCTGGCAGGGAAGGGAGGAGATGTTGAAGACAGGATGGTATGGCTCAGTTCTGAGAGGCCTCGGGGCCCTGCCAAGGAATAAAGGAGGGTCTTCTAAGTTTGGTATGAAGAGAGGGCTGAGAACCCTCAGTATTGGAGGAGCATCACGCTCTGGAAAAATAGGCTCCCAGGCCCCCATGTGGGGCTCAACGTTTGAGGTTACCTGGCTATAGAGCAGATAAACTCCAGCGTCCCAGACCCGAACAACGTATCCTTGGGCCTCCAGACCTCTCCCACGCTTAAGAGCTGGTTGCCACATCAACTCTGTCACATCAGAGTCCTCTGGAGGTGAGGAGGGTGGCAGTCAGGATTCCTGTGCATCCTTACCTTTCACCTTTAAGATTCTCTTAGGCCGGGTACCAGCCCCAAAGTTCCCAGATCTTGCCTTTCCCCAAAAGCCATTTGAAACAGTGCTCACCCCTGGAGGTGATGTTAATGGGAATGAGATGCAGCACCGAGTGCCTCTCTGAGGAAAGAAAGAGGAAATCTCAGCAATGCCCACCTCCCCCACTTGCCCTCCACCCTCACCCTGACTCGGGGTAACAGTCTCCAAGTCTCCATGCTGCTTGATCACCTCCCACCCCGCGGCACCCCGAAGGCCTCACTCTTCTGTTTATGGGTGAGCACTGCTCTCTTTCTGCGGGATCTCTCCCCATTCTCCAGGGCTTCCAGGCTATCAGGGCTCTGCTCATGGAAAGAGAGTCAGGGTTAGGCCAAGATGCAAGGGTCCCAGACAGCCTTTCTTTCCAGCCCTTCCCTGCCCAGGAATGCCTCACATCTCTCCTGCACCTTTCCCCAGCACCCTGAGTCTTGGTGCTGGCTGGCCTCCAGCATTAATCTTTAACAGTTTCCTTTACTGGAATGGCTGCTCTCTTGACCTCCAAACCCGGGACCCTCTCTTGTACCCACTGGAAACACTGCAGACCAGGAGGCTGGGACCAAGAGTGCCAGAGGCGACCCCTGCCACCAATCCTCTCCCGACACCCTCCTCCCCTCACTCACCTGTTCCTGGGGGCTCAGCCACGGATGCCCTTCCCCCTTGTCAGAGGGCCCTCCAGTCCTCCGTAGCTGGGCCACCTCTCTTCTCAGGATTCGCAGCTCTGTTTGTTGGATCAGCAGAGCCGTGGCACAAGCCACAGCCCCCAAAGCCGCCCCCCAACTCAACCAGAGTGCAACTGAGAGTGCCGGCTCTCGGACCCGGCCCCCCATGTCTCCCGGGGGCCCTTTGGGGGCTAGAAAGGAAGGAGATGAGGCTGGCATGAGCTGGGGACCCTGCCAACAGCTGTGGCTTCAGGAGTCGGTGGCAAGGAGGTGCAGGCAGTGGTGCCGAAGGGAGAAGGGCGTTACGCAAGGGAGAAATAAAAAGGAACTTGAGGATAAAAAGGAAGGAGGAGGAAAGCAAGCTAGGGCACTGTTGGTGCTCCTGGCACTCCGCTGAGGGGCCAGTGTGGCCTGGGACCCCCACCCTCCAGCCTCGGGAGCATGTGGTGCAGTCTCTGTGGGAAGCACAGTTCTGCGGTGGCACCAGGAGGAGCGGCCAGAGCACAGGCACCCCGGGGCGGCCCTAGAAGTGGGGGAGGGAAGGTTGGCTGGCGATGGGGCATGGTGCCAGGAGCAGGGATGAAGGGACAAGCTGGGCAGTGTGCAGGGTCAAGGGATGAGGGTGGAAGACCTGGCTCAGGCCTAGGAGAGATTTCTGGGGAAGTTCGCTGGGACTGCCTGAAGGTAGGAAGAGAGGGGAGAGAACAGAGATCCGGGGTCTCTGAAGCAAGAAACTGGCTGAATTCTGGGGTTAAGGCCAGGCCGGGTGTGCTGGAATAAGGTCTGCACTACTCTCTGTGCTGAACTTGGCAAACATGACTTCCTGTTTCCCAAGAAAAGCTCTTACATAAGGTTTTGGGTGAAGCGAGAAAGAGACAACCCCAAGCACCCTACCGTTGTAGGATTCCTCCCCTGGATCCTAGGGCCGAGGTTCCCATGTTCCTGGGCCCCAGTGTCCTGCTTACTGACCCTGAAACCTCCTTGAGGCCTGCTCCCACCCCACAGCCCAGCAGGCTTTGTGCCAGCACCTGCCTGTGTCGTGTCCCGAGGCTGCCAACAGGAAGGGCCTGTCCCGCCCGCCAGGGATTCCCCACAGGAGGAAGCCTGCCTCCTAGGTAAATGAGGCCACTTCTGCTGGACCTTGGGCCGAGGATTAGTTCTGTTCCTGGCAGTCTGCCTTTCCACTCTCCGCTCACACCCCGGGGGCCGGAGGCGCGTGGGTCCCCGTTCGCAAGTCCGCACGCGGACCTGGAATCCCCAGTGTCCTGCACGCCACTCCCCAGTGCCCAGACCCCCTTCTCAGGGCTTTCAGTTACCCCGAGGAGGTCCCCTAAACCCCAATAAAGAGAGCAACCGAGACTTATTCTCTTTAATTTTGTCACAATAATAATAAAAATAATATCTGTTTTAAAAATCCACAGGGGACTATCAGGGGCGGAACTTGGTCTCTTCGCCCTCACACTTGGGAACTCTTGGCCTAGTGCCAGTCTCTCTGGTGTCCAGCTTCTCTTAGTGCCTGAGAGGGGTAACGGGGACCCATCCTCACCCAGAGTATAGTAAACAGTGTACCAGGTGGTTGCAGCCAGGATGGGGAGTCAGGAGATAAATGGGGTGTCAAAGATCAGGGGCTTGGGAGCTAGCGAGGTGGAGAACCAGAGGTGGGGAGAGGGCTCTTCCGAGATGAATGGAAATATTTATGTTGCATGGAAAACACGTGAACAAGCCCTGGCAACTTACCCAGGGAGAGGCAAGTCTGAGGGGAGGAGCAGCTTAGGGTGGGGCCAAGGGGACTGGGGTGCTCGGAGAGCTGTTGTGGGGAGCCAGCAGCCTGGGAAAACCACTGCGAGACCAGGGCCCCTCAGTGAACTTGGAAGAGTCCAAAGTAGGTAAGGAAAGGGGCAGCCTTGAGATGGGCCCCGGGGAGGGTTCGGATCCGTAGGGAGGACCCTTGCCGCAGGGGCAACAGCCCAGACACCTGGCAGAGACGGAGCTGAGACCCGTGGGAACTGGCAGTGGCAGAGAACTCCTCCAGGCACCGCAGGGCCAGCGCGTCGTCCACAAGCAGGTCCAGCTTCAGGTAGACAGCCTTTCCCTCGTCAAAGTGCACCTGGGGGAGGGAGCGGTGGCGGAGTCCAGGCCTCGCCTGCCCTTGTCTCAGTTTCACATTTCCTTTGAGACCCAAATGTCCTCTCCAGCCCAAACCCCAGACTGCCCCACCCCACCTTCAGCCTGCCCCCACCTTCCAAACCAAACCCTTCTTCCTCAGTTCCTGCTTTACCCACGGAGCCAGGTGGGGCTTACCTGGCAGTACAGGTAGTAGAGCCCAGCCCGGGTGACTACAAATCCCCCGCTCTGGCGGTCATAGCGCAGTGGGTTGGAGCTGTTGATTTTGGCCTCCTCCCAGCCACTCACCGTCCCGTCCACACCTGAATGTGGATGTTCAAAGAGAGGGGAAAGTCCCTTCACAGGACTTTCCGTTCCCCACACCCTTGGACTTTTCCAGCCTTCAGAGCCCGCCTGCCCCGTGGCCTCTGGACCCCACAGTGTAACGGGAGGTTACGTGAAGAAACCGGACCTAAGTAACCAGAGCCACACAGCAAGTGTCGCCGGCCGTTTCTGGGGAGAAGCGTAGGACTGAAGGAGACTTTCATATTCTGAGTCTCTAGTGTTTGCCTCTTTCACTCTGAGAATGTGTGCATGCATTACTTGGATCACACATTACTTGGATTATTAAAAATTTTTTAAACGGCACCCAAGTATTCGTCAACTGACGGCACGGATAAGGAAAATTGTATATATCTATACAATGGGACATTATTCAGCCTTAAAAAGAAATGCTACAAACGATGAAAACATTATGCTAAATGCATTCAGTCATAAAAGACAACATAGTAGATGATTTCTATGAAATGTACAAATATACAAATATAGAGAGACAGAAAGTAAATCAGTGTTTGCTGAACACTGGCAGCCTGTGGGGTCGGAGAAATAGGGGGTCGTGGCTAAAAGGTACAGGTTTTCTTTTTGGGGAAATGAAATGCTCTAAAATTACTGCAGTGATGGTTGCACAACTGTAAGTATACTCAAAACTATTTAATTGTACACTTTAAGTGGGTGGTTGTATGGTATGTGAGAACACCTTTATCTCAATAAAGCCATTACAAAAAAAAAAAAAAAAACTACCCTGACTGGTGTGGATCAGTGGTTAGAGCATCAGTTGGTGCACCAAGGGGACCAGGGTTCGATTTCTGGTCGAGGGCATGCACCTGGGCTGCAGGTTCACTCCCCACCCGGGTTGGGCAGGTGCAGGAAGCAGCCAGTCGATGTGTCTCTCTCACATGGATGTCTCTCTCTCTCCCTGCTTCTTCCCCTCTCACCCTTCCTTCTTCTCTCTCTGAAAAGCAATCCTTGAGTGAGGATTAACAAAATTTTTTTTTAATCTAGAGCTAGGATAATAGAAAATTGCAAAGAAGTTAAATAATAAAGTGATAGAACAGAACCTCAAGTGGCTCCCCGGGGCTCTCCACAGCCACCCCATCTATCTCTCCAACCTAAATCTCACATGCACCTCCTATTCACAAGACTCCGCCCACTCCCGCCTCCTCCCCGTCCCGGCTGAGAACCAAGTTCCTTTTGTACTGTTCCCTCCTCTCAGAGCACTGCCCTGCCTGGCATCCTCCCTCAGTCAGGTCTCAACGCTGAGAGGCCTTCCCAAGCCACCAGTTTAAAACAGCCAGACTCAGCCCTGTCTCCGTTCATGGCTTCGCCACATCACCCTGTTTCTTTCATAGCAGTTGCCAACATGGGAAATCATCTGGCTTATTTTATTTTATTTTTATTTATTTTTTAGAGAGAGGAAGGGAGAGGGATAGAGAGAGAGAAACATGCATGAGAGTCATTAATCAGCTGCCTCCTGCACGCCCCCTACTGGGGATCTAGCCTGAAACCAAGGTACATGCCCTTGACCGGAATTGAACCCGGGACCCTTCAGTGGGGGTGGGGGTGGGGGCGCGCGGAGAGGGGGGGCCATACTCTTTTCACTGAGCCTAACCAGTTAGGGCTTGTCTGGTTTATTTATATAGGTGACAGTTTGGCATCTGACTTCCCTAAAAGAGCAGGGACAATGGTTCTATTCATCAATGTATCCTTGCCCCAGGACCTTGGCCTGCTCTGAGTGGGCGCCCAGCAAACAGTGGTGGGAGTTAGAGGGAAGGAGATAAACACGGACAGCAGCTCTTTGTGTGGGTCCACAGACCAATCTGCTGGACCTCACTGGCTGATCTCTGCATCCTCAGCAGCTGCCCCCTTCCCAGCCCCTCATCCTCTGCCTTCCCCAGGGCCCTTTCCGTATCACTCCCTCGGGAAATGTTCTGCCCTCTGGGCATTTCCACCCTCACCTGTGCCTTACTGCGGCCTTTACTGTGCAGACTCCGGCCCTGAGTCTCCAGCCCTGCCCCCTCTCATCCTGCTAACTTCGGCATCTGAATAGCCCAGGTACCCCAAACTCAACCTAACCCAACTGAATTTGGCCTGCCACCCCAAAGTTTTTTTAAAAAATCTTTTTAATGCCCTAGTCAGTGGTCGGCAAACTGCAGCTCGAGAGCCACATGCGGCTCTTTGGCCCCTTGAGGGGGGCTCTTCCACAAAATACCACGCCCTGGGCGAGTCTATGTTGAAGAAGTGGCATTAGAAGAAGTTTAAGTTTAAAAAATTTAGCTCTCAAAAGAAATTTCAGTCGTTGTACTGTTGATATTTGGCTCTGTTGACTAACGAGTTTGCCGACCACTACCCTAGCTGGCTTGCTTCAGTGGATAGAGCATCAGCCTGAGGACTGAAGGGTCTGGGGTTCAATTCCAGCTAAGAGAGCACATGCCTAGGTTATGGCTTGATCCCCAGTAGGGGGCGTGCAGGAGGCAGCCTACCAATGACTCTCATCATTGATGTTTCTGTCTCCCTCCCTCTCTGAAATCAATCCTATCTAATAAAAGAGTAATTTGCAGTTTGACCATCACTCCAACACACAAGAGGGCTGCCCCCATGTGGTCAAAAATCCTGCCCCCATGTGGACACAAAATGGCCACCACAAGATGGCCAGCAGAGGAGGGCCATTGGGAGGTTCCAGGCCCTGCAAGGGAGGGCAGTTGGGGGTGATCAAACCTGCAGGGGAGGGCAGTTAGGGGTGACCAAGCTGTCAGAAGAGGGAAGTTGGGGGCAAACAGGATGGCAGGGGAGCAGTTAGACATCGATTAGGCTGGCAGGGTAGTGGTTACGGGGTGATCAGGCTGCAGGCAGAAGCAGTTAGGGGCAATCAGGGAGGCAGGCAGGTGAACAGTTTGGAGCCAGCAGTCCTGGATTGTGAGAAGGATGTCTGACTGCCCGTTTAGGCCTGATCCCAGTAGGATCGAGCCTAAACGGGCAGTCAGACATCCCTCGAGGGGTCCCAGATTGGAGAGGGTGCAGGCTGGGCTGAGGGACATGCCCCACCCCCCCCACCACCCGTGCACAAATTTTGTGCACCAGGCCTCTAGTAAAAAATATTTTTTTAAATGTGTTTATTGATCTCAGAGAAGAAGGGTGAGGATGAGAGAGAAACATCAATGATAAGAAAGAATCATTGATTGGCTGCCTTCTGCACACCCCCTACTGGGGATGGATCCACAAGCCAGGCTTGTGCCCTGATGGGAACCAAACTAAACCTGAGTTCCTGGTTCATGAATTGAGGCTTAACCACTGAGCAACACTGGCAGGGCACCCCAACTGCAAACTTACTTTACTGACTTTATTCCACGTTTGGTTCATGGTTCTACCTCCCATCAGGTATATGTCTCCCTCTCCTTTACCAGCTTCATTCCCCCATCATCACCAGTTGATCACTTCTGCCACTTAAATAGCTCTGTCCCATCCCCTTCCAGTCTGGCCCGGCCCGGCCACATCTCACTGCGAGTCTTCCCAGCCTCTTCTTTCTGAGCCACTCCCCGTTTCCAGCCCTGCTTGCTCACATGGACCGTGTCCAGCACATAAGCACACGCTAGTCGGTCTGAACCCCGGCTCCCCCACGCAGTATCGCCATGAGCTCAGACAAGTTAAGTGACCTCCGTCTCTAAACTGATCGGAATACCTTTAACTGAGATTGACGTAGTGTTCCCTACCACGGAGAGGACTGAACTTTTCCTCCATCCACATCCCCCTCCACCTACTGGCTCATTTCTCTGCTCCTGTTACAGAGAAACTTCTGGAAAGGGTTGTCACTATCTCTAGTTCCTACTTCAGATTTTTTTTCTTAGCCCAGTACATGCTGGCTTCCATCCTAACTATGCCACAGAACTGCCTGGTCAAGGTCACCAGTTGAATTTTTATCTTAGCAAATCTGCAGTCATTTCTCTGTTCTCATTTCACGTGACCTCTCAGCTGCCTTCAACACAGACAGCCACATCCTTCTTGAAACTGTGTCTTTTTTTTTTTTCATTTGAAGAGCATTTTTTTCATTATTATTTTTTAAACCTCACCCGAGGATATTCTTTCTGTTGATTTTTGGAGAGTGGGAAAGACCGAGGGAAACATTAATGTGAAATAAACACATCCACTTGTTGCCTGCTGGATGCACCCGCCCAGGCCCGGGCCAGGGAGGAGCCTGCATCCGAGACACACGCCCCTGACCAGAATCGAACCCAGGATTCTTTGGTCCACAGGCCAACACTCTATCCACTGAGCCAAACTGCGTCTCATCTTAGGTTCCATGACATTACCCTCCCTGGGCTTCTCCCTCTCTCTCTGGACGCTTCTCGGACTCTGCTGGGTCCTCCTCTGCTCCACTTCCAGATGTCCGAGAGACTCGGCTTCCCTCATGGGCTCTTTTTTCCACTGGTGTCTCACCTCGTCCTGTGGTTTTATTTAAACCATCCACATGGCCAGGACCCCTGACTTTATCAGTCCTGGCCTAGCCTGAGTTTGTCTACTGTGTCCAGCCACCTATTTGTGGAACTCATTTTCTATTATTATCTATCCACTTGTTTATTACTAGATCTCGAGTTTAATTATTAATATACAGACCTCCCAACCTCGTTCTTCCCCAGTTAACCCCATTTTAGCAAATGGCATCATTATTCCCAAAGATGCCCAACTTAAAAATCTAGAAGCCATTTCTGATTCCTCCCTTTTCCCTACCCTACACATCCAACCAATGAGTGAGCCATATCTTCAAGCCACGTGCTTGCTTCTCTCCACCTCAGCTGCCAGCCTCCTAGGCCAACTCGGCCTTATGTCTTGCCTCCTTGGCCTGTCCCATGGAAGGGCATTCCAAATCAGGGAACAATATGGGCAAGGTCCAGAAGAGGAACACTAGTGGGGAAGGGGAGTCAGCCCAACAAGTGTGCAGAATTCATAAGGATGCGCAGGGAAAAGAGGCTGAGACCATGAGAGCTTGGAAGCCAGGCAGAGAAGCAATGGAATAATAAAGATGAGGTTTGGGGGGCTTAGCTTGGCAACACAGGTGGTGGGAGAGTTTGGAATGGGGAAAGATTTAGACTGGGTTTGATATTCTAATGTCAAGGTCCTGAGGTGGGGGGATGTGGTAGGAATGGGAAAAAAGAACAATGTCCTGCCCTAACCGGTTTGGCTCAGTGGATAGAGCGTCGGACTGCGGACTGAAAGGTCCCAGATTCTATTCTGGTCAAGGGCATGTACCTTGGTTGCGGGCACATCCCCAGTAGGAGGTGTGCAGGAGGCAGCTGATCAATGTTTCTAACTCGCTATCCTCTCCTCTCTGTAAAAAAATCAATAAAATATCTTTAAAACAAAAACAAAAAAAAAAAAAGTCCGGCCAGCATGGCTCAGTGGTTGAGTGAAGTCACAGTTCGATTCCTATGGGGCACAGCCCGGGGCTGCAGGCTCATCCCCAGTGGGGGGCGAGCAGGAGGCAGCCAATCAATGATTCTCTCTCATCACTGATGTTTCTCTCTCTCTCTCTACTTCTCCCCTCCTGTCTGAATCAACCAAAAGAGAAGAGAAGAACAGAAACTAGGAGCATTTTGAGAAAAATATCAGAGCATGAAGATACGGAGGGGAAAGGAGAGGGAAAAAATCAAAGGTGAAGAAGAGTGAGGTCTGAAGGAGAAGCTGGGCTGGTGGTTTGGCGGGAGAATCTGCCTGGCTCTGGACAGGGAAGAAGTCTTCCTGGGGTCCCGGGCCTGGGTCACAGAGAAAGCCCATGTTTGGGAGCTGACACAACTGAACCCTGAGGACTTTTGAGAACTGGCTCCTGGGGCGCTGAGGCTGAGGGCAGGGATGGGGTGGTCAAGGTTGTGAGGGGTCCCTTTTCCAGGAGGCCAGTGCTGTGGGGTCAGGGAAAAGCACAGAGGGAGAGATGGGATCTTACCTGCTTGTGCTCCCTCCTGCCCAGGCTGTGGATGAACTGTGGAACACAGGAAGGGTTGGGGTGACCTGCCTGCCCTCTGCCGCCCTTCCCCCCGGGCATGGCTCACCCATCACCCACCTTCATAGTGGGCTGCAATCACTCTGCGAGCCCTCGTTTTCCGGCCTTGAGGTGCTGAGAATCAAGGAAAGACAGATGGGCAAAACAGCCCCCACATATCTGGGGGCCAGGAGTTACTCTCCCTCTGACAACCCTGGCATCCTCACTTTTGTCCAGCTTTCTAGCCTCAGAGCCTCATGCCTTATCTATCTACACAAGTAGAGTGACTATATGATTTATCATCCAAATTGGATGCTTCCGAGCGCAAAAGGGTGCTATTAATAATCACACTGAGATAACAGGTGTAAGATAACAGGACAGTCCCCCCGAAACCTGGACATATGGTCACATGGTTATCCACTGGTAAGTTTTTGCTTCTTGGGACCTACGCGTCTGACTTCCCCACTTTGTCTGCATCATGACTGACTCCCCTTCCCCTTTATTCTCTGTTTCAGTTTCTCCGTTCATAACTGAGGATAACGGTTTGTGCTCTGCCCACTCATGCGGCTGTTAGGATGAAGGAAAGCAGTAATGAATTCAGAAGCCACCAGGTTGGGGTAAAGAGGTGCTTACCACTTCGGCGGGGCCGGGCCAGCCGTGTCAGGAAAGGCAGCGGATGCTGGCCGTCCTCCGACTGGGCACTCAGTTCCTAGGGGAAGTAAGGGCAGAGCTAACTCAGAGTCCTGCCAGGGGCTCCCAGAAACGTAAACTGAGACCGACAGGGCCACCAGGAGAGGCACAGACAGCCACAGAAGGCTTAGGGAGGGGCGGAGCTCTCAGCCAGCAGTGGCTGAGGACAAGGGGAGGCAAGTTGGTGGGGTCAGGTCTCAGCCCTCACGCCTGTCAGAGGGCAGCCACACTTCCCCACCCCACAACCCAAGTGCAGAACCTGCAAGCAACCGGCACATGGCACAACGCCCACACTCATCAGAGTGCACGGTGGGCAAGCACCCTGCACACAACCAGCATCCCCCCCGCCACCATATCTCACACCCCGCTTCCCCCTCAGCCAGCAGCACCTCCACTCAGCTGACACCAACCCGGCACAAGCCCTCACACAGTGGTCACCCTCTTTCCCGTACACCCAGCAGCGGCCGCCACAGCCAGGGCATGCCTGCACGCTCAGCTCCCACACACTGCCCGTGCCCTGCAGCCTGCACCCACAGCCACTCACCAGAGGGTCCTGGTCCTCTTCGGCCACCAGCTCCCCCTGGGGAGGCTCCTGCTGGGAAGGAGGTCGGGTCACCCTGTCCTTCTCCACCTGACATGTCACCCTCCGCCCATCTTCCTGGCCCCTGTCCTCAGCCCACGCAGCCTCACAAACGGCTCTGTGGCTTTTGCTCCTAATCTACCCTGGGAGGGGTGTGCGGCAGGGCCTCACCTGAGCGGATGACGATGCCCGGCTCCCGAGGCTGACCACGGCCAGCAGGAGGCCGAGGCAGGCCAGCGCCAGGCCCAGGCCCAGCATAAGTGGGGCCAGCAGGGCGGTGCCCGGCTCCCCCGTGCGCCCCCTCTGCCTCGGGCTCCGACGGGCAGCCATGGGGGCGGGGGCTGTTCCTGCCTCACCGCCCCCCCATCCCGGGACCCGAGGGATCGGGGGAGGGGGAGCCGGCGGGAGGATCGGGCCGGGGAGAGGGAGGGGCACGGGAAACCAGGCGGGAGGGCGGGGATGCGGACAGGAAGCCGGACACTGTTTGTGTGGTTAGACTCTGCCGGCGGTTCCCGGGGCGGACAGTTGCCCGCGAAGAGGCGCGCTCCGCTGGGCGTTTGTGCGCGCGTGCAGCCGTCCGAGCGGGGCGTGCAGCCGGCGGCTCTCCGGGCAGAGGGCAGAGGGGGTGAACGGAGGCAGAAATGAGCAGGAACCCCACTCAGGTCCGTGTGAGGGTGGTCATGCTCCCAGACACCTGCGACTCCTGGATCCCGTCCTGCCTGGTCCCGGACGGGGGCCTGGCCTGAGCGGGGCTGCAGGGGCCAGCCGGTGCTGGGTGGGTTCCTGGCTTCCTGCAGGAGCGATTTCACCGTTCAAGTTCGGGTGCTTATGAGGGTAGCACAGAAGAAGCAACAGGAGAGCCTCAGGCTGAGCTGCTTTGGTTCTCTGAAAATGCTGCAGGGAAGAGAGCGGAGGCGGGGATGCTTTAGCTCCCGGGGAGGTCAGAGAAAAGGGGGTTTGGAGACGGTCGGGGGCTTGGCGGCCGCCTTTGCTTCCCTGGTTGCGAGTCTGCTGGGGACGGTTAGCGTTTAGGAGGTGCGGGCCAGAGGGGGGAAGAGGGAGGAGCGAAAGGCGCGGGGTTGGTCCTTTGTCTGGAGGGTTTGTTGTTTTGTTTTTATCTCTAGTAGGCCTGAATCTTAGGGGAGGTCTCAGGAGAGGGTTTCAGCAGATTATTCATCAATTTCCCAGGTGTGCCCTTTCAATGTCATGGCCTCTACTGGTCAGTCAGCAACACGACAGAGGTCCTGGCGTTGCTCGCCTGGTTCTGCTGCTTTTCTGGGCCCGGATGTTATTTCTAGGGCGGTGACCTGTAGCTGTTGTCCTCGTCAATTGCTCGGCCCATTTGTTCAGCTGTCTCAGTTTCCCCATTCATCTTGACAAAGAATTTTCCTAGCTTCTTACTATCCTGTGGCATTCCACCCTCAGAGACTTCCATCCCTGAAATCTTTTAGGGGTGGTAGGAAAGGAGGTTTTGTCTTTAGTAACTGCTTCCTGCTGACAAGGGCCGTGGTCACTGCCTATGTAGGTTACGGGGTCTCTCCCCGCCTGATGTCAGGGAGAGGGAATGGGAGTTGAGACTGGAACTGAGAGGCTGTTCGCTGATTCTTCCAAAGCAGGGATGGGCCAGAATCCCCGAAGCATCATCATCTTGATATGGAATTGTTGTATCCAAATTTGACTAGAAGGTTTTTTGTTTTGTTTTTTTATATATTTTTTTTGCAGTATACCTTAGATTTAATAGTAGTAGTACATATGTTTGCCTACCCCCCCCCGCCTCCCCTACCCCTAGCACATGTCCCCACCTGCCCCCCCCCCCAGCCTTGCATCCACTGATTATGCTTATATGCATGCACACAAGTCTTTCGGTTGATCTCTTACAGCCCCCACACCTCCCCCCCCACCGCCACCTTCTCCCTGTAGCTTAACAGCCTGTTCAGTGCCTCCCTGCCTCTGTATCAATCACTCTCCCCTGTTTCTTTTCTTCAAAAATATCTTGCCTCTGCATACTAGAAATAAATGTATAAGAACAAAAAATGTTTGAGTCTCATTTTCAATGTCCAACTGTTCTTGAGTCCCAGTTTCAATGTCAAATAGTTCTTTATGTGTACATGTCAGCAATGGTATCCAGCTGGTGGACACATGGTGGCAATGCAAGTTCCATCCTCTCTGATTTGGGTCACCTGCAGCCACACACAGCTGCCGACTGCTAGCATGGCAAGGTGTCGTCAGTGTCCCCCATCTCTGGACCGTTCTTGTGGCTGGAACAGACCCGTCAGATCCTCACTGTCGCAGGAACCCACATGGTGACTAGAAGGTTTTGACAAGAAGGTTAAAAAGGCATGGCTTAGAAATGAGAAGGAAAATTATAGTAACTACAGGTCTAGGGAGAGGTACGAGCCAGGTGGTAGAAGGAGGCACCAACTTTATAGTCCCAGTTTAAATTGGAGGAGGGGCTTCCCTGGACTAAGGTGTCTGAAGGCCCGTTGTTTTTTGTTTGAATATATTTTATTGATTTTTTACAGAGAGGAAGGAAGAGGGATAGTTAGAAACATCGATGAGAGAGAAACATCGATCAGCCGCCTCCTGCACACCCCCTCCTGGGGATGTGCCTGCAACCAAGATACATGACCCTGACCGAAATTGAACCCAGCACCCCAGAGTCCACAGGCTGATGCTCCGTCCACCGAGCCAAACCAGCCAGGGCCGGTTGAGGAGATTTTTTATTTTTTATTTTTTTAATATATTTTATTGATTTTTTACAGAGCGGAAGGGAGAGGGATAGAAAGAAACATCGATGAGAGAGAAACATCGATCAGCTGCCTCTTGCACGCCCCCTACTGGGGATGTGCCCGCAGCCAAGGTACATGCCCTTGACCGGAATCGAACCCGGGAACCTTCAGTCCGCAGTCCGATGCTCTATCCACTGAGCCAAACCAGTCTTGGCAAGGAGGAGATTTTAGATGTAAGGCTTTTGCAGTAGTGAAAGCAACCAGTGGCAATATGATAGATCCTCCTTATCTGCAGTTTAAATACTCTGGTGATGTTATCAGATATTTAGGTAAATACTATATAGCTTATATTTTGCATCAGTAGTTTTTAATAATTCCAAGTCAAGGGATGGGCGAAAAAAATTAAACAGTCTGGAAGAAAACTAGAGAAGATTCAAGATTCAATTCAGATTTTAGGTGAAAAATAAAACTTTAACTAGAGTCTAATATCCACAATTGTGTATTATGGATTGACAACTCTAAATGGGTGAGAATTACTTTCAGGGTGATATGTTTATTTTCATAAACCCAATAAGATTCTCTTTACTAATAAGACACATAGAACCAGTTTCCAATTGCGTTTTCTTAACCAAGACTTTGACGGAAATGTCATGATCAAAAAAGACATGCCTGGTGGGGGGGGGGGGGGCAGGCAAGACACCCTGAACATTCCTTATCTGTTTGTGGGCTTAATCCAAGGTGTCTGGCTATCCCTTTTGTTCAGGTTTGGCATACACCCATTGCCCTTGAGCAGGCAATTTCAGTAACAGGCAGATTATCTATCTTATCAGTAAAGATTACATGATTGTTTGATGGGGAAGTTGCTTTAATTAAGGATGTTTTAACTCTGACCTTTCAGAGCCAATTAAGATTGTTTACCAACCTTCCGGGCTTCCTATCCACATCTTTCTATTGGATTCCGGCACCTTTGTATTTGTGGAATATAAATAAATGCAGCTTTGTGGGCTCAGTGTGGCTGTGTCTCCATGAGAGGGAGAACAAACGCCCACCTGGCCCCAGCTTTTTATTCCTGTTTCTGTGTCTTTCTCTTTTATTCTTCATTTTTCTTAATCCTCAGCTCCTCCACTCAGAAACTGAACCCAGTCTCTCTCCATGCTGGACGTGGGAGAGAGAGAGAGGAAAAAACACCCTCCATAGATTCTATTCAAACAACCATTTTTCTTCCTAAAATCACACTCATTTTATCAAAGACAACTCAAGACTATTTACTGCATTAAGTCCAGATATAATTTGGCCTGATTATTTGCATAAACACAACAAGAATAGTATAGGCTTTTTAAAATCTGCTTTTTTGGAATCTTCTAATGAATATCCAGATGGAGCTTTAATGAGCCCCCAGAGTGAAGAAGCTAAACCATGGAGCTGCCCTCAGGCTTTGCTTGCAATTCCTGTGGATTGGGGTGGATTCCTCAAGTTCTTGAAGCCCCCAAAAGGTTGAGGTCTTTTTCTTTGCCACCTCCTAGGGAAGCAACCTCCATCACTTACTAGAAAAATTGCCATGAACCATGTGACTAAGCAAGGCACCAGACCATTCCCAAGGGGCTTTTCTGGACTTCAAAGACAGTCTTCATTTTTAGGGCTTCCTGGTGACATCCGGAGCCAAGGCATGTCTTTTTGATCATGACATTACCGTCAAAGTCTTGGTTAAGAAAATGCGATTGGAAACTGGTTCTATGTGTTTTATTAGTAAAGAGAATCTCACTGGGTTTATGAAAATAAACATGTCAACCTGAAAGTAATCCTCACCCGTTTAGAGTTGTCAAATTCTGGCCCGGACTGGTGTTGCTCAGTGGTTAGAGTGTTGGCCTGCATACCAGAGGGGAGCAGGTTTGGTCAGGGCCCTGCTTGTGATATGTGGGCGCTCTCGCTCTGGCTCTGGCTCTCCCCTCCTCCTTCTCTCCCACTTTCTCTAAAACTCAATGCAAAAAATATCCTCAGGTGAGGATTAATGATACACAAGAAAAACAATTGTCAAAATCTGGAGGGATTAGGTAGGGAGAAAAAGATAAGTGCTTCAATATTGTTTACTAAAGGCCCCATCCATGAAATTTGTGTAAGAGTAGACCTTCCTTCCGCCCGCTGCTAGCCCGGCTTACCTCTGGCACCCGGGACCCAGGCTTCCCTCGCATCCCCAGCTTTGTCCAGAAGGTCATCCAGAAGGACATCCGGTCTAATTAGCATATTAAGCTTTTATTTTCATAGATGAGGGTATAATTTACTAAATTGCTTTAGGGGGAAAAAACAAGTTTCCTTATATCTGGGAAGCAAAAAGTTTTGTAAAATCAACAATATTTTGAACAAAGTCATAAGAATAATAATTTATCCTCAGATCATTCAGTCCTATATAATCAACTTTGTTTATCCTGATCATTTGCCAGTTTTTCCACGAATACAGTTATTCCTTAGAATTCTATAAATTTTCATCTACTTCAAAGATATGACCTGCCTAGAAACCTGTAATTTAGAGAAAGTCAGAGTCCCTTTCATGGATATTTTTAAAGATGTAACATATGTGTAAATGCTTCAGAGTAAAACAATGTCTGTAAATGACAAAACTTAAAATGAAGAAACAAAAGATAAGAAAAAGCCCAGCTGGTGTGGCTCAGTGGTTGACTGTTGACCTAAGAACTGGGAGGTCACGGTTCAATTCCTGGCCGGGCACACACCCAGGTTACAGGCTCAATTCCCAGTTTTGGGCATGCAGGACGCAGCTGATCAATTATTCTCTCTTATCATTGATGTTTCTATCTCTCCCTCTCCCTTCCTCTCTGAGATCAATAAAAATATATATTTTTAAAAAGAGCCTTAGCCAGTTTGGCTCAGTGAACAGAGCATCAGCCTGCGGACCAAAGTGTCCTGGGTTCGATTCCGGTCAAAGGCACATGCCTTGGCTGCAGCTCCTCCCGAGATGGCCCCTGGTCGGGCCCATGTGTTCCTTTAAAACTTTTTTCACGTGTCCTCTCGCATCGATGGTCCCTGTCTTTCCCGCTCTTTTCCGTTCTTCCTACAAATCAATGGAAAAATATTCACTGGTGAGGATTAACAACAACAGAAATTTAAACAAATTTAAAAATACTTACCATGACTCAGTGGACAGAGCGTCGGCCTGTTGACTGAGGAGTCCCGGGTTCGATTCCGGTCAAGGGCATGTACCCTGGCTGTGGGCACATCCCCAGAAGGGGGTGTGCCAGAGGCAGCTGTTTCCCTCTCATTGATGTTTCTGATTTTCTATCCCTCTCTCTTCCTCCCTGTAAAAAATCAATAAAAAAATATTTTTAAAAATAATAAAATGACATAGATTTGATTATAATGCATTTGATAAAGAATTTTGCTTTTTAAGATAACAATTTCTTGGTAAATAATAGTTACTATGAAATGACATAAAAGAACAATACAAAGCCCACACTTAAAAAAGAAAACAATACATGCTATATATATATTTTTTATATATAAATTTTTTAATAATATATTTTATTGATTTTTTTTTTTACAGAGAGGAAAGGAGAGGGATAGAAAGTCAGAAACATTAATGAGAGAGAAACATCAATCAGCTCCCTCTTGCACACCTCCTACTGGGGATGTGCCCGCAGCTGAATCTAACCTGGGTCCTTTCAGTCAGCAGGCTGACGCTCTATCCACTGAGCCAAACCGGTTTCGGCCTGCAATATATATTTTTTAAATGTATTTTTATTGGTTTCAGAGAGGAAGGGAGAGAGAGAGATAGAAACATCAATGATGAGTGAAAATCATTGATCGGCTGCCTCCTGCATGCCCCACAGTGGAGAGCAAGCCCACAACCTGGGCATGTGCCCTTGGCCAGACTAAAACCTGGGACCCTTCAGTCCACAGGCTGACACTCTTTCCACTGAGCCAAACCAGCTATGGCTTAAACCGGTTTTAATATCAAGTATTTTGCCCAGATCACAGGGTCCTGCTTAATCAATATACGTATTTAACCTCTTTAGGCCAATAAAATATTATGCCCTATCCCTGGCCAGTGGGAGTAGAGTCACCGGTTCAGTAGAAAGTCATGGTTTTGATTCTAGGTGAGGACATATACTTAGGTTGGGGGTTGGATCCCCAGCCCCAGACAAGGCATGCAACCAATCAATCGAAGGTATTTCTCTCTCTCTCTCTCTCTCTCTCTCTCTCTCTCTCTCTCTCTCTCTCCCCTCTCTCTCCCCTCTCTCTCTCTTTCTCTTTTTCCTTCTCTCCAAATATCAATGAAAATGTCCTCAGGTGAGGAACACCCTAATTATGCTATCTAGAGGCAGAAAACAAACCACATATAATACAAAGACAAACACATATCACACAAAGACCAAACACATAATCCAAATTACTGATTTTTATAGAGAAGACACAATTTTTTTTTCATTTGATTTGATAACTTTAAAAAAAACAAACATATTTTTTACAGAGAAGAAGGGAGAGGGATAGAGTTAGAAACATTGATCAGTTGCCTCCTGCACACCCTCTACTGGGGATGTGCCTGCAACCAAGGTACACGCCTTTGACCGGAATCCAACCTGGGGCCCTTCAGTCCTCAGGCCGACGCTCTATCCACTGAGCCAAACCAGTCAGGGCTGATTTGATAACTTTTAAGAAGGCTGGAAAAGAGGAGGGGAGTATCTGTCAGGGGCAACTTCAGCCGCTGAAGGTTTTAATATGACATTTTGTTCTTTAGTTACCTCAGCCTTGTTTACATTCCCAATTGCCCAGCTGGAAGGCCTGTTGAGCCCCAGGATAGTCTTCAAAGGCCGAGAATGAGCGATGGGAAGAGAGGATGTCGCGGCTCCAATCAGGGGTTAAGCAGCAGAAGAGAGCCTGGTCTGGGCTGCAGGGCCTCCCTAGAAATGTTGCAGGAAAGAAGTGCCTGCTTCCCTGCCCCCGCCAGTCCTGGGGCGGGGGTGCCGCGCTGGAGAAGGCGGGGCAAGGCAACCCACCCAGGGCTGGGGGGAGGACCGGCAGCTGGACTCTGGGTGATGAAACTCAGAGCCCGCAGAGCGATTCCCTGTGAGGAGGCACATACCGCAGGGTGATGTTGTGTGAGTGTGCAGCCAGCGGCTCCGGGAGGATGGCCAGAGGGAGTGGAGGCTGAAATGAGCAGAAACTCCACCCAGGTCCCTGTCCGCAGGGTCACGCTGCCAGACCCCTGCACCTCCTGCCTGAGCGGACGGTTGACTTGGGGCTCCCAGGCCATGGGGACGAGGCAGTGTGTGGCTGGTCTTATTGGGAGGGGCAGATACAGGATATTGGGGACCAGCTATAATTGTAGGAAATATTAATCATGCCGTGAGCCGCGATTGTCTTGTTCGGATTGAAGAAGGCACATTCTAACCCGGCTGGGATTGGCACGTGGGACCTGGTGCTTACCTGGGAATGTGGCCCATGCCCTCCATCCCCTCCCATCCAGGAGCTGCCTATTATCATGGAAAGTGAACAACTTTGTTGCAGAAACTAGAGCTGCCAGCCCTTTGAAGGCCCCCAGCCTTTGCATATGCCCAGGCCTTTGCAAATCTCCAGCCTGCATTACCTGTAAAATTGCCCACTTGACACTTTCTTCTGTCCTTCTACCCCATATAAGCAGCGGCTTATGGTGGGGGGAGAGCAGATTTCTGTGGGTGACCTGCTGCTCTCCCACACTGCTGGCAGGATTGGAATAAACGCTCCTACAGATTCAGCCCTGTCTCTGCTGAATGGGCTCAAGTAGTGACAGGCAGCCTAGACCCACTGATTGTCAGCTACATTATTATTTCTCAGAAGTTCCGGGTTGGGTTGGGGTCGCACAGAACCGACTCAAGGCTCAGTGTAATCAAAATGGCGGCCTGGGCTGCAGGCCGCTTCTGCCGGGCGTGTATCTGGGCTGTGAGTTGTGGTCTTAGAAGTTCCTGTAAAATACTCGCTCGAGGGGAACAAGTTTTTACAAGGCTCGGGCTTAGGGAATGGGTTTCCCTTTGGCATTTGTTAGATTTTTGTAAGGCTCAAGCCTTGTGTTCTCCAGTTAACCCTTTCAGTTCCCTCAGTCGACACAGCCAGGACCAAAGCACATGTGGATTTTATCAGCTGCACCTGAAGTGCTTCCCTGCAAAGGGGCAAGAGCCTGAGAACATCACCAACATGGGACCTGTTTCACTTTTCAATGAGTCGATTGGTAGTTGATTCTAACTTGAGTGTCCTGCACCTAGGTTGAGCAAACTTCTCAAAGGATACCAGATCCCTCCTCACCACCACCCCCACCTCACCCCAGCCAGGCACATCTGGAAACACAAGGGCCACAGCTGATAACAGGGCTCACTGGAGCTCCACGCAGAGCTGCAAGAGCTCCAGAAGGAATTCCCTAAGAGCAGGACCTCTTTTTCCATGGAAACATTGTCGCAGTCGGTAGGGCCCTCAGGAGTTCATTTCACCTGTACTGACTCTGCACACTTGCAGTGAGAAGTATCTCTGTACGTATAAAAAGCCAGAGACCTGAACACTGTACCTATCAGAACAACCGGTCGCTGTGATGCCCGCTGCAGCCAACAAACCGGCCCAATCAGGGGGTGTGGCTGGCTGGCCAACCTCCCACAGACCCTCCCCCTGGCTGGCCCCATCCCCAACCTGCACCCCACCCCATCAGCCTCTCCCCACCCCCTGCCAGGCCCGCCCCTGATCCCCCACCCCCACCCCAATAGGGAGTGGGGCCAGCTGGCCAACCTCCTGCAGCCTCTCCCCCCAGCTGCCCCTCTCTCCATGGGCCCCCACCACCCCTGTGGACCCACAGCCCCTCCCCTCAGCTGGCCCGGCCCTGATCGGCGATCAGAGCAGCCCCCTGGCCAACCTCCCACAGTGCCTCCTTCCTGACAGGCTGGCCCCCATCTGATGATTGGGACCGGGCAGGCTGGACCCCACTTGTGCACGAATTCGTGCACTGGCCCTCAAGTTAGAAAATAATTCTGGCCCGGCTTGCGTGGCTCAGTGGTTGAGCACCTACCTAGAACCAGGAGGTCAGTTCAATCCCTAGTCAGTCAGGGCACACGCCAGGTTTCGGGCTGGATCCACAGAAGGAGACATGCAGAAGGCAGCCGATCAATGATTCTCTCTCATCATTGATATTTCTATCCCTCCCTCCCTCACCCTTCTCTCTGAAATCAATAAAGATTTTTTTTTTTTTTTTAAGAGAGAGACAGGTCTTTCCATGCTGGGGCAGGAGTGGGAAAGTAGACAAAAGAATTTGCCAAATGGGCAGTTTCTCAGGTAATGCAGGCTGGAGATTTGCAAAGATCTGGGCATATGCAAAGGCTGGAGGTCTTCAAAGGGTTGTGTAGGGCTGCTTCAGAGTCGTAGTTAATCATTAAGATGAACACAGAAAAATGAAGGTTTTGAGGTGAGGGATTCAGTCTAACAGTGCAAACTGTCAGTTGATGCTGCCTATTCAGGAAGTTCCTGGAATAAACAATAACGTTTATTTTCAATATTCATCTAAATGTAAAAGTCTCTCAACAATACTTACGCCCATGAAGAGAGGGGACAGTCATGTTACCATAGATATAAGTTGTGTGAGCGTAGGTTTCAGTGCTCAGCCTCCTGCAGAGCCTTGGGCATAAGAGATGTTTAATAAACATTGTTGGTTGATTGACGGAAAGTTCCAAGGGGACAGGGCCTACATACGTCTTTTCCTCTGTTTATACTGCATGACCGGTGCAGTGTCGAGCAGTCAATGAATAGTTCTCTCTCTCTCTCTTTTAAACAAATCCATCCCTAGAAATGGGGATTGTGTGGTATGTAGCCAATTATTTGCTTGCTTTTTAATAAGGTTAAATGCTTGAGGGGCACACGCTGCACGGACTCCGTGCCCCTGGCCTTCGCAGGAGGGCTGCTTGGCATTCGGCACGAACCAGGCCACTGTTCCCACCAACACGAGTCACCTTTCTCCGTTTTGTTCAGTTTGCCGCCTGGAGTCGTCGTATTGTTCTACCCCGTGTATATCTCTTACCTAACTAGAAATCAGTTTCATGTCCACAACAAACACCTTCAATTTTAGGAAGAACGTGTGCTGCCTCTGGTCCCCCGGACCCCAACGAAAGGCAGCAGACATGGCCTCGAGCCCCGGCTTTTCAGGCGTATTTGTTGGTCCTGCTCTCGGCTGGCCTCACAGACTCCGAGACGGGGGAGGGAGCTCAATAATATTTCGTGAATGGATAAAGGAATGAATGAGTGGACAAATGGATTTTAGTGCGTTGACATTAACATAGGGGGAAAGAAGACGCACCGGCGATTTTGGTGAAAAGCCCAGAAGGAATTCTGATCATTTTCTGGATCTATATAACTCAATGGCACTGATTTAAATTTATTTTTACTTCAACTTTGTGACTTTCCTTTTTTCTTTGATGGAAGGGCCTCTCTGTCATTATTCTGTGCTTAATAGATACGGTGTTAGGAAAGTACTGAGAACCCAGAAAACCTCAGCATTTTGCTGGTGGATTCCAAATAAATAACCGGGAGAACTGGCTGTGAAGGACCTGGACTTATTAGCACTTACATGCGCCCAGCGGGGCGGCCAGCGGCAAAGTTGGCCCCGGGGGCGGCAGCCCCGAAGTTGACCGCCACACAGGCCCCACTGGGGAAGGTGAACCGCTAGTTCCATCTGTCTGTGGACCAGCCGCACAGCAGCGGGCCGCTGGTGCTGTTGTCTCCCCACTCCCCAGACTTTCCCAGCACAGGGTCTATCACACAGACAGAAAACGGGAAAACCAGGCTCACACGGGGAGGGGCCGGCGCTGAGAGCCTGGCTCCCAAGGCCTCCCAGTCCGCTCCCTGAGGGCCTTCACCGCGGTTCCCACGGGGTGGGAGGGGAGCCGGAGCGGGGAGGGGCCCAGGACCCCATTCACCACACAGCAGGTGGGGGCTATTTGGGTGCATCCCAAATGAAATGAAGAAGGGGTGATGGAGTTGAAAGGAATTTTCCAACCTTATTGAGCAAGATCGAGCAAAGTGAAGGGAAGAAGAGGGAGATGCCAACCAGTCCTGGGGGATCTCAGCTGAGCCAGGTGAAGAACCGAAGGGAAACCTGGGGAGTTGTGTGCAGTCTGGCAGGAGGCTGGCTCTTGTCATCAGACCTAGGGTTGAGGAAGATCCTGGTTTTTTCACTCATGGGGGTCTGTCCCTGCGCAAACTCCCTTCCTTCAGGTGACCGAAAAGATCCAGGTGAAAAAATCTGACCCACACTACTGCGACACCTGTGCTCTCTGTTTTGTTGTTTTAATATATATTTTTTATTTTAGAGAGGAAAGGACAAAGAGAGAGAGAGAGAGACATCAACGATGAGATAGGATCTTCGGCTGGCCGTCTCCCGCACACCTCACACTGGGGCTGGAGCCCGCAACCCGGGCACGTGCCCTGACTGGGAATTGAACCCTGACCTCCTAGCTCATAGGCCAATGCTCAACCACTGAGCCATGCTGGCTAGGCGACACGTGTGCTTTCTCAAAGTAATTCCATTTCCTCCCTCGGTTTCTCAGCTCTCTTCTCAGCTCCAAGGCCAGGGACCTTGAAGCCAGAGCTCTGAGATACACACGCCAGTCCTGTGTTTGCAGCATGACCCTGGTACTCAGTAAACAATCCTCCAAATGCTCCGAGCTTTGCCCTGGGCCTCCTGCAGTCTGGGCACCGGATGCTCAGACAAAATGGCCCTGGCCAGCAGCTCGCCGTTAGAGCACCAGCCTGCGTCCCGGGGGGTCGTGTTCCTTTCCGGTCAGGAGCCCGTTCCTGGGTTGCAGGTCGGATTCCCCACCACCCCTTCCTTTGTCGATTATGGGAGGCAACCAATTGATATGTCTCAGTCACATCCATGTTTCTCTCTCTCCCTTCCCCCTCCCTTCCACTCTCTAAAAAATATCTCACTCTTCAGGTGAGGATTAAAAAAAATTTTTTTTTAAGGTTCCTGATTCCACGCCAGGCACACACCGTTGTCTCTAACCCCTCCTAGATCCCACTGAAATAAAAGAAGAAAAAAAGAGAGAGAGAAAGAAAGCAAAGACGGAGGGGTTTGTGCCAGCCAAGCCTGGTCATTTTGGTTGCCAAGGTCAAGCAATATCCTTGGTCATCAAAGGAAGCGGGAGAGGTGGACTGAACTTGGAGTTGAAATCCTGTAAGACAGACCAACAGCCTCAGTTGAAGGCTTCATATCCTTTCCCCACCCAGAAGGCATTTTTCCTCCGGCAAAGTGTCAGACAGCTTGTCTCAAAAGAAATTAAATCAAATCGATTATCTGAGGGAAGTTAAGCTTCTATATTAATGTTTGTGACCCAGAACAAATGTTCCCATTCAGGCTGTCAGGAGGACCCAGTCTGACAGCTGACCATTGGCCCTTCCTGTCGAATTTCGAAGCCTTCCATTTGACATGTCCTAACTGACCCACAAAGAATTTCTAGGCAGCCGAGACCGGTTTGGCTCAGTGGATAGAGCGTCGGACTGCGGACTGAAGGGTCCCGGGTTCGATTCCAGTCAAGGGCATGTACCTTGGCTGCGGGCACATCCCCAGTAGGGGGCGTGCAAGAGGCAGCTGATGGATGTTTCTCTCTCATCGATGTTTCTGACTTTCTATCCCTCTCCCTTCCTCTCTGTGAAAAATCAATAACATATATTTAAAAAAAAAAAAAAAAAAGAATTTCTAGGCAGATTCCCACCCAGAGAGAAACTTAGAGGAAAAATACTATAATTTACACACCGGCAGAGGAAATCCTGGATATACAGGTAATTCTTTATTAAATACTAGAGGCCCAGTGCACGAAATCTGTGCATGGTGGGGCAGGAGGTTGTCCCTCAGCCCAGGCTGCACCCTCTCCAATCTGGTACCCCTTGAGGGCAGTCAGACGTCCTTCTCACAATCCAGGACTGCTAGCTCCAAACTGCTCACCTGCCTGCCTCCCTGATTGCCCCTAACCACTTCTGCCTGCCAACCTGATCACCCCCTAACCACTACCCTGCCAGCCTGATTGATGTCTAACTGCTCCCATGCCAGCCTGTTTGCCCCCAACTTCTCTCCTGTGCCAGCATGGTCACCCCTAACTGCCCTCCCCTGCAGGCTTGATTGCCCCCAACTGCCCTCCCTTGCAGGGCTGGTCCCTCCCAACTGCCCTCCTTGCAGGGCTGGTCTCTCCCAACTGCCCTCCCCTGCTGGCCTGATCACCCACAACTGCCCTTCTTTGCAGGCCTGGAACCTCCCAACGGCCTTCCCCTGCTGGCCATCTAGTGGTGGCCATCTTGTGTCCACCTGGGGGCAGGATCTTTGACCACATGGGGGCAGCCCTCTTGTGTGTTGGAGTGATGGTCAATCTGTGTATTACTCTTTTATTAGATAGGACAGAGGTCTGGTGCATGGGTGGGAACTGGCCTGTTTGCCCTGAAGGGTGTCCTGGATCAGGGTGGGGGTTCCCTTGGGGTGTGGGGTGGCCTGGGAGAGAGGCCTATGGTGGTTTGCAGGCCGGCCATGCCCTCCAGTGACCCAAGCAGAGGCCCTGGGATCTGGGATTAATTTATGTTCTACAATTGAAACTTTGTAGCATGGAGTAGAGCCAAGCCTTCTGCTCGCTCCGTGGTGACAGCCATTTCTATTTGAAACTTTGTAGCCTAGAGTGGAGGCCTAGGTTAGGGCTGTAGAAGATTGGCTTCCCCCATCACCCCAGCAACCTTAGCCTCTGCTCTCTCCAGCTCTGTAGCTGCCACCATTTCTGTTGGAATTATGTATCTTCTATAATTAAAACTTTGTAGCATTGAGTGGAGGCCTAGGCCAGCAAGGGCAGGTGGAAAGCTTGGCTTCCTCCATTGCAGGGGAAACCCAAGCCTCCCTCCTGCTCTCAGTGGCTGCAGCCATCTTGGTTGGGATTTATTTGCATAATTTGCTCCTGATTGGCTGATGGGCATGACTGATGAGCCTGGCTTGATTGTAGGCACAATCAATTTGCATATTACTCTTTTATTAGGTAGTGTTGCCTATGATCACCAGGCATATGAGGAGAATCAGCAGCATGCAAAGAAAGACCAAAATAAATTGACACTGGAATAATGAATAAAAAATCATCTACTTCTAGAGTGTTCCTTATGAAATTTTAGAACATCTAGAATAGAGGGAGCTGAAACCGGTTTAGCTCAGTGGATAGAGTGTTGGCCTGTGGACTGAAAGTTCCCGGGTTTGATTCCAGTCAAGGGCATGTACCTTGGTTTCAGGCACATCCCCAGTAGGAGGTGTGCAGGAGGCAGCTGGTCAATGTTTCTCTCTCACTGATGTTTCTAACTTTCTATCCCTCTCCCTTCTTCTCTGTAAAAAATCAATAAAAAAAAAATATATATATATATATTTTTTAAAAAGAATAGAGGGAATACCGTAGATGGTTTGGCTCTGTGGACAGAGTGTCAGACTGAAGGGTCCCAGATTCGATTCCGGTCCAGGGCAAATGCCTGGGTTGTGGAGTTGATCCCCAGTAGCGGGGGTTGTAGGAGGTAGCCCATCGATGGTTCCCTCTCATCATTGAGGTTTCTATCTATCTCTCTCTCCCCCTCTCCCTTCTCTGAAATCAATAAAAATATATATTAAAAACTAATAAATAAATGAAAGTAAAGGTGTTATATGACATAGTATAGTATCAATTAATGACCTTAATGCTTGAAATGTTCTCCTGGAGGGTGGGATTGTGTGGATAGAGAAATAGCTGTAATCCAGCCCAGTGTTTTGCCTGAACTTGACCAATACATCACCGTCATCATTCAAGTACTGTTCAGTGGGCTCAACTTTCAGAATCACCTGTAGAAAAATCCTGAAGATTTGGTTGTGGTTGCAGAAGAGATTGTAATTACTTAAAATCTTTATAACTGTGAGGCTGGGAAAAGGTTGCATGTGGAAATGTGGAGAAAAAGAGGAGACACTGACAAAACTACGTAGAACAATGAAGGGTTACTTATACAACCAAAATAATGACTACAAAAATGAAATACTAAATAAATAATCACCGTTGGGGTCAGGAGAGGAAGAGGCAGTGTGAGTTAGATGCCTCGTGCTTTATATTAGAAAGTCAATGTTGACTAAAGCTGAAATATGAAGAAATTGAAGTCTGAGTGTTTTATCCAGGGCTTTGGGAATAACTTTCAGGAGAACAAAACCAGAAACTGTTGCCTGGCCGGTATGGCTCAGTGGTTGAGTGTTGACCTATGAATCAGAAATTCACGTCTGGTTCCTGGCCAAGGATATATATGCCCAGGTGGCACCCAGGTTGCGGGCTCGATCCCCAGTGTGGGGCAAGCAGGAGGCAGCCAATCAATGATTCTCTCTCAGCGAGGATGTTCCTGTCTCTCTAGCCCTCTCCCTCCTCTCTGAAATCAATAAAAACATATAAAGACAAACACACAGGAACTGTTGAAGACTTTGCCTCTAGGTTGAAGGGTTGCGGTGGGTGGGACAGAAGGGAAGGAGTGAGGCTCTGTGGTTTTTCGTCGTGATCTCTGTTCTTCTCCAAGTGTTATCAGGCGAATGCAGCATTTTACTTTGTAAAGAGCAAACAGGTGTCAAGCGGGGAGCCTGGCTGAGGAGAGGGGAGCCCTGTCCCCCGAGGCCCAGCTCTGCTCACACCTGCGGTGGAAAAACACGGGCTGGCGGGGGAGACAGCCGGTCGTCCTCAGGACCTTTAGTGTTGGCTAGAAAATTTAGTTCAGTGCACTTACCCTTTTTGTTCTTGGTTTGCAGCCAACATTAAAATTAACTTGTATTTTTCTGGATGCTGATGGGAAGTGAGTTGGGAAATGTGTAGGAAAAATACTGAAAGGAAATCTGCCAGTATGATTTTTTTTCCCTCTGCCTTCTAACGCTCTTCTTCTAGAATTTCCTACCATTACAAGGAGGGAAAAGAAGGATTTTTGAGTTTCCTTTAGCGATCCAGTCTGATTAACATCATTTAAATGCAAAGAAGGAATTTACACGGCCTGTAAGGGTGGGGGGTGTGATTGTGTGTGCAAAGCCAAAGCTTGTTGAATGAATGAACCTGTCCCCCCCAGGCCAGCAATGACAGTGTGGGAGGGCCTGGAGGGAGGTCCCGCTCCGGGAGGGTGAGCGACAGGACAGCCGGGGCGGCCCAGGGGAGTTGTCACCAAGCCCGGGGTCGGGGGGGGGGGGGGGGGGGGGGGGGGGAGACACTGGCTCTTCAGCCCCTCTCTCCCAGGCTGTCCCCACACACGTATTTGGTCTAAATTAATAAACTCCATTTCACTTCAATCAATTAATAAAACATCCGACTTCCTCAGAGCCTATCCTGGACCCCTTCCTCTCCACCCCCCTGCCCCCCACCGTCCCATCCTTCCCCAGGCTCTCCCGCCCTCCCCGCCGACAGGTGCGGTCCGAGCCCTCCGCCCTCCCCACTGGCAGCTTAACGCCACTTCCCCCTCACGGAAACCGCCTTTCTTGGCCTCAGACCTCTCTGGCTCCTAGTTCCCTTCGTTGGTTATCTCAGGAAGATAAACGTGCTATCTTTAAGTTGGCTCATTTGTTATTTTACCAAACAATATCACGGACGAAGCTTCAATAGAAATTCCATCACTGATCATTGAATTCACCCCAACTTATTTTAATAGATTTTTTAAATTGATTTCAGAGAAGAAGGGAGAGAGATAGAAACATCGATGATGAGAATCATTGATCAAATGCCTCCTGCACGCCCCCTGCTGGAAATCGAGCCCGAAAACCCTGGCATGTGCCCCTGACTGGAATTGAACCCGGGACCCTTCCGTCCACTGAGCTAAACCGACAGGGCCACTCAGTGTGTTTTATGTTGGGCGTGTCTTTAGCTTCTCTTGAGATTTTATTTCGAAGGATATTTATTTACTTATTACTTATTTATTTTTAATTGATTTTAGAGGGAGAAGAAAGGGGAGGGAGAGAGAGAGAAACATCAGTGAGAAAGAAACATTGATCTACTGCCTCCTGCTGCCTCCTACTGGGGATCAAGCCTGCAACCCCCGCATACGCCCCGACAGGGAACTAAACCAGTGACCTCTTGGTGTGTGGGAAGACGCTCAAACCACTGGGCCACATCAGCCAGGCTTGAACAATCTTCAACTTCAGGAAAAGTTGCAAGTATAGCACAAGGAACACGCTTAGACTTTTTTCCTGTATTCACCAATGCTTACACATTTCCCCACATTCTCTCTCTCTCTCTCTCTCTCTCTCTCTCTATATATATATATATATATATATATATATCTCCTATCTAATAAAAGAGTAATATGCAAATTGACTATACCTCCACCACACCCTAAGCCATGCCCACCAGCCAATTAGGAGTGAACATGCAAATAAACCCAACCAAGATGGCTGCAGCCACTGAGATCAGGAGGGAGGCTTGGGTTTCCCCGGCAATGGAGGAAGCCAAGCTTTCTGTAGCCCTGGCTGGCCTAGGCCTCCACTCCAGGCTACAAAGTTTCAATTGTAGGAAAATAAATTCCAGATTCCAGGGCCTCTGCTTGGGTCACTGCGGGGTGTAGCCAGCCTGCAAACCACCATAGGCCCCTCACCCAGGCCACCCCATGCCCCAAGAGAACCCCCACCTTGATCCAGGACACCCTTCAGGGCAAACCAGCTGGCCCCCATCCATGCACCAGGCCTTTATCCTATCTAATAAAAGAGTAATACACAGATTGACCATCACTCCAACACACAAGAGGGCTGCCCCCATGTGGTCAAAGATCCTGCCCCCATGTGGACACAAGATGGCCACCACAAGATGGCCAGTAGGGGAGGGTAGTTGGGAGAGACCAGGCCTGCAAGGAAGGGCTGTTGGGGGCAATCAAGCCTGCAGGGGAGGGCAGTTAGGGGTGACCAGGCCAGCAGAGGAGGGAAGTTGGGGGCAAACAGGCTGGCAGGGAAGCAGTTAGACATCAATCAGGCTGGCAGGGGAGTGGTTAGGAGATTATCAGGCTGGCAGGCAGAAGCAGTTAGGGGCAATAAGAAGTCAGACAGGCAAGCAGTTGGGAGTCAGAAGTCCTGGATTGTGAATGGGATGTCTGAATACCCATTTAGGCCCAATCCTACCAGAGTTTGGAGAGGGTGCAGCCTGGGCTGAGGTACACTCCCCTCCTCACTGTGTGCACTAATTTCATGCACCGGTCGTCTATGTGTGTGTGTGTGTGTGTGTGTGTGTGTGTGTAATTGAAATATGTGAGAGGAAGTGGCAGACATTATGACCTTTTTATCCTACATACTCCAGCATAGAATTCCTAAGAACAAAGATTTTCTCTCCCTTTTTTTGCAGTTACTTTTTGTTGTTTTCTTTTTTAACTTTTAAAATTTTTTCTCTTATTTAACTGCAATATAACTACCAAATTCTGTATATTTGATATTTATACAATACCATCATCTAATATAGATATTCAAATTTCCCCCATTGTCCCCAAAATATCCTATACAGCAATTGTTTCTTCTAATTTAGGATCACATGTTGACTTATGTCTTTAGGCTCCTTTGTTGAGAACTGTTCCTAGGTCTTTCTTTGCCTTTCATGACATTGGTGTTTTTGAATACAGGCGTTGCTTTACAGAACGTGTGAAAGAAAAACGCTCCCTGCTGGATGTCTCCTCTGCTCTTCTGTTCTCTCCGATGCTCCCCGCTTCTGGGTGGCTGTTCCAGACATGAAGCAATTCTGTGGCCCCAACGGAAGGCCCTGCCCTACAACTTAACTCGAGCACCATCGGCCTGGAGATTGGGCAAACCCCACAGGCTACGGGCTCAGTCCTACAAGACTGTTCCTTTCCCGACTTCAACCGCCGATTGCAAACCCAGGTCACCAGTGCCTCTCCGACCCCGCTGTAAATCAGAGCTTCTTACGAATTCCTCCTCAGGTTTGATTCATTTGCTGGAGTGGCTTACAGAGCTCAATGTTACCAGTTTATTACAAAACTAGTGGCCCGGTGCATGAAATTCGTGCACGGAGGGGGGTTCCCTCAGCCCAACCTGCCCCTCACACATACTGGGAGCCCTCAGGGGATGTCCTACTGTCCCCTCACCCTCGGCTGAAGCTTTAGGCCTTGGGCACCCAACCGTCACCCTGGAATGGGGCTGTGGGTTGGCTCTGCCCCGGCCCGCCCACCCAGCCCTGGCCTTAGCCCCAGTGGCGACTGCCCAGCCCCAGGGACACCCACACTCGGCAGCCACACGCACCGGCCTCGCTACCTCCTGTCCGCGCAGTTCCTTCCCACGCAGCACGCAGGCTGGCTCCTCCCATCCCAACCCTCCCGACCCACGCGGCTTCCACCCCGCCCAGCGTGCCAGCAGGCCCTTCTCTTCCCGGCTCCCATCCCAAGTTGCTTGCAGGTGGGCCCCTCCTGTCCCACGTGCGGCACCGCCCCCCCCCCCATGTGCCTCAGCCACACACCCCTGCCTTGCTTCTATTGGCCCCATCCCCCCTCCTGTTTGGCTGGTAACATAGCCAATCAGGAGTCAAGGTACAGTTACATTTGCATGTTACTCTTTTATTAGATAGGATGATACAACTCAGGAGCAGCCAGGTGGCTCAGATGCTCAGGGCAAGGTGTTCAGGAAGGGGCATGGAGCTCCCTATGCTCTCCAGGCATGCCACCCCAACCCCCTCCCCAGGAGCTTTCTGAACCTAGTCATTTCCGGTTTTCACGAGGTTGTCAGTCATTAAGTAGGCACAGCTGATTAAATCATCACCCACTGGTGATTGAACTCAATCTCTAGACCCTCTCCCCTCCTGGAGGCGGGGGTGAAGTGGGCTGAAAGTTCAAACCCTCTAATCACTTGGTTGGTTTCCCTGGCAACCAGCTCCCATCCAAGGAGGCTTTTCAAACGTCACCCGTCACAGCTTGAACTCAGCTGTGGTTGGAGGGGCTTGTTGTGACACAAGACCGTCCTTCCCCTGATGGCTGCCCAGCTCTGTCAGGAGCTGAGCCCACAGGACCAAGTATTATAACAGAAGACGCTCCTTTTGCTCTTTTCCACTTGGGAAATTCCAAGGGTTTAGGAGCTCTGTGCCAGAAACGGAGATGAAGACAAACATCTACTTCTTATTATGAATCACAATATCACAGCATGTCCCCTAGCTTTCACTCATGACTAAACGTGGGTTGTGCATTTTGGGGGAGAAAAGCCATAGAAACGCTTTGTGGTCCTTTTGGGGCTGCTCACATCGGGGGTCAGGACGTCAGCTCCGCCCGTTACTGGTGATGCTGACTGACGCCCTGGTTTAGCCGATGTGCCAGGCTTCTCCACTCGAAAGTTACCTCTTCTATCTTTGTCATGAGTGAAAGTCTGTGGAAACACACTTTAGACTCTGTAAATACCTTGTTTCCTGCAAACTTTCGCCTAAAGCTGTCAGCATCCATTAACGATTCTTGCCTGCACCGACATCTCCTATGTTAATCTGAAAACATGGATTCCCACCCGCTGGCCAGTGGTGCCTGCTCAGGGCACACGCCGGCCGGGGGCTCTCTCCCCAGCAGGGGGCATTCAGGAAGCAGCTGGTCAACGATTCTCTTATTACTGACTAGAGGCTCGGTGCACGTGGCCCCCTGGGCGTGTCTGGCCTCCTCTCTCCTCACCTGTCCCATGACTTCCTGGAAGAGGAGAACGGGGACCCGGCCTTGAAGACTAGGTAGGATTTGGTGAGCAGAGAGGGGTCAGCATTCCAAGGTTAGATGGGCAATTATTAGCCTGACTTTCATCATTGCTTTGCCTTTGGACCGTCTCTGAGAGTCCAAGGTTTTTACTGTTATCCCAGCTCTCCATCCATTTCATATCTGCCTCAAAGCAAGACAGCCTAGACAGGTGCTGAGTTCAGCAGGTGCCAGGTTTCCAGGGGCTGTGTGCCCCCCACTTGGCCCGGCTGTCTGGCCTGAAGCTCAGACTGGCTGTGTTGGCATCATGGCGCACTGCCTGAAACCAATGTGATCCACTGAGTTTGGCCCGGCCCCTGCCACCTGCCTCAGCCTTGGCCCTGAGCCTCAGCCTCACGCGGTGCTGGCTGTGATGGGCAGACCGTCTGGACTCCCTCCAAGCAGGAGAGGAGGCACTGAAAGCAAATGCAGTCCCGAGACCTCAATGGCAGCCACTTCAGAGCCTGTTGGGAAGTCAAATATAAATGCACAAATCATCGTGTCTGCCAACAGCCACTAAGGCCTTGTCCAGAGGCTGGTCCAGAAATGGGGAGCCTGAATTCTGGTTTCCACCGGCTTCGGGCCTTTGGTAACACCACCCAACTCTCTGGTTCTCAAGTGGGAAAAGGGGCTGAAAAGAAATTCGGTCTGGGCGGAGAGGGGGGGGTCACAGCATGGCACACCTTAAAGCTGTGCGTTTTGTCATAGTGGAATTGTTTGTGGCAGAAAAATAATGGACAAAACCTAATGCTTAGAAGCACATTAAGGGGAAAAAAACAAAATGTAAAACACACACACGTTTTGTGTATGTTCCTGGGGCGCCCCACAGAAATCAGTAACAGCAGCTTCCTCTGCAGAAAGGGAACGGGGTGCCTGGGGTGAAGGCCTTTCCCGAGGCACCCTCATCTGTTCTAAAGAAGTAAACAATTACCTGCTCGCAACGAGGAAGGGGATTATCAACAACTCGTGCTCATTTGTTTTTAATATTTACACTGATGTCACACATTTTATTTTATTTATTTATTTTAAATAGATATATTCTTTTATTTCAGAGAGGAAGGGAGAGGGAGGGAGAGAGAGAAACCTCAAAGATGAAAGAGAATCATTGATCAGCTGCCTTCTGCAGCCCCACACCGGGGATCCAGCCCACAGCCCGGGCATGTTCCCTGACCAGAATCAAACCCAGGACTCTTCAGTCCACAGGCCAACGAGGAGATAGAGTTTTATATATTATAAATGTAAAGAGAATTTTGTAGTTATGTGTGTATGAAAAGAAATACAATGTTTAGCCCTGGCTGGTTTGGCTCAGTGGATAGAGTGTTGGCCTACAGACTGAAGGGCCCCAGGTTCGGTTCCGGTCAAGGGCATGTACCTTGGCTGCGTGTACCAGTCGGCAGCTGATTGCTGTTTCTCTCTCATCGATGTTTCTGACTTTCCCTCTCCCTTCCTCTCTGTAAAAAATCAATAAAATATATTTTTTTAAAAAAGAAATACAATGTTTATATTTTAATAAATATAAATAATTACAAAAATAAGTTACAGGCACACAATTCTATATATGAGTTTCACTGTAGAAATATGAGCAGTCTACACTGGCGTAATTGAGTTGAAAGTTAAATTAGGAGCAACTTCAAAGGCCCGGTTCCTCCTGGATCCCCACAGCCTGCGGCGGCTCCCGCCACGTGGAGCCGGGCAGCCGGGCAGCGCACGTGAGCCCAGCACATCTTGCGTTGGTGTTTAGGTGGAACATTTTCATCTCTGGTGTTTTAGTCCGTGCTGTCATAGTTTCGTGTTTTAGCTTAGATAAAATACTGCTTTCGTGTTTTATCTTCTTTGGTTCTCCCAACAAGCCTGGGAGGTGAGGGCTGTTATCTGCCTGTTACAGAGGAAGAACAGTGAGCCTGAGAAACCAGGGGCCGTGCCCAAATTTACACAGCTGCCCACGGAGAGGGCGAATCGCTGCCGTTTGGGGCCTGTCGGGTGCCAGGAGCCACGCTCAGCACTGTGATACGCAGTGCTCCTTAATGTGATCCTCTCAGCAAACCTCCGTGGGATATTAGAGTCCCCGTTTCACAGATGAAGAAAAACCCAGACGCAGGGAGGAAAAGCAAATGTTACACAATCAAGGGCGAAGTCAGAGTGTCTGATTTCTATCTGTTGCTTTTTTCTGCTGCACATGGCCCTTCCTTAAAGGACAGAGCAAAGTTTAGGGTGCATCTAAGTCACCTAGAGCAGCGGCCGCCGACCTTTCGGGCCTCACGGACCACCGGCTGGCGACCGCTGACCTGGAGGACTTGTCAGAACCCCAGTTGCACCCCAGCCAAGTGGTTTGGTTGACGGAGCATCATCCTGTTTACCAAAAGGCTGTACGTCCGATTCCTGGCCAAGCAGATACCAAGGCATCCACTGATGTTTCTCCCTCTCTCTGTCTCTCCCTTCCTCGCTTCAAGCTTCTTAAAACAAACACAAAAAAACGCCAGTTGCTGGTGTCCCATCCCCAGACTTTCTGAATCGTAGTCTGCTAGGGAGAATCTGTATTTTAGGAGACGCCTCTGCTGCTGGCCTGGGACCTCGGCCCCGTGGCTCCAGGACACCCCCAGAGCGGGGCCAGCTGTGCTGACTCAACAAGGAGATTAGAACAGTTTGGGGGGGGGGGGGGGACGGAGGCAGGAGCCAGACTGCAGGGGGTAAAGGTGAAGTTGGCTGCCAAGAGATGTTTGGAGGGTGGAGGGCAGGTAGCTGAAGGGGAGTCAGGGGGGGTAGGAGGGTGGTGTTGGGCCCTGGGCAGGCCACCCCAAGTTATCCACACTGGCATGGTGATTCTTTCAAATTAAAAGAAACATTTTATTGATTTTCTACAGAGAGAAGGGGAGAGGGATAGAAAGCCAGAAACATTGGTGAGAGAGAGACATCGATCAGCTGCCTCCTGCACACCCTGCACTGGGGATGTGCCCGCAGCCAAGGTACATGCCCTAGACCGGAATCGAACCCGGGACCCTTCAGGCCACAGGGCGACGCTCCATCCCCTGAGCCACACCTGCCAGGGCGGCTCTTCCAAGTGGAAGTCGTGTGGGAAGGCAGCACTGGCTCTGACTGTCTCTCCAGACGCAGAAAATGAATGTCCGGGCCCCTCTCGTGAGGGCCGAGACAGCTTTACCAGTTATAAGCCGGGGCCCGGAGGCCTGTGTGAACAGGCCTGGGACGGCCTTTGCTAATTTACTGCCGAGTCCAAATCTTGCTTAGATTCCTTCCGAGTGAGCACTAACTGTCTTCGTTCCGCCAGTTTCTCACCCATCGGTGTTTCCCGGGAGAGCCCACAAAGGTGAAGAGGCGCCCAGCTCACCATCTCTCTGAGCCCCATTTTACCACCGGCACCAGGTGGCCTCCCGTGTGCAGGTGCCAGATTGGTGTTTGCTCTCACTAGTCCGCGTCAGTTTTCTTATTTTATTATCAGTCCCGCCATCAGAGCTAAAGAAGGGAGCACTCTCCCCCTTCCTGACAGCATTTAATCGTTTTTGTTAAATATGTTTAATTTTCCCTTTCTGTTTTTTTTTTTTTATTGATTTCAGAGCGGAAGGAAGAGGGAGAGAGAGACTGAAACATCAGTGATGAGAGAGAATCATTGATCGGCTGCCTCCTGCGCGCCCCACACGGGCTGGAGCCCTCACCGGGTGCGTGTGGCCGACCGGGAATCGAACTGTGACCTCCGGGTTCATAGGTCAACGCTCCACCGCTGGGCCGCCGCCCTCTCTGTTCCATTTGGAAAGCTCGGGTGACAAGAACTCACACAGCAGGCGGAGTGGGTGGGAAACCTCATTGTTCACGAGAGGGGGTCGGGGGAGCCGCTGGAGAGAGAATTCAGAGGCCCCCGCGGAGGAGGGGGTGGCGGGAGATTGTCCTGGCCTGAGGTTACATTCCTGTGTCACGCCCACGGCCCCCACTCGGGTCCTGAAAGGGGGCGGCTGGGCGGGCGGCAGAGCCGGGGGCAGGGCCAGCGTCCGGAGCTGCCGTCCCATGTTCAGCCGGTGAAGTTCAACATCAGCTCAGCTCTGTCAGCCCATGTGTGCAGCCCTACATGGCCGGGCACCGTGTGGGCACAGGGAGCCAGGGACCCTGTAAGAGGGAGGAGGGAGGGAGGGAGAGAGAGAGAGAGAGAGGAGAGAGGAGGGAAGGAGGGAGAGAGAGAGACAGAGAGGGAGGGAGGGAAGGAGAGAGAAAGAGGAGAAAGGGATGGAGGAAAAGAGAAGGAGGGAGAGAGAGAGGAGGGAAGGAGGGAGAGAGAGAGACAGAGAGAGAGGGAAGGAGGGAGAGGGAAGGAGGGAGAGAGAAAGAGGAGGGAGGGAGGGAGGAAAAGAGAAGGAGGGAGAGAGAGAGAGAGAGGGAGAGAGAGAGAGAGGAGGGAAGGAGGGAGAGACAGAGAGAGAGAGGGAGGGAAGGAGGGAGAGGGAGGGAGGGAGAAAGAGAAGGGAAGGAGGGAGGGAAAGAGAAGGAGGGAAGGAGAGAGAGGGAGAGAGAGAGAGAGGAGGGAATGAGGGAGAGAGAGACAGAGAAAGAGAGGGAGGGGAAGAGGGAGAGGGAGGGAGGGAAAGAGAGAGAAAGAGAAATTAGGTTGTGCACTTGCAGAGGCCACGCCCATTCTGGCCACTCATTGGTTCCCGGGTGTGACGGGCAGACAGGCAGGCACCTCCCTCACTCACTGGGCTGCGTCCAACTGCCTTTGTCCGGCCCCTCCCCCTCCCCCTCCCCCTCGCCCGGGGGCGGGGACAGAGCTGGGGTGTTGAATGCAGGGTTTGGGCGAAGCTGCACACACGGCTCCCCGCCCAGTCTTTCCTTCCTCCCGTCCTGTTAACCGCCAGCGGTTTCAGAGCATCAGCGGCGCCCGGGGGCTCCTAACAGGCATCCGATCGTCCAGGAGGCTGGCCCCAGTGGTGGCCCTCCTGAGCTTCCCGAGTGCAGGGGAGTCTTGTCTATGTGGCTTCTGTTTTTCACACGGGGGGGGGGGGGGGGGGGTACCAGAGCCTACCTGGTGTGGGGGGGAGGGGCCGGGGGGTCCCCGGAGGGAGGCTGCGGGCCGCGGGGCCTCTGACAGCTGCTGCTTCCGCTGTGGCCCGTCACCGCTGAGCGGGAAGGAGAGGGAGGGTCAGAGCTTTCAGGAGACTAGGAAGCCCGAGCAGAGGCCGAGCTGGCTCCCGGTCACTGCGTTGTTCTCCTGTGGCTCCAGCGTCCACTCTGACCCCCCTCCGACCGCCCCCCACCCCGCCCCAGCCTGTTGCCAGCCGTCCGAGCCTCCAGCCCATCAGAGAGATGTCACTCTTCCACCTCCGCGGCCCCGGCCCGGCCACAACAGTCCCAGGTCTTTGCTCCAGTAGCACCTGCTCCAGGAATGTCCCCCCACACACACACACTTCATGTCCCTCCCCGCCCCCCTCCCCCCTGAGCCCCAGCGCCGGCCTGTTCTTCCTCCTCTGCCACGGCCTGTGCCGCGTTCTCACAGGCCACAGGACTTGCTTATTTGTTGCCACCGTTACGTGTCTCCTCCATTAAAACGTGAGCTCCGAGGGCAGGGCCTGCCTGCTCTGTTCACTGTGGATCCCGAGTGTCGGACTGCGGGCCCCTCCGGGCCATAAGCTGGGGCGTCCGGAGACTCAGGGGAGCACCGCCCGCTGCCCTCCAGGGAGGCCGGCCGAGGCGGGGTGAGAGGGTTGGCGTCCTCCTCGAAGGCGCTCCCTGCCCTGTGGGGAGCGGCGACCTTTACACGTGTGGAGCGCAAGCCCCTCACTCCCCAGAGGCCTCGTGTCCCCTCACCTGGCACAGAGAGGCTCGGGGCAAAAGGTTTGTGGGTGACCTGTGACCACTGAGCTTGGGGATGGGTTGAAGGAGGGGGAGGGTCCATAGTGATGAGACGTGGAGGAGGACGGATGAAACAAAGACAGAGTCGTCCGAGAGCCGGTGTCCCGGGCACTAGGGCTGGACGTCAGGTGTGGAGGCGGGGGCAGGGCCGGTCGGAGCCGAGATGGTGGCGTGAGCCCTGCAGCTTCCGGCTGCCCTGCCCTCCACCGCCCTGCCCTCCGGCCGCCCTGCCCTCCGCTGCCCTGCCCTCCACCGCCCTGCCCTCCACCGCCCTGCCCTCCACCGCCCTGCCCTCCGGCCGCCCTGCCCTCCACCGCCCTGCCCTCCGGCCGCCCTGCCCTCCACCGCCCTGCCCTCCGGCCGCCCTGCAGCTTCCGGCCGCCCTGCCCTCCACCGCCCTGCCCTCCGGCCGCCCTGCAGCTTCCGGCTGCCCTGCCCTCCACCGCCCTGCCCTCCGGCCGCCCTGCAGCTTCCTGCCGCCCTGCCCTCCGCCGCCCTGCCCTCCGCCGCCCTGCCCTCCCCCGCCCTGCCCTCCGGCCGCCCTGCCCTCCCCCGCCCTGCCCTCCGGCCGCCCTGCCCTCCACCGCCCTGCCCTCCGGCCGCCCTGCCCTCCCCCGCCCTGCCCTCCGGCCGCCCTGCCCTCCGCCGCCCTGCCCTCCGGCCGCCCTGCCCTCCGCCGCCCTGCCCTCCCCCGCCCTGCCCTCCAGGCCGCCCTGCCCTCCGGCCGCCCTGCCCTCCGCCGCCCTGCCCTCCGCCGCCCTGCCCTCCGGCCGCCCTGCCCTCCGCCGCCCTGCCCTCCGGCCGCCGTTCGATACCCTAATGATCGAGGTCGCCATCCAGAAGGTGGAGAGGTGAAATACACGGAAAGAAGAGGACGCATTGACAGCAGGGAAAGTGGTTTCAGGGTGTGGGCGGGATGCAGGTCTATGAGGGAATGCTCTGGTGGTTGAACGTTCTTTCTCTTGATGTGGGTGTTCGGTACAGGGAGCAGAGAGAAGACTTAAATGGGGTCACTATCATCATGCTGCTGAATTGCTAAAGCCAAGTAGGTTGAGGTATGAGGAGCCAATCCTAGTATTTGAACCAGATAATTTATTCCCAATCATGTATCAAATTGGTGTTTGCCTCTTAATCTAGTCTGTGACCCTAGCTTTTGAACCTAAGCTTTTGAACTTTCCAGTCCTTCAACAAAGCCTGCAGAGGACCCCCTGCCGACCCGCAGGCCCAGGGGAAGACCGCTCGCTCGGCACTCCGACCGCAGACGCCCATTCTCCGCCCGCGCCCTCATCGGAGGAGGGACTCCGGAGGGAGGGGTGCAGGACGAACTCCCCAACATCAGAACCCGCAGCTCCTCTTTCTTTTCTGGAACCCTCTGGGCATTGCCTCGTTTTGTTTCTCGTTTGCAAACCCTACGACCCCTTCCGTCTCAGTCATTTCTTTCTGGCCGAAGCCTCCAGAGTTTGTCTGAAAGGTACTTGGTGTCAACATCTGTGCTGTCCAACCTCATCCGATTGTGCACTTGAGACTGTGACCTCGCTGGACGTACTTTCACTCAGAAGAAGAGAAGGGCAGAGAGGAATGAAAAAGCAAGGGGGGCCTCACAGGCCAGAAACACCCCGCCGTGTCGGCCGCGCCGTTCGCTCCGTGGGAGGCTCCCGTCTTCTCGGAAGGTCCCCGAGTTCCCCTGGCGGGACTTTCTCAGTAACAGTGTCAAGAGTCCTTGAGATTCACAACAAGGCGATTGCTCGGGAAACCTCCTCCCTGGGGAGGAAGGTAAAGTGCGTGGAGTCTGCTGAAGGGGGTGCAGAGAACGGTCTCCTGGCCAGGCCCGGAGAGCAGCAGTCACGGAGCGAGGCCGGAGGACCTCGGGGCACACGGGCGGCGGGCGGGCGGCCGGCCGGCAGCGCAGCTGGTGAAAGCGCTCGGAGGCCGGTGATGAGCCCTGACCGCCAAGGGAGCTCTCTGTCTGCCTCTGCCGGCGGCCTGAACCCGGCCCTCTCACCGGGCTCCGGGACGGGTGGGTGGCCGTGGGGGTCAGAAAGATCCGAGGTTGGCAGAGCACACAGTCTGCTCCCTACAGACACGGGGAAGCGTTAGAGTCACGGACTCGGGGAACCCTGAGGAGCATGATAAAGACTCAGAGCCCCTGCCCCAACCTGTCCTCGAGCACCAACGATAGGGTGGCCAGCTTCCAGACTGCCTGGGATTGAGGTGTTTTATGGGACCCTGGGCTTTCAGTCCCAGGTAGACGGGCGAGTCAGTCACCCTACAAAGGGGCTCCTGCAGGCAAAACCAACACCTCCTTTACCAGCGCCCCCAGGAAGCCCAGCAATGGGGGCTCAAACCCTACAGCAGCTGCACGGAGTTTGAATCTTCAGAGACATACAGGAGCAAGTTAGTAGGTGAACAATTCTGCAGGTATGCAGAGGAGTGGGGGTTTGGGGACCACATTACAAAAGCCCTATCTGATGGGTTTGGGAATTGAGGGTGCTGGTGAGAGGAAATATCACTGATTTGACATGGGAAGGATGAGTAAGAACTAGAAAGGCATCACATTTCTTTTTTAAAAAATATTTTTAAAAATATATTTTATTGATTTTTTACAGAGTGGAAGGGAGAGGGATAGAAAGTCAGAAACATCGATGAGAGAGAAACATCAATCAGCTGCTGCCTACCGGGGATGTGCCCGCAGCCAAGGTACATGCCCCTGACCGGAATCGAACCCGGGACCCTTCAGTCCGCAGTCTGATGCTCTATCCACTGAGCCAAACCGGTCTCAGCAAAAGGTATCACGTTTCTAACATTCTGGCCAAGCAATTTGTTTTTAATTTTAAAAAATATATATATATATTTCTTCATTGATTTCAGAGAAGGGAGGAGAGAGAGATAGAAACATCAATGATGAGAATGATTGATGAGAGAGAAAATCACTGATGAGAGAGAATCATTGATTGGCTGCCTCCTGCACGCCCCCCACTGGGGATGGAGCCCGCAATGCAAGCATGTGCCCTTGGCCGGAATCAAACCTGGGACCCTTCAGTCCGCAGCTGACGCTTTATCCACTGAGCCATGCTGGCCAGGGCTGTTTTTAATGTTTAAAAATGTATTTGAAAGAGGGAGAAACATCAATTTGTTGTCCCCTTTATTTATGCTTGAATGTGCCTCTGACTGGGGATTGAACACACAACCTTGGCATATAAGAATGTTACTCTAACTGAGCTACCTGGCCAGGGCTAGATTAGCGTTGGTGTGTTTTTTTAATTAAATTTGTTGGGGTGACATTTGTTAGCATGAACAGGCAGGTTTCAGGTGTGGGTTTCTGTTATAAGATCTGTATAGTGCATGGTGAGCTCATAAAGCAGATTACCGTCTCACCAACCCACTGAGGGCCTGAATAGAATCAAAGGTGAGCACTAGCCTAGCCAGTTTGGCTCAGTGGATAGAGCATCGGCCTGTGGACTGAAGGGTCACGGGTTCGATTCCTGTCAGGGCACAGGCCCAGGTTGCAGGCTCAATCCCCAGTAGGGGGTGTGCAGAAGGCAGAAGAGTCAATGAATTTCATCATTGATGTTTCTATCTCTCGCCCCTTCTCCCTTCCTTTCTGAAATCAATAAAAACATCTTATCTAATAAGAGTAATATGCAAATTGACGATACCTCAGCTACACCTACCAGTCATGCCCACCAGCCACGCCCACTAGCCAATCAGGAGCGAGTATGAAAATTAACCCAACCAAGATGACTGTGGCCACAGAGAGAGCAGGAGGGAGGCTTGGGTTTCCCTGGCGATGGAGGAAGACAGGCTTCCCGCACACCCTGGTGGGCCCAGGCTTCCACTCCAGGCTATAAAGTTTCAATTATAGAAGATAAGTAAATCCCAACAAAAATGGTGGCAGCCATGGAGCTGGAGAGAGCAAGAGGCTAGGGTTGCCCCAGCGATGGAGGAAGCCAAGCTTTCCACACACCGGCTTGGCGTGGCCTCCACTTAAAGCTACAAAGTTTCAATTATAGAAGAGAAATGAATCCCAACAGAAATGGCTGCCATCTTGGAGCGAGCAGAAAGCTTGGCTCCCCTCCAGGCTACAAAGTTTCAATTGTAGTAGATACATAAATCCCAGATACCAGGGCCTCCACTTGGGTCGCCGGGGGGCGTGGCCAGCCTGCAAACCACCACAGGCCCCTCACTCAGGACACCTCACACCCCAAGGGAACCCCCACCCTGATCTGGGACACCCTTTGGGGCAAACCAGCTGGCCCCCATCCATGCATCAGGCCTCTAATCTGCATAAAAGAGTAATATGCAGATCGACTGTCACTCCAACACACCCCATGTGGTCAAAGATCCTGCCCCCATGTAGACACAAGATGGCCACCACAAGACAGCCAACAGGAGAGGGCAGTTTGGAAGGACCAGGCCTACAAGGGAGGGCAGTTGGGGTGACCAGGCTTGCAAGGGAGCAGTTAGGCATCAATCAGGCTGGCAGGAGAATGGTTAGGGTTGATCAGGCTGTCAGGCAGAAGTGGTTAGGGGCAATCAGGCAGGCAGGTAGGCAGGCAGGCGACCAGTTTGGAGCCAGTAGTCCTGGATTGTGAGAGGGATGTCCCAGATTGGAGAGGGTGCAAGAATTTCATTCACCAGGCCTCTAGTATATTTTTTAAAAAGGTAAAAGGGAGCCGAAACCAGTTTGGCTCAGTGGATAGAGCGTCAGCCTGTGGACCAAAGGGTTCCGGGTTCGATTCCAGTCAGGGGCATGTACTTTGGCTGCGGGCACATCCCCAGTCGGAGGGGGGGGGGCGGGTGCAGGAGGCAGCTGATCAATGTTCGATGTTTCTCTCTCATTGATGTTTCTGACTTTCTGTCTCTCTCCCTTCCTCTCTGCGGAAAATCAATAAAATATATATTTTAAAAAGGTAAAAGGGAAATGCATTCCTTTCCTCTCCTGCCTTACCTGAGACATCTCCTCTCCTTTGGCTTCAAACTGGAGTTTACACTCTCAGCTCCCCTGGCTCTCAGGCCTTCAGCCTGGGGCTGAACATCACTGGCTTTCTTTCATCTCCAATTTGCAAACGGCAGATTATGGGACTTCTCAGCCTCCGTAATTCCATGATCCAATTCCTCATAGCAAACTTCCTTTTATTGATTTATCCTGCTGGCCCTGTTTCTCTGGAGAATCCTGAAGAATACCAAAATCAAGTAATGTCTACAAAATCCTGAGAAAAAGAAATCCAGCTAAGATGCGCTTCAATTTTAAACGGTACAGGAAGAAATTCTCAAAAATAAAAGAATTCAGGGAATATAACAAAGCAATTATGAAATCTTTCTAAAAATGTACTAAAGAGATGAGTTTTTTAAATGACAGGGGAGAAGCAGTGGTGAGACTACATGCAGATGGGCCACTTAAATACCTCAGTGGGACTATATGACGAGATATTTGCAGAACAGAAAGTAAATAGTGTAAAACCTGACAAAACAGCAAGAGGAAAAGCTACAGTCGGGAGGCAGGATGCCTTACACCGACTAGATGTCCTAAGTAGCTCTTCTAATAGAAAAAACTAAAATGTAGGACAAATATTTTGTAAAAATAAAAACAGAGAAAGCCCGCTGCTGCCTGGCCAGTGTGCTCAGTGGTGGAGCGTTGCCTCATGTCCCACGAGGTCTCTGGTTCGATTCCTGGTTTCGGGTTCGATTCTCTCTCATCAATGTTTCTAGCTCTCTCTCCCTCTCTCTATAAAAATCAATAAAAACATTAAAAAAAAAAAACCGTTGCTGAGCGGGCACAGAAAGTCTTCCTGCAGAGGCCAAAAACGAAGTTAGTCAGAAGCCTGAGAGATAAGGAGCTGCACAGTCAGCGCGGCTCCCAGGGCTTCCTGTTCACCAGAGAGGCCTTGACTTTGCGCACCGTCTGCTGGGACCCGGGAGGAGATAAAACCGCGGCTCTCCCGCCAGGAGGTGGGAGCTCCTGCACGTGGTGTGGCCGGACTTCCTGCAACCCCGGCGGAAAGACCAGCAAAACGACCCAACGCTTTCAGGGGAAAGGCCTGGAAAGCGGGCTCCCTGGGACCCGAGCCGCCGCGGCGTCCCTGGGTCTGGGCCTCCGGAGCCGGAGCCGGAGCGCCTCCCACAGCCGCAGCCTCCCGAGCTGGCAGCCCGCCGGTCGAGAGGGTCCCACCCCGACCGAGGACTCAAAGTTCCCCACAGATAAAGGCCAACGCACACCGGAAGCTGTAAAACGCGGCCGCGGTGCCGGGAGAGCGGGGCGGGCCGCACCTGCAGAGACCGTGTCGGCTGCAAGCGGGGCAGAGGCAGGGGGGTTCCTGATATGGATCCTTTACACATTTAAAATGTCGATATTCACTCACCATGGATTTTTACATTAATTTTGCTTTTAAAAACATTGCTTTAAAATAGTAGTTATATCTTTAATTAGGAGATTTCTGTTCCCCTCAAGTTTTGTGTTTGTCTTAGGTGCCTCACCTTAGGTCCGGCCCTGGCAGAGACTCCACTCGTTGTAACTGCCAGAAATGAAAGATCGGTTAACACTTTTTAAAAATATTTTTTTTATTGATTTTTTTTTTTTTTCACAGAGAGGAAAGGAGGGGGATAGAAAGTCAGAAACATCGATCAGCCGCCTCTTGCACACCCCGTAATGGGGATGTGCCCGCAACCAAGGTACATGCCCTTGACCGGAAACGAACCTGGGACCCTTGAGTCCGCAGGCCAACACTCTATCCACTGAGCCAAACCGGTGTCGGTGATCAGTTAACACTTTTTACCACGAGTGGTATTTTCACTATTCACCGGCACCTATTTCTCTCCCTGCGAGCCAATTACACTCTGCCACCCCCTGAAAGTCATGACTTACAATGAAATCATTTTCAAATAATGTATCACCGATTTCTTTCTTCCTCTACCACTGCCACCAACAGAGTTCGGCCTGGGCCCCCCACAGCCCAGGCCCCGGAGTGGGGACAAGGACAGAACACAGGCAGCCAAACTGCAGTGGGAAAGACCTTCGCTGTAAGCTCATCAGGTGTTCAGGCTGTTTGTCACCACAGCGTAACCCAGCTTAACCTGGTTGATATGTTTAGAGGAATAAAGAAGATGCTTGGAAATTTGAACAAGAGACAAGAATGACCAAGCAGATAAGAAGATTTGGAAAAAAAACAAAAACAAAAACAGAACTAGGAAGGAAAAAAAAATTAAAATGAACTCAATAGATAAAATAAACAATAGACTCATAGACAATTAGAGTAAGAAGGTCTAACATATATCTAACCAGAATTTCAGATGGAGAAAACAGAGAAAATGAAAAAAAAAAGGTAATATTTTCCAGAATTATTGAAAGATATCAGTCTTCAGCCTTGGTCAGTTTGGCTCAGTGGGTAGAGCGTCGGCCTGCGGACTGAAAAGTCCCAGGTTCGATTCGGGTCAAGGGCATGTACCTTGGTTGCAGGCACATCCTCAGTGGGGGGTGTACAAGAGGCAGCTGATCGATGTTTCTCTCTCCCTCTCTGTAAAAAATTAATAAAATATATTTAAAAAAATAAAGAGTATGTTTATCAAGTGATAAACATGTTCTAAAATTGATTGTGGTGGTGATTGCATGTACCTATGAATATAATTAAAATGGTTGAATTGTACACCAAATGGGAGAATTGTATGATGTGAAAGTGATATCCCAATAAAGTTGTTAACGTTCAAAAGCAGAGAAGACTAGAAGAGGAAAGGTGAGGGTTCGCCTCCGGGATGGCAGCATGAGGAATTCCCTGACTGCTTCCCACGTGAAACATGTGAAACTATTTTAAATACGGTTTAAAAGTCTGGTAATGGTCCTACGAGGACTCCAGAGGTGAGGAAACATTTATTCAAGGAAACCCGCTAAAACTTAGTAAGAACAGCGAGGATCACAGCATTGGCACCACAAACCACTGCTCCCTCTCTACAATGTCCCCCCCCCCCCCCCCCCCCCGCCCGCTCTGATGGAAGCTCTGGGCAGGTGTGGCCAAGAAGACAAGACTTCCTCTCCTCTCAGCTCCCAATCCAAGGACAGGTGCGATGGAAAGAGGCTTAATCCCAGGTCTGGCTGGCAAGAATACGGGAACCCCATTTGTCCTCGCCTCAGCTCATTCATAGATAAGACAGAGGCTCCGTTCTGGGGAGAGGCCAGCTGAGATCAGAGGCTGCCCACTCCTCCAGCCCAGCACCCAGGTAATCGGCTGAGAGACTTTCCCCAGGAGACAAGGCCGTTCATAAAAACAGAGATCTGACACTTGCTCCAAAGGAACGGACTTTATTCGAAACAGTGCAGAGAAGGTCAAGTTTTAAGGGTGCGCTCAAAAACTATGGAGATTTTGTGAGCAAATAAGAGGTTGCTGGTAGTTCATCGTAATTAAAAGCAGTGAGGTAAACCATAGGTCAGCTAATTCACCAGAGAGGATGGGGGTGAGGTGCAGCTAAGAGCTCTCTTGGGGTGAGCACAAAGCTGAAATAACTGGCCTCAAAAATCCCCCCTCCCATCTACCACAGATGAGACAATATTTGCAGTTGGGTCTAACCAAGTCAATTGCCTAATAAAACAAAAGTACACAGTCTTTAGAGTAATATTACAGAATCCAGAGTCACCATATATAACATTAATAACGTGCAAGTACAATCCAAAATTACTTTACATACATAGAACCAGGAAAATGTGATGGATTCAAAAGGAAAAAGACACATCAACAGAGATCTATCTTGAGATAAAGGTTGATATTAGTATAAAAAGACTTAAAACAACTATTGTAACTATGCTCAATGAGGCAAAGAAATATACTCTTGCCCTGGCCATGTGGCTCCGTTGGTTGAGCATCGTCCAGCACACCGAAGGTTGCGGGTTCAATCCCCAGGCACGGCACATGCCCAGGTTTTCGGGTGCGAGCAGGAGGCAACCAATGGATGTTTCTCTCTCACAGCGAAGTTCATCTGCCTCTCCCTTCCTCTCTCTCTGAAATCAATAAAAAAGGTTGAAGAGAAAGGGAGAGATAGAAACATCGATGATGAGAGAGAATCATTGACCAGCTGCCTCCTGTACGATCTCTACTGGGGAGCAAGCCTGAAACCCAGGCATGTGCCCTTGACTGGAATTGAACCCGGGACCCTCAGTCCACAGGCTGATGCTCTAGCCACTGAACCAAACCAGCTGGGGGGGGGGGGAGATTTTTTTAAAAGTATACATTTTTAAGAAAGAATATATATATTTTAAGAATCTTTTTAAATTGATTTCGTAGAGGAAGGGAGAGGGAGAGATGGAAACCTCAATGATGAGACGGGACCATCGGTCGGCTGCCTCCTGCACGTCCCCTCTGGGGGCGCAGCCGGAAGCCTGGGCCTGTGCCCGACAGAAATCAAGCCCTGAGCTGCCTGCTGGTTCAGAGGTGGCTTCAACCACCGAGTCACGGCCTCGACCCGGGAAATCTCTCAGCAGGTCAAGAAATATATTTTTAAAATGAGTAAAAAGATATGAAATTTCAACAGAGAAAGGATGAAAGATGAACACGATATACACAGAGTTGATGCTATTGTTTGCTGATTTTATATTCAAATTTGCCTTCTTGCCAAACATTTATCTGTAGCCACAGTCAACACTCAGATGCTTCCGGTCAGTGGGTGACAGAGGGTGTGGAGAGCGCCCTCGGGGAACAAAGATTCTCAGAGAGGGCGGGCCTTGCAAGGCCGTCTGCTCTAAAGATTAGTTATGGTTTCTGCCCGCCCCCCCCCCCCCCAGAATGGTTACCTTCAATTATAGTTTAGCAAACAATACTGCCCTCCAGCACATAACATTGTAAATAGCCAAACGGTCTATGGGAAAATGGGGAAAGATTTAGGTGGAGCCTTGGATGGACATATAGCCTAGGGAAGTTAGTTAAGATAAGGGGTTTAATGGGGAAACATGTTTACAATAGAATGTAGCTTTGTTGTGTGGGGAACAAGGAATTGTGTGTTATGTAACCAGAACTGTTTAAAAGAGTGGAGTGAAATAAACTCGGGGCGCAGTCCTAAAGAGGGCTTTGCGGACCTCCTGATCCCATGTCTTTTGTTTCTTCTTTATTTCTATCCATCTTTCTATCTCTGTCTTTCCGTAAGCCTCACCCCCTTTCAGGGCCTGTTCGACTGAGGCCGGCTGGCCCCGGCACAGTGGACTGTGGAAACTCAGTCACCCAAGCACATAGTCCAGCTGAGGCTGGCGACGGCCACACCCTCTCCTGGTTTTAATACTGAGGTGTCCTGAGGTGTATTTAGGAGCACATTTTTTTCATTTTTAAAAAATATATATTTTATTGATTTTTTACAGAGCGGAAGGGAGAGGGATAGAAAGTCAGAAACATCAATGAGAGAGAGACATCGATCAGCTGCCTCTTGCACGCCCCCTACCGGGGATGTGCCCGCAGCCAAGGTACATGCCCTTGACCAGAATCGAACCCGGGACCCTTCAGTCCGCAGTCCGACGCTCTATCCACTGAGCCAAACCAGTCTCAGCCATTTTTTTCATTTTTTGCTTTTTGTTTGTGATGTCACAAATGGTCCCCAAATGATGTGGTGACTGGGGGTAGGGGTGATGGAAGAGGACATATGGATGATAAACGGTGATGGGGAAAAAAAATAAAGGGAGAAGGATAAGTAAATAAAACAGTGTTTCAAAAAAAAAAAAAAGTCCCCAAATGGAGTATGAAGTGCTGCTGTTTATGTTCCTAATTGAAAGGAGGCTGTGACGTATGTTATGGAGAAATTACGTGTTAGCGAAGTTTCATTAAAGCATGAGTTATAATGCTCTAGCAATGAGTTAATTATAACAAATCAACCATGTGTATTACATAAGGTGTCTGTTCAGAACACACAGCCTGCCGGTGTGCTCAGTGGTGAGTGTTGCTCAGGAAACAGGAGGTCTCAGGCTTGACTCCCGGGCAGGGCACAGCCCCTGTTTCGGCTCCATCCCCAGCAGTGGGGGTGCAGGAGGCAGCCGATCGATGATTCTCTTCCATCATTGATATTTCTTTTTTCCCCAAAAAATATATTTTATGTTTCATAAAATTTAATATTGTCACAGTAAGACAAGAGTACTTCCCTAACTTGATAAAAGCTTATTTAAAAATGATGGTGCCCCGCTGGGGGGCTCCCTTGGTTGCAGCATTGTCCTGTAACCCAAAAGGTTAAGGATTTGATCTCTGGTTGGGGATCAAACACTCAACCTTTGATGAAATATCTGGAATTATGTGTGCTAACTGCCAACATTAGTTCCTTGGTGATGGAACTGGAGTTGTTTTTCTGTACAGGAGGCAACCCACTGATGTCTCTCTCTCTGAAACAAAATCAGTGGAAAACATATCTTTGGGTGAGGAGTAACAACAACAAAGGAACATCACCAAGAAACCTCTGGGAAGAGAAGTCCCTGCTGTGGCAGGAGAGATAAGGGGCACCAAGGTTCAGTTTCTTAAAAGGGGTGGGCGTATGCACGGCACCAGCCGATCTGGCTCAGTGGATGGAATGGATGGAAAACACAAAAAGGGGGAACATAAGAATACTGTAATCAATCTATACTACCTAAAGCTTCATTGTTTAAAAAAAATAGCCTGACATTGCTAACAGTTTTCATAATATTGTTTTTTTAATGTTAGAGGGACCTTTTACGAATATTTCTTATGGCAACTTATCAGTGATGACATCCAGCAAATTTATGTTTCACTTAACTTTCTAACTTCTAAAAAATTATTGACTCTATTAAATTATTGAAGGTATAGACTGAATGTTTTTCAAAAATTATGTTAAAACTTAGTCCTGACTGTGATGGTGGGTGGTTTTTGTTGTTGTTTTAATGTTTGGAAACCACTGCATTAAAAAATATGTTTTTATTGATTAGGGAGAGAAAAATCAATTATGAGAGAGGATCATTGATCCTCCTGCACGTCCCACTGGGAACTGAGCCCACCACCCAGGCATGTCCCCTCAGCCAGACATGGGCCCTGGCTGACCTCCAGCCGAGTCAGCACGATGTGTCCGGATTTGGGAGGTGCTTAGGGCCTGAGGGTAGAGTCGGTCTTCACCAACACCCGAACAGAACAGCCCAGCGTGTCTTATAAAAGACACCCCGAGGGCTCCTCTGCCCCTTCTGCTGTGTGAGGACACAGGAGTAGGGGCCGTCTGGGAACCAGAAAGCACTCACCAGGCCCCCAATCTGCCAGCACCTTCATCGTGAGAAATAAATGTCTATGAGCCAGTCGGCCCATGGTATGTTACAGCAGCCCAATGACAGTGTGTAAATATTCCCATTTTTATCAATTTCTATCTAACTTTCTATCATCCCACAAATGTCTGGAACTACGTTAGTTAACCGCCAATATTAGTTTCTTGGTGATGGAGCTTGAGACTTTTTTCTTTTTATAGTAGAGATCTTTTATAATAAACATATGCTTTTTATAAAACAGCATTCTTCCACAATTTGAGATGTAAATTAAATATACCAAAATGTTATTATTTGTAATCTTGGTGGCACATTAATAGATCTTGGCCATATCACTTTTTATTCTTTGAAATATGATTAAGTTTTAAAGAATAAAGGGACACACAAGTTGCTAGTTCATTCCTAGTTGCGGTGCTTACAAGAGACAACCAGTCTGTTTCACTCTCCCCCCCACACACACACACCCCCATCCTCTCTCTCTGAAATAAACATATCCTCAAAACCAGGAGAGAAAAAAATTGTCCTGACATGTCACCTTTCATTGTAACTATATCTTGAAGTTTATTCAATAAAGGAAAAACCAGGGGAGGGGGAGACACTACAAAAACATCCTCAGGCGAGGATTAGAACCAATTAAATTAATTTTTAAAAAGAAATATATTTTATTGATTTTTTACAGAGCGGAAGGGAGAGGAACAGAAAGTCAGAAACATCGATGAGAGAGAAACATCGATCAGCTGCCTCTTGCATGCCCCCTACTGGGGATGTGCCCGCAGCCAAGGTACATGCCCTTGACCGGAATCAAACCTGGGACTTTTCAGTCACAGGCGGATGCTCTATCCAACTGAGCCAAACTGGTTTTGGCTAATTAATTTAAAACTAGAGGCCTGGTGCATGAAAATGCATGCACTGAAGCAGGGGGGGGGGCATTTTGGGGGAGGGTCCCTCAGCCTGGCCTGCCCCCTCTCACAGGCAAGGAGCCCTCAGGGGTGGGAGGCAACCTGGCAATTAGGGGAAGGCAATGCCCCCATCACACCTCTGCTGCTGCCACTGCTGGCAGCTCAAGTCTCAGCAAGCCCTGGTTACCTGAGCCTTGGGTGGCCCTGGGCAGCTAGGGGGCTGAAGGGGGGTCTGGCCACACCATGTGGCTGCTGCCGCCCTGGCTGGGCTGAAGGGACTGGGTGCCACCACCTGTGAGTGTGATGGTCAATTTGCATATTCCCACTTTACTGTATAGGATATCTCACCCTAGCTGGTTGGGCTCAGTGGGTAGAGTGCTGGCCTGTGGACTTAAGGGTCCCAGGTCAAGTCCAGTCAAGGGCACATGCCCAGGTTGCAAGCTTGATCCCCAGTAGGCACAGTGCAAGAGGCAGCTGATCAATGAGTCTCTCTCCCCCTTTCCCTTCCTCTCTGAGATCAATAAAAACATATTTAAACAATAAAACATCTCAAGTAAACCAGAAACAACTTGCAGATATAGAAAGCTCGTATCTACATTAAGGTGCTAATAAAAGAAATTACATAATGACCAACTGAAAGCAGCAAATTAGCCCCAAATCCTTTAACTCCAGTTTTAACCCTATTACAGCCGAAACCGGTTTGGCTCAGTGGATGGAGCATCAGCCTATGGACTGAAGGGTTCCAGGTTCGATTCCAGTCAAAGGCATGGTTGTGGGCACATCCCCAGTAGGGGGTGTGCAAGAGGCAGCTGATCGATGTTTCTGACTTTCTATCCCTCTCCCTTCCTCTCTGTAAAAAATCAGTAAAATATATTTTTTAAAAAACAAAACCTATTACATTATTTTTTATCTTCTCATTGTCAGTTTGAGGATAAAACAAAAACTAGTTAGAACTTGAGAAACTTGTAAAAAAATGCCAAAAGGAAACCGACCTCCTGGTGGTCGTGTTAAGTGTGATAACTTTTCTTCTCCTGTATCACATCTTCCTATACTTTTCCAAATTATCTATACACATGAAAGGCTAACATGCAGTGTCCCTGCAGTTCGACCAAGAGTTCTATCGCTCGCTGCTGACCACCAGGGGGTGGCACAGAACGAAAGGAGTCCAACTCCCCCCCACCCCACCCCCACCAGTAGCTGGAAGTATCAGTCCACATCACCAACCAGGCCTAAGGACCCTATCTGTGCAAGAATTTCATGCACCGGGCCTCATGTATATTTTAATCATGAAAATAGGTTAAAAAACCATTATATTCAATATTGCTTGAATGTGGGACAAGTGTGTATGTTTGATGACAGATACGGAACACTGCCTGGGACAGAGTAGGTGTTTGTTCAATAGGTGAAATGTACTACCTGCTCTCATGTTCCTGCCTCCCCCACCACCTAATCCCCTCCCCCCAAACTTCCCCTTAACAGGAAGCACCTGAAACACTCAATGGCAGAAAGCAGGAGCCTGGGTATGAATGCCTGGCAATAAGCACTCACTATACATGCTTTTGGTCAAAATTAGTAAACTTTATTTAAACTTCAAAAAATAATACACAGAAAGGCAGCTTTAGCTTTGTTCTTGAGGATCAGATGTAACGACCCAGAGCAGGAACTACCCCTAAGAAGTTAAAATCCCCTTTACCCCCAATCAAGCCACAGGCAAGGAGGGATCCTCAATTTGGGGACAGTTGGGTGGTGGGGTAGGAAGAACACCAGCCAGGCAAGTGGGCTCTGAGACAGCACAAGTGGACAACAAGACCAAAGTTCCACTGGAAACAGGACCAAAACGTCAACAGGGACACAAGGAGCTATGTACAAAGGGGCCAGGCTGGCGGCTCGCACCCCACGAGGGAGGTGAGAGATCGCCCCGCACCCTAGCCAGCTGCTGCTGCGCCTTGCTCATCCTCAGTTCTCCTCATCGCTGTCATCCGGGCTGATGGCTGGGCTGGTGAGACTATAGGTGGGGCTAGTGGGCGAGTAGCCAGGGGACGTGGGCGAGTAGGTAGAGCCTTTGGGGGAGGTGGGGGAGTAGGTGGGGCTGGTAGGCGAGTACTTGGGGGAGGTGGGGGAGTAGGTGGGGCTGGTAGGCGAGTACTTGGGGGAGGTGGGGGTGTAGACCGGAGAGGTCGGGGAGTATGTAGGAGATGTTGGAGAGTATTTCGGGGTGGTGGGCGAGTAGGTGGGGCTGGTAGGAGAGTACTTGGGGGAGGTAGGCGAGTACTTCGGGCTGGTAGGTGAGTACTTGGGGGAGGTTGGGGTGTACTCTGGTGAGCTGGGACTGTAGGAAGGGCTGGTGGGGGTGTACTTCGGTGAGGTAGGGCTGTAGCTGGGAGAACTGGGACTGTAGCTGGGTGAGCTTGGGGTATAGGTTGGAGACTGTGGTGTGTACCGCGGACTTGAAGGGGAGTAGCTTGGTGAGGTTGGGGAGTAGCTGGGTGAAGTTGGAGAGTAGCTTGGAGAGGTCGGGCTATAGTTAGGGCTTGTTGGTGTGTAGTTGGGACTAGTAGGTGAGTAACTGGGCGATGTTGGGCTATAGCTGGGTGATGTTGGGGTGTAATTGGGACTGGTTGGAGAATAGTTAGGACTGGTGGGCGAGTAACTTGGGGAAGTGGGTGAGTAACTTGGTGATGTCGGAGAGTAACTCGGAGAAGTTGGCGAGTAGCTAGGAGAGGTGGGAGAATAGCTGGGTGATGTTGGCGAGTAACTGGGAGAAGTTGGAGAGTAGCTGGGAGAGGTTGGCGAGTAGCTGGGAGAGGTTGGTGAGTAGCTAGGTGACGTAGGCGAGTAGCTTGGGGAAGTCGGAGAATAGCTGGGAGAGGTGGGAGAGTAACTGGGGGAGGTGGGGGAGTAGCTGGGAGAAGTCGGGGAGTAGCTGGGAGAGGTTGGGGAGTAGCTGGGTGATGTGGGACTGTAGTTGGGACTGGTTGGAGAATAGGATGGAGAGGTAGGGGAGTAGGAGGGTGACGTGGGAGAGTAAGAGGGACTCTGGGGTGTGTAGCCCCCAGGGGAGCGGGGCTCGTAAGCAGGCGACGTTGGTGAGTAGCTGGGAGACATGGCACCACCTGCAGGAAAGAAGCCGAAAGGAGGTAAGTGATGGAGACCAGCCCCAAAGGAAAGGTCGGGGAGAGAGAACGGGGTGGAGACAGGGACAGCTCACCTGGTGACGGGATGTATGGGCTCGAGGGGCCCGGGGAGCCCGGGGAGCCGGGCGTGGGCGACCATGCCGGGGAGTAGCCCGGGCTGAAGCCGCTGGCGTCGGAAGCAGCGCTGGGAGAGAAGCCGGCGGCCCCTGGAGTCATTCCACTCCCTGCGAGTGAGACGCTACGTTAAAACCAGAGCCGGAGCCTGTGCACAGTCGGCTCTCCATCTCAGGGCAAGTGGGGGCTGTCTGGGAGGCGTGAGGCAAGGGACGCAAACCTAACTCAGCAGGAATGTCATCCACCCACATGGCCTCAGCCCGCGGTCACATTCTCTGGCTTCACAGAAATAAGCTTAACACGTTCAGCGTCCGAGCCGGAGTCCAACGCCCTCCCCAGAGCTCCGGGGCTCCAACCCGGCGACCCTTCGCCCCCCGGCCCCCACTCACCGACACTGGGAGACCAGGCGCCGTAGGCTGGGGTCGCACCCTGGTTCCAGGGCGTCATGGCTGGAGAAATCCCTCCCATGGGACTGGGTGCGGAGCCGAAGAACATGCCGGTGGCTGCAAAAGGCACACAGTGACGTGAGTAACGGCCACCCTCACCCAGGGCTGCCTCTCCTTAAGGCCAGCCAGGTTCTGTGAGCCGAGACCCTCATACTCACGTCCGGCAGCCCCCAATCCGGGGATATTGGTGGGGATCTCCATGCCGTACTTGCACTTCTCTGCATCGAGGAGGAGGTCGAAACACCCCGTGCCAGCGGGAGCGAGCTGGCCCAGCATGATGTTCTCAGACACCCCCTTCATGGGGTCGCTCTCCCCATGCGCAGCTGCCTCCATAAGCACGTCCACCTGAGCGGCCGGAAGAGGGTCAGGCCCCATCAGACCTCCACGCGGTGCTCCAGGGCCGCCCCACCACCACACAGGGAGGACAGCGCCCCCACCACACAGGGAGGACAGCGCCCCCACCACACAGGGAGGACAGCGCCCCCACCACACAGGGAGGACAGCGCCCCCACCACACAGGGAGGACAGCGCCAGCACCCAGCACCTGCTCACTGGGTGGATGCCCTTCTTCCCAGAGACCCCCTCCTCCCACCTGCTCAGTTCTGCTGTTACCGTTTCCTCAAAGGAGCACTTCATGAGCGGCCCGGTATCTTGGCGGTTGACTCCGTGTCGCGTGATGGCCATCAAGTGGCCACGACAGGTCATGGTGTCGCACAAGAGCGCCAAATGCCGGTAATTGACGTAGGAGCCATCGAAGGAGATGACGTGGTACAGCTCCCGCTCCAGGGCCTTCCGCACGGCTTCAATGCCCAGCACCTGGGGGGGGGGGTGTCAAGGCAGAGTAGCTCGGCTCCCAGCTCCTACCATCACACAGACCCCGAGGGCGGCCAGGGAAGCCCCGTGAAAAGCGGATGCAGGCGTACGGACACGGACCAAGGAAAGCCCGCGAGTGGAAAGCACAGAACGCGTCTGCTGCCAAGAGACCCAGAGACCCGGGACGGGCTGCAGGCCCGGGCCTGAGGCTCACCGTGAAGATCTCCACGATGTCATTGGACGTGGTGCGCACAGGGTCCACGTCCTTCTCGCTCAGCACCCGCATCAGGCTCACCCCGTCCGTCTCCAGAATCCACTCCTGCAGGGCCTTGAACTCCCCGTCCTCGGTGATGATGATCTTCTTCTTATTGTCTGTCTGGGGCAGGTGCATGTACACCTGGAGGGCACAGGGGGGGTTCAGGCTGGATGGGCGGCGGGTGGGAGGGAGAGAAGTGAGAGGTACAGGGGCGGCTGGGGAGGGAATGGCAGACCTTGCTGATCTGCTCGATGCCCTGCAGGGTCATATCTGTCAGCATGTTGGACTCAATGCAGCGCAGGAAAACATCGTCATCCATCTTGTCCACCACCTCTTCCTCCTGCAACAAGAGTGAGGTGAGCTCCTGGAATCTTCCCAGGCTCACCTCAAACTCTAGCCTCCTCAGGGACCTAACCGTCAAGTCAGGCCCAGGCGCTCCCCTTTCCGTTCCAGTGAGGTTATCTGTTCTCCAACAGTTCCACAGTACGTTCTCATTTTTCACTATTAAAGCACCAGGCAGCACCCACACCTGCTCAACAAGGAGCTACGCCCACGAATGAAGCCATTAGTCAAACACTTTGAGTCTTGTTACACCTGCTCTCACACTCTTCCTAGGACACAGCAATTCCTACTGTCCAACCTGCCCCCAGCTCTGCCCGCTGCCCGCAGGCCGGAGTGTCAGGGCAGGAGAGAGCCAATGACAGGCCCTGACCCCACGCCAACCCCACTGCCTCAGCTACGTGACTACTACTTCCGATTTCAGAGACTCTCGATGCTAAAAGTTTTGAAAATCATCGCTGACCACAATTACCCATTCCTGTTAGGTGGTGTGACTGGCACCTCAGTGTAGCTCTCAGTGTAGCTTCTCTGGTCATGAACAAGATTTAATGATTTCTTATTGATTTTTTACAGAGCGGAAGGGAGAGGGATAGAAAGTCTGAAACATCCATGAGAGAGACATCGATCAGCTGCCTCTTGCACGCCCCCTACTGGGGATGTGCCCGCAGCCAAGGTACATGCCCTTGCCGGAATCGAACCCGGGACCCTTCAGTCCACAGTCCGACGCTCTATCCACTGAGCCAAACCGGTCTCGGTGATTTAATGATTTCTTATATCTGACTCGTCAAGTTCCTCCTGGGTCCAATTTACCTCCTGCATCTTGTTCTCATCGCTGTTCATGATGCGGATGCGGAGGACCAGCTTCTCTGCGTTGTCATCGTTAAAGATGCAATTCAAGTCATCGCCAAAGCCTGGTGGGAGGAGTCATGAGAAAGATCACACCTACTGGACTCGTTTCCGGTCACGTTCTTCTGCAGCTCTCTCCTCACAGGGTGCTCTCTGCCTCCCCCTCCTTCACAGAACCCTTTGGGAAGGGGGGGGGACACTGAGAGGAAAGGGGGATGGAGAGGGGACTGGAGACGCCGCCTCGGGGACCAGAACCGGTGCGTGGACAGTGGTGAGGGGAGGCGGCTTGTGGAGACTGGAGTGCAGGACACGACAGAGGGGGCCCAGGGAGCCCGAGCGGGGCCGGCTCCCCCCTCACCAGCATTGATCTTCTCAGCAATCTGCTCCATGGTCAGCTTCCGGTCAGTCATGTGCTTCCGGTCCAGCTCCACCCGCAAAAGCCAGGGGGAGATTCGGGCCACATCGAAGTCAGGCATCTCATAGTAGACATTCACCCATTCCTGATCCTCGGCCACCACCGTGCTCTGAGGATTGGGGTCGTAGTAGATGGCTGTGTTGGCGGTCACCTTCCTCAACGTTGTGTGTTCCAGACGGCACAGAATGTCCTGGGAAGAAAGAGGGATCCCTGACAGTGTTTGGGTAGCTCCGACGGCCTCTTCAAACCCTCCTGCAGAGCGAATCCCGAACTCTCTATTCAAGAGAGAGAGTTCCCCTCCTGCCGGCAAGCCCACCCCCAGGTCCTACCTTGGCTCTCTCAGCGTCTCGCGCCGACTGGCCCAGCAGGAAGACAGTAAGTGAGGGTGTCTTTGGCTTCTTGGAAATGTTGATGAGCTCCTTAAGCCGGGGCACCCCCAGTGTCACATTCTTGGCCGACACGCCAGCGTAGTGGAAAGTGTTCAGGGTCATCTGGGTTGCAGGTTCTCCAAGGGACTGTGCAGCCAGGGCTCCCACCATTTCGCCAGGATGGGCCTAGAGCAAAAGCCAGCATCAGAAACAGCCCTCCCCTTTGGGAATGAAAGTGAGATGCAGGCAGGGGTGAAACCTTCTTCTTCTTAAAGGACAGGGGACAGAGGCGTTTGGAAAATGCAGAGACTTGAGAAGGTACCATACCATCTAAATCCCAAATCTCTAAAAGTATGCTAAACTTACAGGATAAATATTCATTTGGTAATAGTCTTCTAAACGAGATGCTCCCCAATGTATTACTTTGAGATATATCGTATTCAATAAAATATAACCTTTTAATTGGAATTATACAGTATATAGCCTTTTCAGATGCGCTTCTTTCACTTCATCGTTATGGATTTAAGGTTCATTACTTGCCTTTTTAATGCTTGATAGCCTATCACTTTTTATCATGAAATAATATCCCCTTGTATGGCCATACCAATTTGGTTTATTCATTCATTAATATGAGAACATTTAGGTTGCCTCTATGGCTTTGGCTATTATGAATAATGCTACTATAAACATTTGTGTACAGATTTTTATGTGGAAATACACTTTCAATTCTCTCGGGTATATTCCTGGGAATGGAATTGCTATGTCGTATGGTAACTGTATATTTAAACTTTATTTTAAAATGTTTTGTAGTATTTCCTAATGAACTTTAATTATTTAATTTATAAAACTAGATTTAGATCAAATGACTTATAAAGCATGCCTATAATCATAATGCTTCTCTCCTTCAATTAACCTATAAATCCTTAAAGACAGTAATGGTATATTCCAGTACCTATAAATCTCTTTTCTGCTTCCTTCAATTCTGACCCTTAGGACTGCTAAGGAATAAAGGTATAAAACCTCAAACAGCCCTAACCGGTTTGGCTCAGTGGATAGAGCACTGACCTGCAGACTGAAGGGTCCCAGATTCGATTCCAGTCAAGTGCATGTACCTTGGTTGTGGGCACATCCCCAGTAGGGAGTGTGCAAGAGGCAGCTGATTGATATTTCTCTCTCATCGATGTTCCTAACTCTCTATTCCTCTCCCTTTCTGTAAAAGATCAATTAAATATATTTTCTAAAAAACCCTCAAACACAGGAGCTGGCACACAGCAGACTCACAATGAGTGAGAGCTATTATTAGGTGTCTGTGGGCAGAAGCGGGCTGTTCTCAAGAACCCCAGAGAGGTCAAAGGAGAAAAACAAGACTGAGGGGAGATGACACTCACAATGGCTTGGTTGAACTTGGACTCAATCTCTCCAAGCAGCCAGTCGAAGGCCTCTCCACTGAGCCGAAATTCCTCAGCCATGCGGCGGGAGCACAGCGTGGACCGAAGGTGAATGTTGAAGAGCAGAGTGGCGTTTTCCTGGGCCTGCCGGCTCAGTGGGTCGTCCCCATTCACAATCACCAGCTTCTTGCTCAATTCCTTGACTCCTGGGAACCACATGAGGGGTGCAGTTTGTAGACCAGGGACCACAGACTCCTGACCGCTCTCCTTGCCTGGAGGCCTCAAAGCAGGTACTCACCCTCTACCACCTTGATGGGGTGCAGGTCTGAGGGAAGGCGAGGGTTGATATGAAAGATTTTCTGAGCATTCCAGATCATGCGCAGCAGGTTACAGGGGAGCACAACCTGAGGCAGGAGCAAAGGGAGGAAGGATCACACGTTGGGGACAGACACACAGGGAACACTTCTCCAGCCCTGCCCTTCCTGTCCACACGCACCTTGCTGTCCCCAGTCGGGAAGATGACCCTGAGCACCTCCCGATCCTCACGCATTTTTTCAAATTCCCGCTCCAGCTCGTTCTGAATGTGTGCATTGCTCAGCACGTCCTTCACCAGGTCCTCCTGCAGAGTGCGCCGCAGGGCCCTCTCGTTGGTGTAATCAAAGCGGAACCTGCAATGACAGGGCGTGGGGTCAGGACCAGGTGGGCTCTGGGGCCTGATCTCTGCAAAGGAGCACGGTGAGGCTCCCAAAGGTGCACATTCTTCAGAAACAGAGCTTTGGAGTCGAGAATCCTGGGCAGGGAAATGTAAGCTCTCGGCCGGAGGGCTGCAACGAGGACCTGAGCCTGTGCCATGCCCTGTACGCTTGCTCTGTGCCATCACCGGGAACAAAGCAGCGATGGGTCTCAACTCTGCCACAGCACAGGCTGCTGTCGGGGGGGGGGGCGGGGGGCGGCGCAAGGACCACTGCAAGACACTTCCCGGGTGATCTGTGTGGGAAGGGGAATCCTACAACTCTGGCCTGAGCTGCTGGAGGGAGAACCACCCGCCTGCCACCTCCTCACTTCTTCTCAAAAGCCTTGTTGGAAGGCTTAAGGGTAGCCAGGTTCTGGAACTCCACGCTCTCGCCCGCCAGGCCGTCCTCGCCGTAGCGCAGCTGCACCACCTGGTTGATGGAGTTGCGCACGGTGGCGTCATACTTCACCATCACCGACTCCATGGACTTGATCAGCCGCCGCTGGATGTATCCTGGAGGGAGGTAATCAACTATGGGACCCAAGGCAGGAAGAGGCTGACAAAGCCCAGGAGTCCTCCCCAGCTCAGGATGAGCCGTGCTGGTTACTCTGGAGCCTTAACCGACCTGATCCTCGGAAGAGCCAGCTAGTAGCCCATCATCCCTGAGGTCTCGTACGAAAGGCCAAGTCCACCACCAAATGGAACCAGGGCCCAGCAGTCTCTTAGGAACCACTCCCAGGCGACAGGTCAGCAGCAATCAAATAAGGGCATCTGCCTAGCTCTGGGGCTTTAGCCCCTATATTTTCCATGAAGGCCAAAATCATATCTCTGGGAATAGAAGATTTTAGCCCGAGGACCCCCAGTCCCCACCCCCATGCACTTTTCTGCCTGTGATACACCCTGGCACCAGCCAGGGAAAACCCTGGTTCTGAAGGCCTCACCAGTCTCGGCAGTCTTGACAGCTGTGTCGATGAGCCCTTCACGCCCCCCCATGGCATGGAAAAAGAACTCGGTGGGGGTGAGGCCAGCCAGGTAGGAGTTCTCCACGAAGCCACGGCTCTCAGGCCCGTAGTCATCCTTGATGAAGTGAGGCAGAGTCCGGTGCTTGAATCCAAACGGGATCCGCTTGCCCTCCACGTTCTGCTGCCCGACGACAGCAATGACCTGGGGAAGACGAGGTGGGGGTCTCACTCCCTCTGCCTCAGAGCGGGTTCCCAGAGCCGTTCCCCACACTTTCCCTCCCCTCCCGACCTTGTGTGGCCTCGTCTGAAAAGACAAGGCTCCCACCTGGGAGATGTTGATCTTGGAACCTTTGGCTCCAGACACGACCATCGACTTGAAGTTGTTGTACTCAGACAGCGATTTCTGGGCAGAGGAGCCGGTCTTGTCTCGGGCGTCGTTGAGAATGCGGTTCACCTGGTTCTCAAACGTCTGCCGCAGGGTGTTCCCCGGGGTGGGCTCCAGCTCGTTGTTATGTGCCTTCTCGATAACCTGGGTGCAAAGATGCAGGCAGCGCTCTCAGTGAAGCAACGATCGATCCCTGTCTTACTCCCCCCCTCTCTAACCCGCACACCCTCTTGGTTAATTAAGGTCCAAGTCCACGAAAGGTTCCTGTTCTGTCTTTGCCCGGCCTCCCCTCTCACCTCTATTACATCCTGCTTGGCCTTCTTGATAGTGTTCTGGATGTCCTGGTAAGTCTTGGAATCAGCAATAGAGTCCCCAATGCCAATGGTATGACCTAGAGATAAGGAGAAGCATCAGCAACACCTTCTTCGGTCTCCCAAGAACCAGGGGACAGAATCACAGCCGAGAGAAAAGGAGGAGGGACACCCAATCTAAGGACCGAGAAAGGGATGGCAGAGAACAGTGAGCAGTGGCGGAGGACTCACAGTGGGCGTGGCTCGGCAGATCAGCCCGAGGACCCCCAGCCCCCTGTACTCAGACCCGTGCTCACCCTCAATGAGGAGCCAGTTGTTAATGACAGTCTGGATGTTGGAATAGAAGAGGCGTGTGGTGTCGTGACCCATCTCTAGGTAAGAGATGTGGACCAGCGAGCCAGCCGACGTGCCCAAAGACTTCTTACACAGGATGCCCATGATCAGCTCCCCATTCTCCACCACCACCTGCAGACAGAACACCCACTCGAGGCCCCTGCTGGGTTCCCACGTCCAAGTCCCGTCCCCACACATCCAGAAGCCGGGCCCTACCTTAGTGTCCCCAGGAGAGATGTGCTTGTAAGGGCCGCTGTCCTCGTCGTCGGGGTGGGTGCTGTGGGTGCGGATACAGTTGATGTGGCCGGGTATGATGAGGGAGAAGATCTGCTTGCCTGTCCACAGGGGCCGGGGCTTCAGGATGGCCGGCTGTGGGACCTTTCCGTCCCATGTGGACAGGAACATTAGGAGGTTCATCACTTCACCCTGTGATACAGAGCAAGGAAGGTGGGAACTTAGAAATGCAGGCCTCGGCTCTTGGAAGGAAATGCCAGGGGAGGCTACCCTGCCCAAGAAGGAAAGCAAGATTTGGGAGGCAAATAAATAAAGAAAAATGTTTTCCAAAATTTTAATTTAAAAATTTCATTGTCAATGAGACTAAAAAAACACACCATATAAGTTATAAGTATAAATTACTTATAACAATTAGGAAATAAGTGAAAGTAAAAAGTAGATAAACAGAATTTCAACAAGGTCACTTATTTTCCCTTCACCTTTACTTCCCAGACAATACCGCAATTGCGTGACATTTTATGGAATTAAGTGGGGAGCCCAAGTCCTACATCCTTTTGGCCTCTGATCTTTCCTAACTTACATTCCTTCCACCTCACAAGCAAGATAATCTCACCACAGGCCAGGACAGAGCAAATCAGGGCCAACGTCACAGTTCTCCCCCCCCCCCCCCCGCCCCCCGCCCCCCGCCGGCCCTGCCCGCCCAGCCAGGCCGCCTCCCCGGGACACACCCGCTCCAGGAAGACGTCTCTCTTGGTGAACTTGCGCACTGCCGTGAGGGTGTCCTGCACGATGCCCATGACGGGGCGATTGCTCTGGGGGGTGACGATCATGCGTGGCACCATGGCCAGCTCCTGGATCTCGGCCCGCGTCTCGAGAGACTGTGGAAGGTGCAAGTTCATCTCGTCCCCGTCGAAGTCGGCATTGTACGGCGTGGTCACGCTGCAGTGCGCGGGAGAAGTCAGAGCCGGGAAGACGCCCGCCGCCCGCAGTGACGGCCCAGGCAGCAGCCCAGCCCCAGGGTGACGCCCTCAGCCAGCGGACTGACCTGAGGTTCAAGCGGAAAGTCGACCAGGGGAGGATGCGGACCCGATGGCCCATCATGGACATTTTATGCAGAGTCGGCTGCCGGTTGAAGATAACAATGTCCCCATCGCACATGTGCCGCTCCACCTGGGGAGGGGAAGTGGGAAAGGCTTGGGGGAGGGAGTATGCTAAGGGTGAAATGATGGTGGACCTAAAATGCCTTGCAGATGGAAAGGGATACTTGGTATAACTCCACTAGAAACACTTATCAACCACCCTCTGTGGGCCGGACCCTGACAGACAACCAGATTATCAGAGATGACTGAGGACAGTACCCACCAACCGCAGGGAACTCAGTCTGGGGGGAAATTAAGAGATCCTAAGCGAGAAGCCTCTGCTCTTTGCTCCCTCTTCCCTGCCATCTGTGCCCCACACGCTGCCCTTGGGTTTCTCTGACTCCCACCCAGAATGTCCGTGGCCAACAACCACAATCTAGCCGAGAGCAGCAGGTTTTTGAAAAGAGTCAATGAGTCTGGACCCTAATGAACAGGACAGCCACAGCCAGCCCACGTCAGCCAGCCCCACCCCAGACAGCTTCCTGCTCGGGCGCGCACGAGGCCCTGGCCTGTTCCATACCTTATAACCCGTCTGCAGGTGAAGGTCACTGGGCTTGGGGTGGAATCGCAGGTCGATGCGATCCCCATTGTCTCGGATGATGTACTTGGCCCCTGGGTACTGGCTGTTCCCCCTGCGTACTAGCTCCTGAAGTCTAGGAAGGAAACAGAAGAAATAAACAAAAAATTCCCCAGAAGCCCCTATTGGTGTTCCCCAAAGCAAAGCCAGCTTCCAAACTTCAACGCTCCCCTCGGCTCACTCCGAGCCCGTTACCCTCCGGTCTCCCCCCAACTCCGGGCAGGACTGCACTGAGCACACCTGTCGATGTTGAAGGGGGTGACGATCTCTGCAAAGGTCATGTTGGCGGCAATGGAGCGAGGCACGCCAACCTGGTCGATGGAGAGGTTGGGGTCGGGGGTGATGACAGTGCGGGCCGAGAAGTCCACTCGCTTGCCCATCAGGTTCCCTCGCACACGGCCTTCCTTGCCCTTTAACCGCTGCTTCAAGGACTTGAGGGGACGCCCGGACTTTTGCATGGCCTGTGAGCAGACACAGGGCGAGCGGCACCCCAGCGGTCAGCACGGGCCCCTCCTCCAGAGCTCGGCGGCCGCGTGCGCCCCCACCCTTTCCCCGCGCCCGGAGCGGGGAGCGCGCCGACTCACGCGAGGCAGGCCGGGCAGCTCGTTGTCCACCATGGTGGCCACGTGGAACTGGAGCAGCTTCACGTCCTCGGCAATGACGTGGGCCGCCGCGCCGTTCTGCTCGTTCCGCCGCAGCTGATTGTTGATCTTCACGATGTCGGCCAGTTTGTGAGTCAGGTCGTCCTGAGGCAGGGAGTCGGCACAGTCGCAATCCAGCCCCCACTGAGCACTGGGCACCTCTGGCGGCGTCTCCCCTCCCCGAGAGGCAGGGCCGACCTCTCCTCTCAGGTACAGAAGCGCCTTCATGAACTGGGACCACCTTAGGGACCTTATTCAAGGTCCACAGCTAGCAAGTGGCAGGATATTTTCAGACTCAGATGATCTGTCCGTCATCCAAGCACACTGTACTCCACCACTGGCTCCTGTACACATTGCCCCCTGACCCCCGGGGCCCCTCCCCTCCGACGCCTGCCAGTCCGCTGAGAGGAAGAGTCCAGAAGGCACTGACCTGGTTGCGGGCAGAGCCCTGCATCACCACAGCAGGCCGCACCGAGAGCGGGGGCACAGGCAGCACGGTGACGATCATCCACTCGGGCCGGGCGTAGCGCGGCTCCATGCCCAGCACAAAGCACTCCTCGTCCGAGATGCGCTTGAAGATCTCATGCACCCGCTCAGGACTCAGCAGGATCTTCTTCTCTTGAGAGTCTTCATTGACGTGCTTCCACTCGGCATACAGCTCCAGGCCTGAGCGCCGGATCCTGGGCTGGTACCGCCCACAGCCACCATGGCCCTTCCGAGGAAAACGAGGCGCCTTTAGAACCCAGGGATCGGGCCACCTCCTCCACAGCCGGCCAGCCTCTAGGACTGCCTCTCCCTGCCTCCCCACAGGCCTCCCAGCCCCAGCTACCTTCTCTTTGGTCAAATCCTCGTCGCCTTCAGGTTGCTCCACGCCAAACTTGTTGTCCATCTCCTCCCCCCCCTCGCAGATGTTTTTGCCCTTGCAGAGGTCATAGACGTGAGTGAGCCGCTTCTTGGGCTGCCCCTTAGACTTGGCCAAAATGTCCTTGATCTTTGGGTTGTTCTGGGGACAGAGCAGAGCAGTGTCAGGCGGACCTGCTCCTCTGCCTCGCACCACGTAACCCCTCCCCGAGGCCACGGCCCAAACCCACTCACCGAGTCCACAAGCAACTTGGAGCAGAAGAAGCAGACACAGCGCAGAACTTTCATTGTCTTGACCAGGAAGCCCACGTGAAACACCGGCTTGGCCAGCTCAATGTGGCCGAAGTGGCCAGGGCACTCTGTCATGTTTCCTGTGGGGACACCACCTAACGTTTCTCTCCAGCTCTCACCGCGAGACCTGGTCTCCAGGTGTTTCCACCCAGGCCTGGTTTTCCTTAAGGACATAAGCTCCTCCTTCCCTTCATGATTCCACACAGAACACCCCCCACCCCCCACCCCCACCCACACACTCACCTGCACATGTCTGGCAGCGGCCAGTCCGCTCAATCACCCCTTGCCTCGGATCCATAAGCCCCCCAAGCTTGGGGCGGCCTCCCTCAGTTGTCTCAGGGTACTTGATACCACCCTCTGTCACAGACATTCGCTTCTGAAAGGAAAAGGCCAATAACAACTAAATAGGATTCCTTGTTTCCAGACCTGACATACCTAAAACCTCAAAGACCCCCAAACGACTGACGGAAGATTAAACAAGTTTACCTGGAGGGAGGGCAGTGGGGGGATCAGTATGTGAATCCCCCTGGAAATCACCAAAACTGAGATCACAAGTCAAAACCTGTCCGAGTCACTGAGTTAGCCGAGTTAGGGGAAGTGATCAGACCAGCACTCGGTTAATCTCAAGCTCTACAGAAGTTGCTGCTTCTAGGACATGAACATCAGACACCTCCAGATTGAATTCTAAGCTACTAACACACAGGATTGAACAACAAAAAAATAAAAATAAAAATTGTTTTAAGAAAACACACACACACACACAGGCAAACACCAACAATGCCTGTTTCTTCCCCAAAGCTGACATCAAGCCCAGAATCAGCCCCTGGCAGAAGCCTCTGTTCCCACTGGAATGGCACAGGTGTCCTGCTTCAAGACATGCCTGTCAACTCTACAATGTCAGGTACCCATCCTCAAAACCTCCCCTTCTCAAGGGTCTGGCCAGCATGAACCCCTCCATGTTCAGAAATACATAGAAAAAGAAGCCTAAGTGACCATGACAGCTGGTTCACAAATGACCAGTTGACCAGTTGCTATGACATGCACTGACCACCAGGTGACAGATGCTCAATGCAGGAGCTGCCCCCTGGTGGTCAGTGGGCTCCCGCAGCCAACCTTCAGTGGCAGCCAAACTCCCGCAGTCTTTACCCCTGCCCAGGCAGCCCCGATTGGGACTAGGCAAGACTGCCCGGTTGGCCCTAATCACTGGCCAGGGCAAGGGACCCCGCCCGTGCACGAATTCGTGCACCAGCCTCCAGTTTTATAATGAGGCAGGAGAGTCAGGAGAGCCAGGAGCTAGAGTGAAGGGTTGGTGGAAATTATTTGGAGCAGATGTAAACCCAGTTACCTCGAGAGACGAAGGCAGAGGCAAGGTCTAGAGTTCTGAACGAGGTGGAGCCAGGACTCACTGGCACCGATCCAGCGACAGAAAGGTTGAGATGGAAGAGCTCAGAAGCAGATGTGAATTAAGAAGATATTTCTGCCCTGGGCTCAAGGTCGGTTGAGGAAACCAACAACCAAAGACTTAAAGTAGGTAAGCTTTCCGGTCCACCACACTGCCAAAGGGAAGACTCAGACACGAGAAACCTGCGGCTGGTGACGTGACCTGCTGGAGGAGCCAGCTCACAGCCCTTTTAATCCGAAACGTGCGCTCCCCATTCTGCCGTGCGGCAGCATACGTGACGGTTTAACCTCTAGACACGTCTTCTTGGTGCCAGGCCCCTGCCAGCGAATCCATTCTCTTTTCACAATTTATAAAATACATGCCACTGTCTTTATGTTACAGATTACAAAACTGAGGCCCACGGTCATGCGACTAGAAAGCATTAGACCAGAATCTGCCGTGCATTCTTTCCACTGCATCGTGCTGGGAGAAACTGGTGAATCCAAATCAGCAAAGGAGAAGGATTATGAGTGCTTATTATACAGCCATCTCCTTCCACGACCACCGCGCCCCCACACCACTCCTGACGAGACCCTTCTCTGACTTGGCTTGTTGGCCCAGCTCTCTTCTCACCTCTCTGGCTGCTGCTTAGTCTCCCCCACTGCCTTGGTCTGCTGTGCCCACCCCCCACAGCCCTCTGTAGGCCACCCCATGATTTTCACTATGTGCCGACGAGGTCCGCATTTCCTTCAGGCATCACCCTTCTTTTGGATTTCACATATGGAACTACTACTAAGCCTCCTACTGATAAACCAGATTCAACACGTCTAAAATCACACACCTTTTCCACAAAAATCTCTCCTTTTCCTTTAAAAAAAAAAAATATTTTATTGATTTTTTAGAGCAGAAGGGAGAGGGATAGAAAGTCAGAAACATCAATGAGAGAGAGAAACATCGATGAGCTGCCTCTTGCAGCCCCCCGACCCCCCCCTGCAGGATGTGCCCGCAGCCAAGGTACATGCCCTTGACCGGAATCGAACCCGGGACCCTTCAGTCCACAGTCCGACGCTCTATCCACTGAGCCAAACCGGTCTCGGCTCTCCTTTTCCTTTAGTCCCCTCCAAGATAGTGGCACTCAAGACCCAAACCAATACTTAGCCTTCTCACTGCTAGGTCTGATGGAATAATTGAATGAACACCCCCACCCCTGGAACTGACCTTTAGCCCACTTGCTAAGACCACATTCCACTTGCTAAGACCATTATCTTTCCCCTCAGGATTCACCCAGAGAATTCCCCATTCAGAAAAAGCCCTCCTAGAAAAAGTCCCCCTAGAGTCCTTTAAAAATCTGACTCGCTGTGTAGCTCAGTGGATAGAGCGTCGGCCTGTGGACTGAAGGGTCACAGGTTCAATTCCGCTCAAGGGCATGTACCTTGGTTGTGGGCACATCCCCAGTGGGGGGCGTGCAGGAGGCAGCTGATCCATGTTTCTCTCTCATTAATGTTTCTCTCTATTCCTCTGTACAAAATAAACAAATGTATATATTTTTAAAGATCTGATTCCCTGTCCCTGGATGCTGGCGCCATTTTGGGGCTCAGCCATCTGGGTGTCCAGATTACCTGATTCATAATTCTTTACCCTTTTGACTTTGTGTGCTCCTCCGTCATCAGCCCTAACACTGACGTCAGGCATGAAACAGCAGAACGAGCGGGGGTGGAGGTCAGAGGCTCCTGGTTTAGAATCAGGAACTACATAATCAATAAGCCCAAGATGTAATTACCCTATCATTCCCTAAGGACTGGCATATCTCATCTGTAACTACTAAATATTTGAGTTTTGTCCCTCTTCTCCATTCCTCCCACCGCTGCCCGAGGCCAGGCCTTTCCTGCGTGGCCCATATCAGAGCATCCCAAGGGCATTAACCTGTGTCTCTCCAATCCACACACGCCACAATGGGGGTGTTCTCTCTAGAATGGAGATCTAGTCTTCATACCCTCTTATCCTTTGTCCAAATTCAGTAAGACAGCTTACAAAAGGGTTTCCCGGTGTTTTCGCCTTCCCTGTGGTCCCCTATCACCTAGCTTGTGTGCTGCACTCCTCTGGGTGTTGGTGCATGTCATTACACATGCTGAAAATGTCCTTCTCCACAAAACAAACCGCTATTTAAAGACTCAACTCGGGCATTACTTCCCTTTTTTCTTTTCTTTTGGTTAATCATCACCTGTGGAAACTTTTCCATCTTTTAGAGAGAATGGAAGGGAGAGAGAGAGACAGAAACATCAATGTGAGAGGAGCACATAGATTGGTTGCCTCCTGCACTCGCCCTGACCAGGGGCTGGGCAGGAGCCTGCAACCAAGGTACATGCCCTAGACTGGAATCGAACCTGGGGCCTTTCAGTCCTCAGGCCAACACTCTACCGGAGCCAAACCGACTAGGCCGGGCATTAATTCTTTAAAGCCTTTCCACAGCCTCCCAAGACACAATGGCACCACTTCTCTGGGCTTCTGCAACCCCTCTATCCCTGAACATCTCATTAAATGAAATTATTACTGGGGTCTGTCTTGCCCATAGATTTTAAGCATCTCTTGGGCAGGCAGCATTTCGCTACCGTCCTGGATCCCACGGCTCCCCATAAAGGTTTGTTAAACTGAACTAAACTACTTAGGACCTTCCAAGATAGGGAAGCACCCTCAAAGAACTTGGAAAAAAGGGACAGATTGTCCCCTGCCAGTCAAACCAGTAATCCCATAATGGATCTGACTGGCCACAGCTGGGCAGAATTAAAATGTTCTACAGCTGCAAGGCTGAAGAGGTTCTGAGCTCCCATGACACGCATCAACATGACCTGATGACATCTCAGGGAGACACGTTGGAGGGTGCCGAGTTCTCGAAGTTGGAACCCCATTAGCTGCACTGTGAGAAACACAGGGAGTTTGCTCACCTTGAAGGAAACACAAAAAGCCGAAGCAGGTCTGAATCTGGCTGTGAAGAGAGTTACTAAGGGAAATCTCACTTAAAACTTTTCACCTCCCTCTGCTCCAAGTTCATGCTGACCAAGCCAACTACCTTCTAGGGACTAATTCTGCTTCCAGGCATTGAGACTGGGCCAGGGGCTGTCCTGGAATGTTCTGGACCGTCCCTCTACCATAAATTAACAAACTGTCATTCTGGATCATATACAAACTAGTTTAGCCCCCAACCCTTTATCCAAACACTAGGTCTCACTATCCACACGATGGAGTTAGTATCCTGAGGCGTGGCTGGTCCCAGGTGCCCCTGAGGTCACAGAACAAGAGGTGTGCTCTAAATTGTCAGTAAAAACTCATTCTCTTTCCTCTGCCTTTAGCAAGTACACAAGGTCCTTTACAACTTGGCTTCAAACCATTCTTACAACAGATTTTAAAATACATATATATTTTTTTTCTTAAAATATACTTTTATTGATTTCAGAGAGGGAGGGAGAGGGTGAACATCAATGAGAGAATCACTGATCGGCTGGCTACCTCCTCCATGCCCACCGCTGGAGACTGGGCCCGAAACTGGGCATGTGCCGACCAGGAAATGAATCCAGCCCCCCGGTTCATAGGTCAATGCGCAGCCACTAAGCCACGCTGGCGGGGCAACAGCTTTAACAGGTATCTTTCCATCCCATTTATGCTTCCACTGCCAGAGTTCTCAAAATTCCCATCTTCACACGCCCCTCCTTCTCAGTAAGCGTCTCTTCACTCTTTAAGGCCCTGGCCAGGAAGCTCAGTTGATTAGAGCATCGTTCCGTTTGCCATAATTAGGTACTCAGTCCAATTTTTAATTACTTTTTTACACATTTCTCTCTCCCACTGGACTGCAATCCTTGAAGGCAAGGACTATTTTATTTATCCTTTCCATCCTCAGCGCCTAGCACAGTGACCAGCACATGGTAGAGGCTCAATAAATATCTGTTGCATGTATAGGAAATCTCTTATTAGATTGTAAGTAATTGGAAGACAAGGATAACTTTTCTGGTTCACCAATGTAGCCCACACTACCTAAAAGACAGTGTGGGCTATTACTGTCTTAAATCCTTCTTGGAAAAAGCTGGGGTATAAATAAATTAGGATATGCTTTCCATGGAAGACAGTTGCTTTTAATGAATAGGAGTCAATATCTTCAAATGTATTCACGCACCTTTCCCCTGACTTTGCACAAGCTTTTCATAAACCCCAGCACCAAACCTCCTTGCTTCCTTCCTCTTATTTGGCAACATCAAAACACTTTTTTTCTCCTTCCTTTTGAAAGGAAAGGAGAGGGAGAGAAAAATACTGATGTGAGAGACACATTCATTGGTCTCGCATGAACCCATCCGGGAGCGGAAACCTGGGCATATACCTTGACCAGAAATCGAACCTCTTTCGTGCATGGGACGACATTCCAACCAACTGAGCCACTGGCCAGGGCCGAACACCTTTAACAGCGAAGACAATAGCTTTCCCTTGCAGCCAATTCTGAGCCCTCAGTATCTCAAATACTCCCCCCCTCAAGACTTATGAGAAAATACTCTACTCTTTTTTTTGGTATTATTTTTTTATTCTTTAAAGTATTACAAATAGCAGTACAAATGTTTCCTTTTTTCCCCTCCCACTGACCTCCCCCCAGCCTCCCCTACCTCCAGCACATGCCCTCACCTGTCCCCCCCCCACCCAGTGTCTTGTTTCCATTGGTTATGCTTATATGCATGCACACAAGTCATACGGTTTATCTCTTACAGCCCCGCCCCCCACCCTCCCCTGTCTTCCCACTGTAGTTTGACAGTCTGTTCAATGCTTCTTTGCCTCTGTATCAATCTTCCCCCGCCGCCCCGTTTCTTTTCTTTAAAAAAATCTTGCATCTGCATACTGGAAATAAATGTATAAGAACAAAAAAAATGTTTGAGTCTCAGTTTCAACATCCAACTGTTCTGAGTCCCAGTTTCAATGTCAAATAGTTCCTTATGTGTACATGTCAACAATGGTATCTGAAAATACTCTACTCTTAAATATATGTTACATGAGAGGATCCTTACCCATCCTCCTCCTCCTACCCAAAGTGGAAATTTCGTTCCCTCAAAACTAGCCAGTGTGACTTGATTGGAGCGTCGACCATGCAACATAAGGCCATAGGCTCAACGCCTGGTCAGGATACGTGACCAGGTTATGACTTCAATCCCTCCCCCTAGTTGGGGTGCATATGGGAGGCAACCGATTGATGCTTCTTTCTTTCTTTTAAATATATTTTATTAATTTTTTACAGAGAGGGAGGGAGAGGGAAAGTCAGAAACATCGATGGGAGAGAAACATCGACCAGCTGCCTCCTGCACACCCCCCCACTGGGGATGTGCCCGCAACCATAGTACATGCCCTTGACCGGAATCGAACCCGGGACCTTTAGGTCCACAGGCCGATGCTCTATCTACTGAGCAAAACCAGTTTCGGCTTCTTTCTTTTTAAAATTTATTTTAGAGAGGGAGAGAGAGAAACATCAATGTGAGAAACTTCTATCGCTGTCTTTCTCTTCTCTCTCCCCACTCCTTTCTCAAATCAATAAAAGCATATCCTCAGGTTAAAAAAACAACAGGAGCACTATAAAAACAGCAAGCAATGACACCTGTAAGTCTTGTGAACCACCTTTCATGCTTTTTAAAAAATGAAAATGTTCTAGTTTTTCATAAATGGGCCCTCATTCTGCATCCTGCTCAGTAACGCTTTCATTTATCCAGATATCTGAACTTATCGGTCCAGTGCCTTAGTGTCTCAGCAATTTTCACAACAGTCCCTAGACAAAAACACCACTTTCTCAGTACTTAGATCCAAACAGCTTAAGTATTTATGTCCTACCAACTTAACAGCCATTTGAAAAAATACACTAAATTGAGAAAAACATTTTTAATATATTAAAGCATTTCCCCCAAATACCACCATTATTCACTTATGATACCTGCTGGGTGGGCACTGCATAACTTCCCAATTTTAGAATCAGATTGAACAGGACCACCCTATTTCTTGCTCTACACTGATCTTGCCCAGAATTTAGCAACTGCTAAAAACCCAAGCTTCACAAAGATATGATGCCATCTGAAAGGGTTTGGTGCCACCTAATGTTGAAAAGGAGCTACCTGGCACTAGTAGTTCCAGGTGAGCTTGTTTCCAGAAAATTTAAAATCGCTCACTGGGCACCTGTGAGTTTGCTGCAGAGCCTCAGCAGTTTGGGATTTAATCTATTGGGAAGGTCTTGTTCTACTGTAAGAATAGAACCTGAGTTATTCAATAGGATTCCTCTTAGTAAACTAATATTTAGGAAATTTCAAACAATGTTGCAATAAAATACTTCTACATGTATCTTTGTGTACTTGTCCAATTATTTCATTCACTCATTTGACAAACTTTTTAATTACATGCCTTATGTGCCAGGCACTATTTGAGACGCTGGAAGAAGAGAGTGAAACAGGCTCATGAAATTGACATTCTATTGAGGGAACCAAAAACACACACAGAAAAACGTATTCTCTCGGGTAGTGACAGATTATGGAATAAAATAAATCAAGACCAGGGGTTACGGGCCCATGTGACTCCGTGGTTACGCATCAACCCAGGAACCAGGAGGTCAGGGTTTGATTCCTGATCAGGGCCCAGGCCTGGCTTACGGGCTGGACCCCCAACAGGGGTGTGCAGGAGGCAGCCGATCAACGATTCCCTCTCGTCACTGTTCTATTTCTCCCCTCTCTCTGAAATCAATATATATATGTATATGTCATTTTTTTTAAAGACTGGGTTGGTAATAGAATGCAGAAGGATGTCATTTAAATAGGATGGTCAGGAAAGAGTTCCCTTGATATAGCATCTGAGCAGAGAACCTACTGATAATGTAAAGGAATAGGCCTGAGGGAGTCTGGGCAATGCTGTTCTGAGCACCAGGAACAGTGAATAAAATCCTTAGGGGGGGAATGAGCTTGTAATATTGGAAAAAACAAGCAGATCAGTGTGGTTACAAAGGAGCAGAGAGAGGAGAGGAGATGGAGCAGCAAGCAGGGGCCAGATCATACAGGGCCACAGAGGTCACGGTGAAGGGGCTTGGACCCTTTGAAGAGGATCAATAAAGGAGAGAGATGAGGACTGGCTCCCTCTAGGGGCTCTGCATCTGGACAGAGAAACAACTGGGGCTGGGCTCCTGCAGTCCTCTCGGGAAAGATGGTGGTGGGGTAGACCACGGTGGTTGAGATGCACATTCATAAATGGGTGGATTCCAGATTTATTTTTAAAGGCAGAATTGATAGATTGGCAGATGGACTGAATGGAGGTTGTAAGAAAAGAGAAGAATCAAAGACGGTTTTTGGCCTGAGCATTTAGATGAATAGTGGAGCCATTGCTTAATTGCTAAAGGCAACATTAGGGGAAGGGACATATTCAAGAAGTAGTAGTACTATACTAAGGAATATTCCAGCTAAACTACTCACAAAACTGTCACTCTCCTCCCAAAAGGTTGTATCAATTTATCCTCCTACCAACAATAGATAAGCATGCCTATATCCCAATATTTTTGCCAGCAAGGGAAAAAAATGTTAATTTGCATGTTATTAGTAAACTGAATATTTTTTATTGGCCATTTGTACTACTCCTGTGAACTGCCTATTCATATCTTTTAATCATTTGTCTAGTAGACAGATGTGTGCTTTTCTTATTGATCTGTAAGTGTTCCACGTATGTTAATAAGTCTAATCCTATCTGCAAATATCTATTTTTTAGCTACCCATGGAGTCTCTGATAAACAGAAAAGGCTCTTTATGCAGGCACTCAATAAAATATACCTATAATGAATTCATTACTATTGAGGGTTTCTATCCCTGGTATCAACCCCTCAAAGCTTTCTATATTTTTTATTTTATTTATTTTATTTTTTTATTTTTTTTTTAATATATTTTATTGATTTTTTACAGAGCGGAAGGGAGAGAGATAGAAAGTCAGAAATATCGATGAGAGAGAAACATCAATCAGCTGCCTCTTGCACGCCCCCCACAGGGGATGTGCCCGAAGCCAACGTACATGCCCTTGACCGTAATCGAACCAGGGACCCTTCAGTCCGCACTCCGACGCTCTATCCACTGAGCCAAACCGGTCTCGGCGCTTTCTATATTTTTTAATGCTTTATCATTTTCTTTCAGATTTCAACCTTAACTCCATCTAGAATTTATGGTGAGTTCAGGAGGTTCTAACTCCAGACACAGATTTCAGAGCTGAGCCTTCTCCTCCAGCAAAACTGTCTCCATCCACAGATACAGCCATTCAGCTCGATTCTCTTCAGCCAACTGGCTCCCTCCAGTTCACTTCACAAAAGGAGTCCTAGTCACCAACAGCTCTCTCCTAGAACTACCTTCCTCCTGGTCTCTCTTGCTTCCATGCTTAGCACTCCCCCCAAATCGGCTGGTCACAGGACAACCAAAGCAGTTGCTATCCTTTTTAATGAAAAATTGATGTTACTCTCTTGCTTATGATTTTCCAATGGCTTCCTATTGGAAATAAATACAGATCTCTATCATGACTTACAATATTCCATCTGACCTGCCCCACCTTACGCTTTACCAGCCCACTTCCATAGTACTCTTTCTCACCCCGAATCCCAGCCACAGTTTGGCCTCCTTTTGGCCCCTGGGACACACCAAGTTTATTTGCTCCTCGGGCCTAGGTGACCGGCTGCTTCTCTTTCAGGAAGGCCATCTTCTCAGACAGGCCTTCCACCTCACCTCAGTGACTCTCCATCGAGTTAGTTTCCCTTTATTTAAGGTACTTGCCATTAACTAAATTATCCTGTTCGTTCACTTATTTGCATGTATTTCGTGGGTTTCCCCTGACCCTTCCCCCAGAAAGTGCTCTAAAAGGCAGGCCCTTGTCCTTGTTCAGCTCTGCATCTCCAGCACCTATTGTGTCTATCACATAGCAGGTGCTCAGTTAATACTAATAGGGGCGGGGGAAATCTGGAGCCTAGCTTACCTAAACTTGCAATGGGCCCCTAAAATTCGTCTGATTTCGTTTCATTAAACGGCGGGATCTCTGCGATGTGGTGCATCTTTCTCACCCTCCAGCCTCCCCTGCGACCAGGCTAACACCCCAACAAAATTTAACTCTGAGAAGCTGGTAGGCTGGACCTCGCATTGCCTAGGCGTTGCTAAACCCATCCCCCCCTGCCTGTCGCCTAAGGCAGCGAGGAGCCCAAGTTTCCGAAGCCAGCGCCAAACCCCGCCCGCAGCGCAGGAGGGAGAAGCGCGCGAGGGCAGATCCGCTTACCAGTTCATCCGGGCTGAGAACTCCGAACTGCACTCTCTTGATGGTGCGCAGCGGGCATGCGCTGTCCCCGGAGGGGGGGCCACCACCGTGCATCGCGGAGGCAGGCGCGCTGCGCAGGCGCAAACCTTACTACAAAAAGCCTGCGCCGCCTCCGCCTAAGTGCTCAGACCCCGTCGGGGCGGCCACCGGGAAGGATCTTCCCTAAGTAGGGAAGAAAAAGCCGGAGGAGGGAAAGGTTGGGGGAGGGAAGGAGGCGGGGAAATAAAAAGGAGCGAAAGGAGTTTTCCTCCCTTTTTCCGGAGATTTTTCGCGTCTCAAAAGGGGAAAAAAAAGAGGAGGGGGAAAGGAAAGGGTTCAGAGGGGGTAGAAGAAAAAGGGTAACGAATAAATAGTTAACCGGGCTCCTGAACGGCAGAGGTTACGGCAGTTTGTCTCTCCCCCTTCCGGGAGCCACCTTCTTCTCCAACCGTCCCAGCCGCGCTCTCGGCGCTTCTGAGAAGAGAACTGACCGAATGACGCCTTTTATAGATCCGTCCCTGCATCCCCGCCCCTTCCTTTCCCGCCCTCCCTTGCGCTGCAGGGCAGTCTGCGCCGGCCCGCACGGGGGCGCGCGCTCCAGTCGTTGCTCCTTCCTTCCCGACTCTTGGGTTGAGCGACCTTTGAAGTGACAGGGGGGAAAGGAAATTTAATCCACCCACCTCCCTAAACTGCTCGCTCCCGCACTGAGGTTTAAGGTTTAAAGGATCTAGGGTAAATACAGGCTGCTTATACTCTAGTTTGGGATATGTTTTCATCTTCAGCAAAAGTTTGTCATTAATATCCCCCCCCGCCCGCTGGAAAATGGTCTGTTCTGTGAATCGGTAATGAAGAAGGCGGGCCGGCCGGGGTTCCCGGAGCGGGTAGTGCTGGGGGCCGTCCTTAGTCATGAATATGCATAATCGCGCTGAATATGTATGAATAAATCTAGATGGCAAGGCCGATTGTTTGTCCGGAAGTAGCTATTTGCCGAGAGGCCTCCTGGGACGGGGGGGCATCTTCTGGCCGCTAGTGGAGGAGCCCTGCACGCAGCTCTGGTGCGGGATCCCCGGCCCGGCGGCTCAGAGGGCCCTCAGCTCAGACTGTCCGGAAGGAGGCTGGCGCGGTCTGGGAGGGAGATCGCGGACCCCGACAATCCAGGAAAAGCAGATTAGCCCTGGGGCGGGACGCAAGCCCTGGGAGGTTCAGGATCTAAGCATCTGAACGTTAGGGATTCCTCTCCCTTCTAGAATATTACAGAAAAAGGTGGGGGAGGAGGGCTTCCACTATCCTTCCAAAGCAGAGATGACACAAACTGTACAGCCACATTCAGACTGATCCTTGTTTGATGTCAGTGTCACGTCACTACCCCAAATTGGCCGGGGTGGGGAGAGGAAGGGGGGTCACAACTACTGGGAAGGGAAATCTCACTCAAAGAAAAAAGGCAGACTCCCCTCCCCCAGCGCAGCTGCTTGTTGTTTGCCTGAAAGCTCCAAACACCCCAGCCCCATTGCCTTCTCCCTGTGCTGAGATGAAGAACTCCCCATGGCTCATGGCCTGACTGCCTCAGCTCCTTCGATCTGCTCTTCAGACAATATTTCTTATTATTCTCTGAATCCTCTAGTTCCAGCCCAGATTCCACATTCTCGGTTCCCAGGCCTGTCCCAGGTCTCCCAGGCACTCCCTTTCCACCAAGTCCCTGTTTCCTTCGACTCCCAAGTTCTTTTCCAGTCACTTGTTCTCCCATGTTTTTATTCCAGTCTCTATTTGCCCTTGCCTCCCCGCCTCACCCTATCTCATCATTGATGTTCCTCTCTCTCTCCCTCTCTTTTCCTCTCTGAAATCAATAAAAAAAATATATATTTTTTAAAAATTCCTGGGCAGGGCACATGCCCAGGTTTCAGGGTCAGTACCTAGTAGAGGATGTGCCAGAGGCAGCCTATTAATGATTCCCTCTCATCATTGATATTTGTCTCTTCCTTTCCCTTCCTGTCTCTGAAATCAATAAAAATATTTTTAAAATAATAAATAAATTCAATAAATAAATAGAAAATATAAGAGAAAGTGCCACAGCCGAAACCGGTTTGACTCAGTGGATAGAGCATCATCAGCCTGTGGACTGAAAGTTCCTAGGTTCGATTCCGGTCCAGGGCATGTACCTTGGTTGCGGGCACATCCCCAGTAGGGGGCGTGCAAGAGGCAGCTGATCGATGTTTCTCACTCATCAATGTTTCTAACTCTCTATTCCTTTCCCTTCCTCTCTGTAAAAAAAATCAATAAAATGTATTTTTTTTTAAAGAGAGAAGGTGCCACAGTCTCGTAGAGCACATAATACTGCCGCATGCGGGGGCGGGGGGCACTACCACCTCAGAGTGCAGGATAGTGCACACCAGGGCAGGGTGGGCCTTGGTGACCGGATAGCTCACACACACAAAAGAGACCAGAGCAAGGGTCACCACTCCCCTCCCACAGCTGCCACTCAGAGGATCAACGGGCAGCAGAGACAGGAAAAAGGCCTGGTGCACAGCCCACAAGATCCATCAAGCCAAACAGGAAGGCCACTGCTGGTAGGCAGGAGGGGAAGCCCCAGCGATGGTGCCAGGCCGCCCAGAAAAGCGAGCACATAGCCTAGAGCCATGTAGAGGCCCTTCACCCGCTTCTGTAGTATCCCTAGTCCAGGTCCCACAATGATGATTAGCCCCACGGTGTGCTCAATAGGCCATACCAGTCCTAGAGACTGAGACCCTGGCTCTCAGGACAGGGCGAAAAGAACAGAGCAGATGATGGAAGAATTTTTGTGAACAAGGACAGTGAAGCCAGCAGGCACCACCTGAACGGCACTGTAGACACATCCAAGGCTGGAGAGAGTGAGGCTGTACAGGCAGGGACAAGGCAAAGGGAGGTGCAAGAGGCATCAACAGAGGAGCAGCTCCAGCAAGGATATGTGGAAAATCTGGTAAGAGGCCTGGGAGAAGGGGCCCATAAAACCAGCAGGCAGCCCCCCCCCCCCCCCCAGTAGAGCCACAAGCAGACTCTTGGTGACAGTATAGGTGCCATGGAAGGTTTGGGCAGAGTGGAGGGCCAGCCATGAGGACTGGGTGAAGTTGGAAGGTTGAAGTAGGGTGAGTGCCAGCTTGTTAGGGAAAAAAGAGCTCAGACATTAGGGCAGCCATAGTCCAGGGGACCTGAGACACAGCACAGGTCAGGCTGGGGTCTAGGACCCCGTGCAGCAATAGAGGGGCAGGCTATCTTGCTGAGAAATGCAGGAGCTAGAAAGGGCCTGAAAGATGGATGAGGTGGTAGTGTGGTAATTCAGCAGGAAGTAGGGACTGAGTAGTCCCGGAGCTCTGTGTCTCTGGGTAAGTTGTTCCCGGAGGAGAAAAAGAAGACCCAGCGCTGCTCTGTTGGTATGAGGAAGAGGAGGTGGCCTCTGATGGTATGTGTTAATGTGATGTCACAGGTTCCAGGGATCTCTGGGTAGACCAATGTGAATGTCACTTGTTCCTTCTCTAGGACAGCTGGGAAGCGTGAGGGGAGGAGGGAGAAGGGAGCAGCCAGGAGTTCTAAGGAAGGAGGCTATGCCCCCTTAGCCCTCACACTCACCATCTTTCCTTGGACTTCCTCCCCTCCTCCTGGCTCAGGGCCCCAGGACCCTTCAGAGCTCCAGCCATTGTGACCCGATTCCACGGGGCTGGGGTTCCTCCCTGGAATCTCCCTGAGGGTGGGTGGGAGGTTCCTCCTCCGAACCTCCCTGAGATGGGGGTGGGCCTATTTTCTCTTTGTGTCCAACTCTGCTTGCTTTACATCTGTGCCTCTATGATTCCGAAGTTCTTCTGATTCTGTTTTTCTCGTTAAGACTAGCTCTGTGATGAGACGCCTTTCGTTTTAAATTGATTTGTTGTGTCTCTCCTTGTTCAGAAAGAGCTCCGAGGGCTGGCTCCTCGGTCTCCTGAATTTGGAATTTTTGGACGCCGGGAGGGAGCCTTTGGGACGGTCCCTCTGGAGTTTCAGGAATGGGTTTCTTCTGTGTTCGGTTGGTGCTATCCTAGGAGGCCCACCCCAAGGCCTCTGCGAACGGACAAGTACATAGAATTGGGTATTTCCTCTGGGGGACAAGATTCCTAGCTGCGTGCTCATCTGCGCTGGTCGTCATCTGTGTGCCTCTTCTGAGAGGCTGGGCATTCCTGGGCCTCGGCCTGGTGGGGGTTCCCTGCATTTCGGGGAGGGGGTGTGTGTGTGTGTGTGCGCGCGCGCCCGCGTGTGCTGGCTCTGTGAGTGTGTTGAACCTGGGTCTGCGGGTCCCACCGAGGCCTGATTTCCAGCCCAGCCTGCCATGTTGTGGGTCTGCGCCCTCACAGGCTGTGCTTTCTCTGGGCGGTGTGCGGCGCTGAGTGGAGGGCAGTGTGTGTGCGTGTGTGTGTGTGTGTGTGTGTGTTGGGGGGAGGGGGGCTGTCCCTTCCTAGAGGGAGTGGGTGGTCGTGCGATCCTGCGGGGGTGCTGCAGCCGGGCCCGCGCCCCGCTGGGTGCCCCGCCGCCCGGCGGCCCTGCGCGAGCCGTTCCTCTCCCGGGATCGTTCCGGGCGGAGGCCGCGGGGCGCCCAGGCCCCCACCGAGCCCGGAGCCCCGCGTCGGTGTCGGCAGCGCTACGCCGGCCTCCTCTCGGCGGCAGCGGCGCTGGGGGGGACTGTTTCCGGGGGTGGGGGTGGGGGTGGGGGTAGGACCGGGGTGGGGGGGGAGCCGATGATGTCAGCGGCGGCGGCGGCTGCGGGGCCGGGCCGGGGCCGGGCGCTGGGGGGGCCGGGGCCGGAGCCGGAGCCGGAGCCGGAGGCGGGCGAAACAGGAGCGGCCGGGGGCGGCCACGGTGATGAGCCGGGCCTGGCGGACGCGGCGCCATCGCAGTCAGGTGGGCCCCGGGCAAACCGGGCAGGGCCAGGCGGACCGGAGCCAACAGCCGGGCCCCCTCCCCGCCGCCCGGTGCCGCGGGGGCCAGGGTTGCGCCCGCGCCCGACCGCTCCCCTTTGGGGTTGACCCGGGGGCTCAGGGGTCGGGGGCTGAGGCTGGCCCCGCCCCCAGGCGCGCACGGCGCCGGGAGGGGGACGACTTAGGGGCCCTGGTTCGGCGTCCGACCCAGCGGCGGTTGGGGGAGGCGCGATCGCGGGGGCCGGGGAAGGGCCGCCCTCGCTCCCCATTTGAAAGGTTAATTCTGCAGCCGAAGGCCCCCCTCCCCTTCTGGGGCAGGCTGGGGGCAGGGTTGGGCGGTGTGAGCCCCGGCCGGCGCTGCTAGCGGCTGGGAGGGCGATGGCGTAGGAGCCAGGCAGAGAGGGGGAGGGGTGGGCCGGTGAGCGCCCCGGAGTTGGGGTGTGCGGGGTGCGCAGGACCAGCAGGGGCCCGGAGCCGCGGGGCCGTCGGGGCCGGGTTGTGGCCGTGAGTCCCGGAGGTCGTGTGTCTCCTGCTGGTGTGGGGCAAGGTAAACCTCTCCCGCGCACCACCGTGTGCCGGCCTGGCGGCCAGGGGTCTGGGGAGGGCCCCCTGGGCCACGGGGACTGAAAGCCAGGTGGTGGGGTGTCCGGTGTTGTGGGGCAGAATTACAGCCTGTGGCCCCGTGGCTTTGGGTGACAGGTCCACATTCCAAGCAGGATAGGCTACATGCGGAGTGTGCTGGGTGTGGGGTTTAGGCAGGTTTGGAGCAGCAAGTGTTTTCGCCCGGCCCCTGCACATACGAACTGTTTATGAACTGTTGTTTTCTGCACAGCTAGCCGGCGTCAGTGCTCTGGGCGGCACCGGAGTGCAGGCTGTGTGTGCCTGTTGGGGGGGGGGGGGGGCGGTTGTTTACCTTTGAATTGGAAGGTGTCACTTCTGGGCCCCTTTCCGTGCTGCTTGGTGAGGATGGCCCCCCATGGGTTCCTGTGTCTGTGGGATGAGCGAGTTGCCTGGGGAGGTGGCGCACATCTAGAACTCAGGTAGCACCCACCGATCAGGAGGGACTGGAGAAACCCAGGGTGTGTCCCAAGTTCTTGGGGAGCAGCCGGCCTGGCGTGAGGGGCTCTGGGTGGAATGTGCAGGTTGTTTATGGGCTCGTGGGCAGCGTAGAGAGATGAAGGTTGTGTGTGCGCAACATTCTCTAAGGGATTCTTTTGTGACATTGTTTGTGGGGAGCCTGTCCCTGCTGTTGGGCTGGGAGGCGAGCTGCTCAGAAAACACTTGTGGGGAGGGAGGTGGCGTGACAAGGGCAATGTGGGCCTCGGCGTCGAGGGATCAGCCGCAGCCGTGTGTGCGTGCCGGCCTCGGCCTTGCGTGTGTCCGCGGCCTGTGGGGCTATGTTAGGAAGAAGGCAGGGAGAGAAATATGGGGCAGAGCAGGGGCAGGAGGCAGGAGGCTGGGTGTCGTCCGGGCGGCCCAGCCAGTCTTTGTGCGGGGTCTGAGCACTTGCCTCTCACTGGCCTGCCCAGCGTGTCAGGGTCACGGGGAGGAGAGGCCTGGCGGCTGCAAGGAAACTGAGCTTGGACAGAGTGGCTCCTTGGTCGTGTTTACGTAAAGGTCGGGTGTGACTCTTGTCACTGAAATGGAAAAAAGAAACACGAAGTTTTCAGCCTCCGCCTCTTGCTTCACCCTCTCTCGGCCCCCCACCCCTTGCTGGTATCTCTGCTTTTCCATCTCTTCTGTGCCTGTGACGCACCCGGGCAGCTCCCGGGAAGGGGCTGAATTCGCTCACTAGGCAGATTCCTCCGCACAGGTCTCCTCACCGTTGGGGCCGGGGCCCTTCTGCAGGGGTGTGTGTGTGTGTGTGTGTGTGTGTGTGTGTGTGTGTCTGTCTGTCTGTCTCTGTCTGTCGGGGGAATGGTGTGTGTGTTCCAAGTGTGTGCACACCACTGGGTCCTGCGCCTCGCCGGTCCAGGGTGGATATGCGGCAGGGAGGCAGGACGGCCGGGGCCTCCTGCACGGAGGGGTTGCTGGGTGCTGAGAGAGGCCTGCACAACAGGTGCACCCCTGCCTGGTGGAAGGGAAGGGGGTGTAGGCGAGAACCTGAGGGGTTCTGGCCCTACTGCGTCTTCACTGGCACGTTCCCTGAGTGAGCCTCGGTTCCTGATCTGTCAAACGGGACTAATTGTCTGCCCTGCCTGTCTTCCAACAGGGTTGTAAGCAAGTAGCATATGGGAGATGTGCCAGAAAAGTAGCTACAGTTTGGAGACTATGCCTATGCCAGCAACCGTCAGCCCTGTGCCCACGCTGAGCCCCTGTTGGGGCTTAGCTAATAACAATAGCAGTGAACACTTATTTAGCACTTCCTGTGTACCTGTTCTCAGCTTTACATGTGATCACTCATTTAGTCTTCGCAGTGCCCGGTGGAGGTAGGTATTCTAATTACCTCTCCTTCTCGGATGAGCCTGCTGAGGCCCAGAGAAGCAGTTTGCCACTTAGCTAGCAAGAGGGGAAGCTGGATTTGAACGCAGGCGGTCAGGTTCCAGGTCCTGCGCTCTTCTACGCTGCCTTCTGCTGCCCTTCCACAGTTTTCTGTGGGCCTCTCTGTGCACACACTTCTCCCCAAATTCTGAACCCCTTGGCACCCCACCAATCCATTTTAGAAGACCCATGTGCTTAGTAACTCAGGGAGGCCCAGCGTGGGGAGTGAGCTGATACCTGCTGCTGGGTGCTGGCCACAGAAGCAAAAAAGATGATGGGCCAGTGAAGGAGAGCTTGTTCTGTGGGTCAGGCAGGGCGAGGGAGGTGGCATTTGAGTTCGACCTTAATATTTTGCAGGGCTTGGGAGAAGAGGTGGAGGAAATGCTGCATTTCTGTCAGGAGGACCAGCATAGGCAAAAGCGTGGAGGTCCAGGGTGTGCTGAGGTTGAAGAGCACACTGGGGGCTTGCAGGGCGGCTGACACAGGCAAGGGTAGAAAGGAAGATTGGAACTAGACCCCCGGGTGCCTGGCTGGGGAATTTGAGCTTTATTCTAGAGTGAGTGGGGACCAGGGAAGGGTTCTGAGACTAGGAGTGACACCACCTGAGCTGCATTGGGGGGTTGACCTTCAGTGAGAGGTGAGCCTGGAGGCAGGGGAATAGCCGGGATTCCATGACCTTGGACCATGTGAGTGTTGACAAGGCCCCGAGCTAATTTGGGGGCCAGGAGTGGGTTGAAGGGAAGGCTTCCAAAGCCTTTCCCGAGCTGGGCTGCAGGTTTGACCAGACGTGGGGGCTGCTGGATGTGGGGAGCGAGGGAAAGGACAGAGTCAGACATGACACTGTTAGCATTTAGCACGTGAGACCTTGTGTGGTGATTCTGCAGCCCGGTCGCTGGCCATAGGCCCTTTCAGGGCAGGACGCGGCAGTGTGGCAGAGGGCGAGACTCAGCACCTGCATTAACACTGGCCCGGATTTGAATTTTGCTCGGCTCTTCCCAAGCTGTGTGACCTTGAACAAGGTATATCCACCTCTGTGAGCTTCAGTTTCCTTATTTGTAAAATTGGGATCATATAAATACCACTTGAGTGGTCGTTTGGGGGAAATCATTAAAAGAGGCAATGCACGTAAAGCCCTGGAGGTATGCCAGGCAAGGTGTGAGTGCCCCAGAAGTGGTCCAGTTACACCATCATCCCAGCTCCTGACCACTCAGTCCTGCACTGAGGATGACTTCCTTCCCAAGGGTGGACAGACTACAGGCAGACTTTGAAGAAGACAGGTTCATGCATTCACCAAATTTTTAAAAATCTCCCATTACACATCAGACACTGTTCTAAGCAGTGGACAAAACAGACAAAATTCTCTCCCTCCCTGGCCAGTGCGGCTCGGTTGGTTGGGCGTAGTCCCGTACACCAAAGGGCTGCCAGTTCTAGTCCCGATCAGGGCACATGCCCAGGTTTCGGGCTTGGTCCCTGGTGGGGGGCATGCAGGAGGCAGCGAACGATGTTTCACATTCTCACACCAATCTTTCTCTCCTCTCTCTCAAAATCAATAAATTAAAACTCTTCCTCCCTTGAAGGTTACATTCTAGAGATGAATGAATAATACGTTTTACCAAATGTCAAAGAGAAAAATAAAGTAGGGGAGATGGACAGGAAGTCTTGGGAGACGGGGTGGCCTGGGAAAGCCTGGTGGGGCGTGGGGTGATTTTGAGTCTAGACTTAAAGGGGGTGGGCAGCAAGGCATGAGGCTGGGAAAACATTCTCGGCAAAGGCAACAGCAGGAGGTGGAGTGTGTCTGGTGGTGCTCGGATCCCCACCTCAGTCACAGCAAGAGTAGAGAAGCGGTGAGAACGAATAAACTGAAAACCACACAGCCACCAAACCTACCAGGAAGCCTGATTGCTGCTGCTGCTTCGCTTGCCCGCACCATTGTCTGGGGCTAATTTCTAAGATGACAGTAAGAGTGAGCGCCCGCTGAGCATTTACTGTGTGTGCCAGGTGCGCCTCCAGGCCCTGCCAGTTAGCAGCTCACTTGTTCTTCGCAATAACCACATGAAGGGGGCGCTTTCCACTTCTCATAGACAAGGACACACACAGGAGGTTAAGTAACTTGCCCAGAGTCATACAGCTAGTTCCCCACCTCCCATAAGCCCTGCAGGGCAGTGGCCAGTGGTGGGGCAGTTGACCTCAGGAGAGCTGGGTGCAGACTCTATTTGGTTAGCAGTAAGCCCAGGGGCAAGTCACACTGGCACTGTGTTCTCTACCTGAAAGTGAAGAGTGGAGACTATTGAAAGCCTCAGTTTCCTCATCTGTGCAGTGGGGTTGCTGACAGCCCCTGCCCCACCGTGGTCCTTTCTGAGTGCCGCAGTGCGACGGTGCAGATAAGATGCTTAGCTCTGTACTTGGTACATCGTAAGTATTTCATAAATGGCACGATCACCGCGATCATGATGATTCTCGGCCGGCGGCCGCCAACCAGGGGTCCGTGAGGTCCGAAAGGTTGGCGACTGCCGCTCCAGGTGGCCTCTAAGGTCAGCTTTGGACTCCTCTGGTTCCAGGAGCTGCAATGGGCCTTGGCCAAGTCAACACGGCCAGGCCTCAGCAGGCGCCCTGCCGGGCGGTGGTGCAGGTGGGCGCCTGGCCACGGGAGTGTGTGGGGCTGGGCTTGGGCCTTCGCTTTGCTCCCTGTGCTGGGCTGTACTTCCTGGAGGAAGGGCCTCTCCTCTCATTGTGACGTGTGGGCTGTTGAAAGAATACAACCATTTTCCTGTCCTCACAACACTGCTGCCATCGAGTGTGTGGGTTTCCCCCTCGGTGATCAATTCTCTGACACCAGCTGGGTGGGTGTCCTGCAGTTCACTTCTGACACCAACTACCTGCAAATAGTGTCACGTCCCACAGGTTAAGGGCTCAGTCCCACCAGAAAGCCCCCCACTTCAGATGCCAGTTGCAAATCCAGGCCTCCTGTACTTTTGACCGACCAGCTATAAGTTGGAGTTTACCATGACCCCTTCCTCAGATTTGATAATTTGCTAGACTGGCTCATGGAACTGAGGGAAATACTTATGCTTACTGGTTACATAAGGAAGCATATGATAACAGAGACGAGTAGACACTGTGGAGGCGTGCAGGACAAGTCGAAGGGTCCTGCACACGGAGCAGAATTGCCTGCGGAGGGCTCTGATGCGCCATCTTCCCAGCAGGTGGATGTGTTTGCCACCCTGGAAGCTCTGTTGACCCTGTAGTTCAGGAATTTTTATGGAGCCATCATCACGTAGGCAGGATCGATCATTAACTCAGTCTCCAGTCCCTCTCCGCTCCCCAGAAGTTGGGGGTGGGTGGGACCGAAAGTTCCAAGCTTCTATCCCGGCTTGGTCTTTCTGGTGACCAGACCCTATCCAGGAGTCCACTGGCAGTCACCTCATTGGAACAAAAAAATGCTCCTATAACCCAGGAAATCCCCACGGATGTAGGAGCTTGGTGTCGGGAAGCAGAATCAAAAACCAACCATTAGAACAAAAGATGCTCCTAATGCTCTTACCACTTAGGAAGTTTCAAGTTTTAGAGGCTGTCTGTCTGTCAAGGAGATGAAGACCAAATACATACATATATATATTCCTAGTAAATCAGCATATCATGGCTCCCATCTGTAAACAAACCCTTCACCTTGATGTGGTAGAGTCAAGAACACGGGCTTTGGAGCCAAACTTCCTGGGATCAGGTGCCAGCCCCGCTAACTGCTCATAGATTCCTGAGTCAGCTGCCCAGCACCTCTGCGCCTCAGCTGTTCACTTAAAAATGGGAAAGCTAGCCTGGCCAGTGTTGCTCAGTGGTTGAGCGTTGGCCTGCGGAGTGAAAGGTCCCGGGTACGATTCCGGTCAAGGGCATGTACCTTGGTATCCAGCACATCCCTAGTAGGGGGCGTGCAGGAGGCAGCTGACCCAATATTTCTTTTATCTATGTTTCTATCTATCCCCCTCCCTTCCTCTCTCTAAAATCAATAAAAATATATTTAAAAATAAAATGGGGAAGCTAAGCCACTTTTTAGGGTAGTGAAGAGGAGGAGTAAATGAGGTAATGCAAGTAAAGCACGACCCTCGGGGGTCCCAGTGGGCCAGTGGCTGTCATGGGAGGGCGTGCTCTCCTCACGTTACAACCAGACCCCTCTGTAAGCCAGCAACTGAGGGTAGCACCCACCGACCCGGGTATGTGCCTGGCCATTGGAGCTGTTTGTCACCTGTTCTTCGGGGGAGGAGTCAGAGCAGTATTTGGGACATTGAAATGGACTGCGGAGGGAAGGCCTTTTAGTCCAGATAGCATGATTACTACGTGGGGAGATAAGGTTTTTTATGGGGTGGTGTGGATTGTGTGGGGAACCCCCAATGCAGGACACGTCAGAGAACGTGTGACCCAGGGCATTCCGAAGGAGATCGCTCCCAGGCTTCGTGGAGGGCAGACGAGAGGGGTGGAAAGCTCTGCTCTCAGGCCAGCAGGCCTGGCTCTGTGAACAGGCCCCTGTTGTTACCGCTCTGTGTGGCTTTGGCTAAGTCACTGTATGGCTCTTGAACTCAGATCTCCAGCTGAAAAATGCAACCCCAAAGCCCTGGCTGTGCCCACAGGGGAGCGCGGCTGTGGCGTGCTGCTGTGGTGACTGCCGCAGCTCGCCTTGGGGTTGCCTGCTATTCCTTTTGGATGAGCTTCCCAGAAAGAGGTGAGATAAGAGTTGTGTTCCACCCCCTCCCTAACTCCTATTTTAAAGCTAATGTCCTAAGGCCCTCCCTCTCAGAGTAAGGAGTAGGACCCAAGTTTCCTTACCCCTGATCTGGTGGCCTTTCCAGTCCCCTCCAGAGACTGGAGCAAGCTGGGCATTTGTGCATGAATTGTGGTCTCCGGCCCCCCGGCACCGGGCCAGAAATCCCTCAGCGGTCGATGGGCTAGCTCCGGAGAGGGGAGGTCCTTGCCTAATTTGAGTATCTAGCAGCTTGGTCCAATAAAACGTCTCAAGCAAATCGATTTTGATATGTAAATGAAAGTGTTATAAAAAAGACAATATGCAAATGTTTGGTTTCCTTAAACTTTAAGCTTGGGCCAGAGGGACTTGAGAGTGTCCAGCAGGCTTCCCTAGGCCCAGAGGCCTGCACTAGGCGGCTGTATGTTTGGAATTGGGAATATGCATCTCTCTTCCTGTACTGACGGGGCCAGCAGATCAGGGCTGTGACACTCTGCGTGGCCTCCTGGGCCCTATGGGAGGTGGCTGAGCAAGGTCTGCAGAGCAGCCCCTGTGCCCTTTGACCCTGAGCACTCTCCCACCCGCCAGCTCCTGGGTTCCCTCCTATGTCAGGTGCCCTACTGAGCACATGGTTTGCTCCTTCACAGAGGGAAGAGGCCCTGCCGGAGGGACTTGCTGAGCCGCCCTCATTCTGCTCCATGTTGGCTGTGCTGTCAGGTGAGGCGGCGAGAGGTCTGCACTGGGAACATTCGGACCTGAGGCAGCGGGCCAGCCGTTTTGTCTAGCCTTGCGAGTCTTATGAAATGGTCATCAGTCCAGTGTCAAAGAGGTGTCCATTGCTTGTTTTGCCAGCCTGTGACTTTGGAGGTTTTAACCTTTGACCTTCATCCAGGCCTGAGGTATCCCAGGTATTTGACATACTGGTGTGGGATGCTGGCCAGGGGTGGCTATGTCAGGTGGCTAACCCCTGACTTCTGTGAACAGAAGTTAGCCCTCCACTAGTCTCTGACCGACAGCATCTGACCCCCACCCCCACCCCCACCCCCAGCACACCTCCCTGCACTTTGAGTCCCCTGCCCTCTGACCAGCCTCTGAGATGCTCCCCTGACTTCTTCTCCTCTGTCTAGGCTGGTGCCATGCCCCCCCCAGCAGAGGTGACGGACCCATCCCATGCCCCCGCTGTCCTGCGCCAGCTCAATGAACAGCGGCTCCGTGGCCTCTTCTGTGACGTCACCCTCATAGCCGGGGACACCAAGTTTCCTGCTCACCGCAGCGTCCTGGCCGCTTCGAGTCCCTTCTTCAGAGAGGCCCTGCTTGCTTCAGCTCCACTGCCCCTCCCACCAGTCATTGGGGGCTCAGCCCCTAACCCTGCCACCACCACAGCTGCCTCCTCTTCTTCCTCTTCCTCCTCCTCCTCTTCCTCCTCTTCTCCACCTCCAGCTTCCTCCCCTGCTTCCTCCCCACCCAGGGTCCTAGAGCTGCCAGGGGTCCCAGCAGCTGCCTTCTCTGATGTCCTCAACTTCATCTACAGCGCCCGCCTGGCACTCCCTGACGGCGGAGGGGATGGGGCAGCTGTGGCCGAGATTGGAGCTCTGGGGCGGCGCCTGGGCATCTCCCGCCTGCAAGGCCTGGGGGAGGGAGGTGATGCCTGGGTACCTCCTGCCCCAGCCCCCATGGCCTCTACGCAGCCCCAAGAGGGCAGCTTCGGGCCTGGGCCTAGGCCAGCCAGGGAGTGGGACGGCGACAGGGCTGAGGCCCAGGCCCCTGACTCTCAGCCCGCGCTGTCCCGACAGCCCCTGCCCTGCCCCCGATGCGGAAAGAGCTTCATTCATCCCAAGAGGCTGCAGACCCACGAAGCACAGTGCCGTAGGGGGGCCAGCACGAGGGGCTCTGCGGGGCTGGGAGTCGGGGGCCCTGGCCCCAGCGGCCCCACAGGAGCGGACGCCGCGGCCCTGCCCCCCACAGTGGGCTTCAGAGGGGGCCCCGAGCACGTGGTGAAGGTGGTGGGCGGCCACGTGCTGTACGTGTGCGCGGCCTGCGAGCGCTCCTACGTGACCCTGTCCAGCCTGAAGCGGCACAGCAACGTGCACTCGTGGCGGAGGAAGTACCCGTGCCGCTACTGCGAGAAGGTGTTCGCCCTGGCCGAGTACCGCACCAAGCACGAGGTGTGGCACACCGGGGAGCGCAGGTGAGTGTGTGTGTGTGTGGGGGGGGGGGGGCAGTGAGTCAACAGCACTCAGGCGCCACACGGACCAGGAGGGCGTGGGCAGAGCGCGGAGCCTAGGAAGTCATCTGGAGACTCCCGCTGGCCGCTGGCCCCGCGCACCCGCTCTCCACCACTTACCACCTGCCTCCCCTCAGCCCCGCTCCTCCTGCTGATACTTATTAGCACCTCTAGGTGCCACGACCCGGCTGGGGCTGTGAGGACCCAGGAGGAAGGATAAAAGTTACCCTCACAGGAAAAGACTGCCCATCAGTCGTTATAACATGTATTTCATAAGTGTCCCTCTTCATAAGACATTTCCCCGGTCATTTGAGCTTAAAAGAAGGCCTGGTGAATTAGGCAAGGTGTGTGGTTATTCCCGGGTCACAGATGGGACAGCTGAGGTCCAGTGTCTCCAGCTGGGGTGGGGACACCGAGCTAGGCAGGACTGGGGTCCCTCCTGAGGCTGGCAGGCTGGGTAAGCAGCATGAAAGGCGTGTGAGCAAGTGGCTGAGGGGGTTCTCGGTCTGAGTGGAGGGCAGTAGAGGTGACGGGAAGCTGAGGCCCTGGCTTCAGGGCTCCTGACCCAACTGGCTCTGTCCCTACCCTGTTTCCTGTGTCCCGGGCCAGGTACCAGTGCATCTTCTGCTGGGAAACCTTTGTCACTTACTATAACCTGAAGACCCACCAGCGAGCCTTCCATGGTATTAGCCCGGGCCTCCTGGCCAGTGAGAAGACACCCAACGGGGGCTATAAGCCCAAGCTCAATACCCTCAAGCTGTACCGCCTGCTCCCCATGCGGGCAGCCAAGCGACCCTACAAGACCTACAGCCAGGGAGCCCCTGAGGCCCCTCTTTCTCCAAGCCTCAACACACCGGCCCCTACAGCAATGCCAGCCAGCCCACCGCCTGGACCCCCGCCTGCCCCAGAGCCTGGCCCCCCACCCTCTGTCATCACTTTTGCCCACCCAGCTCCCTCGGTCATTGTTCATGGGGGCAGTAGTAGTGGTGGAACAGGGGGTGGGCTGGCCAACACAGGTGGGGCCCAAGCAGCCTCGGTCATCACTTACACTGCTCCTCCGAGGCCCCCCAAAAAACGTGAGTACCCACCTCCTCCCCCAGTGCCTACACCCACACCAACCAGCCCAGCCACAGCGGGCAGTCCCGCCACGCCTGCAGGGCCTGCCACGGCCACAGAGGACACCAAAGGCCGAAACCTGCGGGCCGGAAGGACTCTGACTTACATGGCCAAGCCAGCTGGTGGGAGCGGCGGGGATGGGGGTCCTCCCGCAGGGCCTGGCCGGGGTCCTCAGCTGCAGGTGCCACCTCCACTGTGTCAGATCACTGTGCGAATTGGTGAGGAGGCCATTGTCAAGCGCCGCATCTCAGAAACTGACCTGCGTCCTGGAGAATTGAGTACAGAGGAAGTGGAGGAGAGTGAGGAGGAGGATGAAGAGGAGGAGGAGGAGGAGGAGGAGGAATCGAAGGCTGGTGAGGAGGACCAACTCTGGAGGCCCTACTACTCGTACAAGCCCAAGCGCAAGGCTGGTGCAGGCGCAGGCAGCAGCGGGGGCAGCGGGACACCCAGAGGCCGCAGGCCACCACGCTGGAGACAGAAGCTGGAACCGAGGAGCTGGGAGGAGACCCCAGGGGCTGAGGGCCCCGTAGGGCGTGCCTGTGGTGAGCGGAGGCACCGCTGCGGAGACTGTGCCCAAACATTTGCTACCCAGAGGAAACTGCGAAAGCACCAGGAGGCCCACAGTGGGGGCTCCCACAGCTCCCGGGCTGGACGGAGGTCTTCCACACGCTTTGCCTGCCCTCATTGCTCCAAGGTGTGCAAGACGGCAGCCGCCCTGAGCCGCCATGGGCAGAGGCATACTGCTGAGAGGCCTGGGGGCACCCCCACACCCGTCATTGCCTACTCCAAGAGCAGCACTGGCACCAGACCAGGGGATGTCAAGGAGGAGGCCCCCCAAGAGATGCAAGTCTCCTCATCCAGCGGGGAGGCAGGCGGTGGGAGTGCTGCTGCAGAGGAAGCTTCTGAGGCCGCCTCAGTCCAGGACCCTGTCATCTCAGGGGGTGAGGAGCTCCCCGTGGTGGCAGGAGGGGGCGCCTATGCATACCCACCTGTTCAGGAATTCCCACTGGCTCTGATTGGAAGTGGCCGGGAGCCTGGTGGTGGGAGGGGGAAACCTGGTAGTGAGGGGCCAGTGGGGGCTGGGGAGGGGGACCGAATGGAAGGGATAGGATCTGCCAAAGTCACCTTCTACCCCGAGCCCTACCCCCTCGTCTACGGCCCCCAGCTCCTTGCTGCCTACCCTTACAACTTCAGCAACTTGGCTGCTCTCCCAGTGGCTCTTAACATGGTCCTACCTGATGAGAAGGGCGGGGGAGCCCTTCCTTTCCTACCAGGGGTCTTTGGCTACGCAGTCAATCCTCAAGCAGTACCCCCCCCCACCCCCAACACCGCCTCCCCCAACTCTTCCTCCACCAGTCCCGCCTAAGGGAGAAGGGGAATGGGCAGGGATTGAAGGAACCCAGAAGGGAGATGTGGGGTGAGCTCTGGGCCCAGATTTCCCCTTTCACCAGATGCCACCCTCCCTGAACCCCCGCCACTACCAGCTCCCTGGCCTCCTTGCCCCTTGGGAGCCCTTCCACACTCTTGTAGCAGGGACTTAGGGGCCCCTGGAGCTCAGGAGTCAGGCTGCTTTGTGTGAGATTGTAGTTTTCCTATCTCCTGGGAAGGGATCTTCGGTGGTTCCTCTCTCAGTTCTCCTCCAGGGAATGACCTCCATGAGGGGCAGGGCCAGCTCCCATTCCCTTGGCCAGCCCTTGGGGCAACTGAGCAATATACTCATATGAATTTCTACTCATGGCCCCCACCAGCTCTGAATGTCTAATCCACCCCCTGATTCGTGTACCTAGGGGGAAACCATCTCTCTTACCCAATGACCCTCCCTCCTGAAGCTTTCTCTAAGCCCTTGCCCAGATGCTTCCTAGCACATTCCATTCTTGGCCCAGGCCTGGACCAGACCATTGTGATCCCTGACACCCACCCACATGGGAGCTTGGCTTTGGATTCTATTCTTCCGATGGTGGATTTCTGTGTCCCGTTTTCCTTCACGTTAAGATGCCAGGCCTTCCTTGGCTTCCATGCCTTTGGGTCTTCCATATTCCTCATACTCCTAGACCCTGGAGATGGCTTCTTCCAGTCCAGATCAAGGAGATGTTGGGGAGGAGGGCTACCCATCTGTTTCTTTCCCAGCCCAGGGCAGCACCAATCTTGGTCCTATCTTGATCCCCAAATCCAGTGAGCCCCAGATTCTTCCAAGGCAAAAGCGATGAGTAGATCACATCTCTTTCTGCCTCTACATATGGCCTCTTCTGGGCTAAACCAGATTTGGGGGCTAGGAGGGAGGACCTCCATATGGGATGGGGAAAGGAATCTACTTTTTCCCTGTGTGTGTGTGTGTGTGGCTTTTTTTTTTTTTTCTTTTTCTTTTTTCTTCCTGATGGTTTCTCCCAGACTAGACCAAATAGCCAGAAAAATAATGGGGGTTGATGGGCGGGTAAGCTCAAGATTTGCACATGACTTCCCATCCTTACCTTTACCCCCATGTTCCCTAGTACCATTTCCCTCACCAATCACTCCAGATGGTTTTGGGGAAACCATACTATTCCCTTGGTGGGCTATGGGGTATCCCCACCAATTTTCCCTCCAAAATAGCACCTTATACCCCATCTTTGATTCAGTTCCCCACACCCAAAGATCCCAGCCTAGGGATGGGGTGCAGGGACCTTAAATAGTCCCTAATCCCTAATTTGCACTAGTTAACCCTGGTCAGGGTCCCTGTGTTTCCTCCCAGTGGGTTGTTGGAGAAACATTTGCTCCTAATTCTCTGATAACATGGCCTCCCCACTCTGTGATTGGATGAGCATTTCCCATCTAACCCACCTCACCCAAAAAAACCCAGCTCACCAGGGGAGAGCCAGTTTTGGGGAGCAAATTTGAAAAATGGGAATCAGAGGAGTGCAGTTTTAGAAAAGGGGGAAAGTTGCTATCATCAAAATGGCAGCCTTTTCCCCAGCTACTGTTTTCTGGGGCCAAGATGGCTGCCCTCTCAAAACATGTTGAAAGGGCAAGATCATGGCTTTTAGAGGGAGGGGAGTTTGGGGGAAGGGACGGGAGCATCCTCCTGCCTCCTCTTGCCCTCCCAGACTACACGAAGGGGAGGTTTGGACAGGCTCCCTGATGTTAACCACGGAGGAGTGTCGCTCCTTCGCTGCTCTGTCTCTTTGCACTTTTCTTGGTCTTGGCCACAGTCCGAGTGAAAAGTTTTCCTACTGAATGTACCAAGTTCCAATTTTTATGGGAGAAAAAAAATTTTTAAACAGGGGAAAATGCAAAAAAAAAAATCACTAAAACGTTCCCACAAATCTTGTTTCTGGCACTTTAGAAAAACTGCGAAAAAAGTACATAATAAAGAATACATATATATCTATATCTACACACAGATTATATATATACACACACAGCGGAACCACAAGAGAGACTGAGGAAGGCCTTGGAGGCAGGGGTCAGATGGGATGACAGTCCCCTTATATCCTTAACCTGAACCGCTGAGGCAAAAAGGTACAGGAGATGGAAGGGGTTGAGAATGGACCAGGGAATTTTAATTCCTGCAGGTCAAAAAATCTAAAACCATTTATGGAGAACTGAGATTGTAGACGTTTATTGTTTTGAAAATATGATTTAGGGAAAAGTTTCCAGAATTTAGTGGTTCTGAGCAACAAATGAGAGTGTGGCCAAAAATGGCGATTAAAAGACATGGGGAACTTGAATATTGTGAATTTCAGATGTTGGAAATTTGGGGTTTTGCAATTTCATCTTTTGAAAAGTATCGTCTTGTCAGTTTGTGCTCTTTCCTCATGTTCCCTGGGAAGAAGGGTGATGGTGGAGTAGGAAGGCCACTGGCTCTGTGCCATAGCACGCGAGATTTAGAATTCTGCAGACTAGTTCTATATGTAGTGAGGACCCAGATTTAGAGAAATTGACCAATATTTATCTCCGCATTTGTGTGTGTGTCCAACTCTCTAGGCCAATAAACCAACAAGACAAACAAACTGTGCTCCGCAGTGGGATGCCAGGTGCAATTATTTGTGTGGTTGGTGGGTCTGGCTGGACAGGGACATGCTGACCTTGTCCCACAGGGATCCTTGGGAGTTGTAGCCCTATTCTCCCTCTTAGGACAACAACCTCCAGCAATCGAGTAGGTGTGAGGTACTTCACTGTCATTGCAGCAGCCTACTAGGCTCCAGCTGACTTTGGTCTGACCTCCAGGCAGCAACACTAAACTCAGTTCAGTTCACACAGCCTGCTGGGCACAAGACCCTCATGTCCCATAAAGGCACTGCCTTAAATCAGGTGTAACCCTTTCTCCAATTTGAAAGGAAACAGGCACAAAATATGGGATGGCTGTAAGAGACACAACAGTGGTTCTTTTTTCCACTCCTCCCATTGGCTTCAACTCCTGTCCCCCATGACCTCCCCTGTATTTTGTCTGGTGTTACAGAGGGGTGGGTAAGTAAAATGAGTGAAGCTGGCCAGGTGGCAGGGGCTTTGAGGAATTGATCAGAGTGGGCAACTACTAATGAGCTCTAGCAGGTTGCTGCCAACAGTGGAATCAGGCCTGGTGTTACTGTAGGTTTTTTTTTTTAATTTTCAAGAGGAGCCAGAAATCCAAATTTCTCTGTGAAATATCCAAATTTTAAAATTAGCTAACTAATTCAAATTTAGAATTATTCAGTTTGGCTCACTGGATAGAGTGTTGGCCTGCGGACCAAAGGGCTCCGGATTCAATTCCAGTCAAGGGCATGGACCTTGGTTGCAGGCTCCCCGCCCCCCAGGCCCTGTCCTTGGTTGGGGACCTGTGCACAGGAGGCAACCAGATGTATTTCTCTAACATCGACATTTCTGTCCATCATTCCCTCTCTCTTCCACTCTCTCTAAAAATCAATGGAAAAATATCCTCGGGTGAGGATAAAAAAATAAAACAAAAACATTATTCAGGCCAATACCATGGGCCAAACAAGACACAAGTTTACAACCTCTGATACACACTACATAGTGCTTTTGTTCCCATCTGTAAAAATGAAGGCCTAATGTGCTGATTAGACCAGCATCCTTCAGGATGACCTTCTGGATGAAGCCGAGTCCCAGGTACCAGGAGGAAGGCAGGCCTACTCTTGCACGAATTTTGTGTATCGGGCCTCTGTTCTTCTCATATCCTTAGAGTAAGGGGTAGATACTATTATTTTATTAGCTCCATTGTAAGATTTAGAAACTTAGAGCAGTTTAGTAGCTTGTCCAAAGTTTAAGCACCAAAGCTGGAACTCGAAAAATTTTTTTTAAGTGCCCTTTTTCTCCTTATTACAAATACATCCTTTTAGAAATAACCTTTTTTTCTTATCTTAAAGATAATACTTATTTCAAAATGTATTACGTTACAGAGTGGTAAAAACAAAAATGACCACTAGTCCCCACAAGCAAACATAAGTGCTATTAATTGTTGTATTTCCTTCCAGAAAAAAAGTTCCCTATTTATTCAACAAATGTTAAGCAGGACATGTGCCAGGTGCTGGGTTTCAAGACACAGTTCCTGCACTCATAAGGCTTACAGTCTTGTTCTTTGTTCCTCTTTACCGGAAACCTGGGTGTTGACAGTCAAAAGAGTTTCTTTAAGAAGCCAAAGGGTAAATAAGCTGATAGTGCATTTCTGGTGGGCCCAAGGCTTCCGTATGCCCAGTCCCACTTGGGTTTTCTCTGGAAACAAAATGACATGACTGGATCCCTAGTGAAGGACTTAAGAGGCTGAAAGGGATAAGGCCAAACTCTCAATTCAGCCGACTGAGGACTTGCGTCTTGGCTCTAGGTCCTAAGGAAAGGGGTCGGGCGGGGGCAAGTGGTATGTGGCGTCCAGGAAGATGACGAGGGTCCCAACACTCGTGAAGATGATGAAAGTCCACAGGAAGAGGCGGTCCACTACCATGGCCACAAATTGCCAGTCTTCCTTCAACTGGGGGTAAGCAGAGAACACTGTCCCTGAGCCCGAGGGAAGGCCACCCCCAAGTCCCTGTACCCCGCCCTGGTCCTCCTACAACAGCTCTGGGATAAGGGCAGGCTGCGAAACTAACGATTGGTGACAATAAAGAACCAGTAGGATTAAAGAAAAAAAGAAAAAAAGAACCAGTCGGAAAGCAGGGGGCGGGACCAAGTGAGGAAATCTTCCAATCAAAAATAAAAACGTTTAAGAGGGAGGCGGAGCCTGAGTTTGTGGGTGGAGCCAAGGCTCTACCCTGCTCCACCCTCAAAGGACTTACCGCGTCGTGGTCCTCCTGCTCCTGCAGCTGTCGAGCGATGTAACCGATCGAGGAAACGACCTCCCGTAACTCCGCGGGCAGGCCAGCAGCCCGGTTCGGACCATCGATAAACCGCCGTAGATCCAGGGCAGACGATTCAGGCTGGAACCTGGAAGAGGCGGGACTGTTTGGTCAGGTCCCCAGTGCGGACACAGCCTGCGTTCTGGCTATAGCCCCCACCCCAACATCCTGCCCCTTTTCAAACGCTGTCAGGTCTCCCCGCCAGCGGCAGTGACTTCGCCAGCCTCCCGTAATTCCTCCCTTCTCTATGGCGTAGTTTCCACCTCTCAGCAAAGTGGGCAGCAGAAGGGATACTACAACTCCCATGATGCTCAGCATCTTTTAGGAGCTTAGACCGCCTGCCTCCGCACAGTCTTCTGGAAATTGTAGTTCTCCCTCTCTGAGTAGGTTCTACCTGTTGGGTTTGGGGAAGAGAAAGTCATTCGGTGGCTTCCGGATGAAGTACTCATCTGTTCCCCGACCCCAGCCACTTCCCGGAGACTCCCTGAGGGGTACAGGGGGTGGCTCCGGCATCTGGTCTCTCTCAGGTTTGGGCCTCTTCAGACCCAGGTACAGAGGGAGTTTGTGGATAAAGATCTGCAGAGTAGAAGAAGAGGCGTGTTGGAGGGGGCTCTCATGCTTTTAGACCAGAAGGGAAACAGCCAACCACCCCCACACCACATGCCCATTCCCACAGAGCTACACAGACATATGTCCCACAGAGCTACACAGACAGGGAAATGCAACCACACAGCCTTCAGAATTAAGTGGACTCGAGCTATCCTGACTGGAGAGGAAGGTTATGAGGCTTCTAACCTGATAGTACCTAACCTGGAAATGTTTCCCTGGGACCCTGGATGGGCTGTATTGATGATGAGAGTGTGGGGCCTATGAAATGGTAATGATGGAAGGTAAGTTTAATTGTGCAATGTTTGGACACCCAGCAGGCCTTGGCACTTTAACAATATATGAAGAGTTGTAGTTCTCCCTCAGGTCTGTGAAAGGGAAGGCTGAAGTGGTTGGAGAGCGAAAGCATACCTGGACAAAAAGCCAAATACTAAGATTAAGAGTTAATACAAACTAGAGGAGATTTTCTTACCTGACGGACCCAAAGGGGCATTTGGTGGGTGTGAGGTGAGCGATGGTGTAGATTAAGAACAACAACACTAAGGATGACTGAGAAGGTGACGAGGACCATGGTAAACATGAGGTACTTAATAATGATGGGAACAGCCAGGGAGGTCTCAGGCACTTTGTCTGCCAGCAGCAGCAGGAACACAGTAAGAGTCAGCAGGGCAAAGATTGAGAGCCCCATCTTCTCTCCTTGGGGGGCAGAGGGGAAGGCAGAAGAATTAGGCTTTGCCAGAAGACAATCCCCCTGGCCTAATTGGTGACCATGTTTCCAGTTCACTCAAGGACAGACTTTTGGAAGGACCAACTGCATGCAAATGATTCCTACATTTATACCTCAGCCTGGACTTATTCTCCTAAACTTATATTCACCCGCCAACTTAACCTCTCCGCTTGGATGTCCAGACATCTCAAACTTAACATGCCTAAAACCTAATTCCCTCATCACCAACTCCTCCCATAATCTTCCCCATTTCATAAATAACTTCATCTTTCCTGTGGCACAGGCCAAAACCCATTCAATCATTCTCAGCTCTCTTCTCTCTCTCCTCCTATATCTGATTCATAGCAAATCCTAATGGCTCTACTTTCAAAATATATCCTGAAACTAATGACTTATCACATCCACCTCTAACACTCATGGAAGTATAAACCACTGTTACCTCAGGTCTGCGTTTATAAAGACCTCCTCTTTGCTTCATCCTTTTCCCCTCCCCTTCTCTGTTCTCAAGTGAGCAGACAGATTGATCTTTTTTTTTAATTAAATAATTTTGATTGACTTTGAGAGAGAGAGGAAGGGGAGAGAGAGAGAGAGAGAAAAAACAAAACATCTATTAGATGTCTCCTGTACACAACCTACTGGGGTTGGAGCCCACAACCTGGTCATGTGCTCTGCCCTGGAATCGAGCCAGCAATATGTGGGTGCACAAGATGGTGCCCAACCAACTGAGCAACATTGGCCAGTTAAAATGTAAATCAGGCCCTCCGCATGGCAGCGTGGCTCAGTGGTTGAGTGTCAACCTATGAACCAGGAGGTCGCAGTTTGAGTAATATGTCACACAGATTAACTCAATTCTAACCTTTACAACAACTCTGAGGTAAGTACTGATTAACTTACAGCAAGTGCTCAAAAATAGCAAAGACAACACCACCATTTACATAGAATTTACTGGGTTTGCTCATGAACTCACTTAATCCTCAAAATAATTCTATTCCTTAGGAACAACCATTGTCCTCATTTGTGGTTAGGAAGCTGGAGACATGGAGATTAAAGAATTTTCACAAGGTTACTCTTACTATATTATGCTGCCTCCTAGAGAAATGTTGCCTATTACTGCCAAGAGAAATAGAAGTTTAAGAGACTAGTAGGGGGCCCAGCAGGTGTGGTTGAACATTGACCTATGAACCAGGAGGTCATGTCTCTCCCTTCCTCTCCCTTCCTCTCTGAAACCAATAAAAAGATATATATTTTTAAAAAAGAGTAGTAGCCCAGGAACAAGAGGTCATTGTTAGATTCCCCATCAGGGCACACGTCTGGGTTGCAGGCTCAATCCCCAGTTGGGGGCATGCAGGAGGCAGCCAACCCATGATGTTTCTCTCCAATTGATGTTTCTATCTCTCTATCCTTCTCCCCCCCCGCCCCCCCCCGCCAAAAGTAAAGACATATTTTTAAAAGAGAGAGAGAGAGAGAGAGAGAGCCACTAGCTGGTTTGGTTCAGTGGATAGAGCATCAGCCTGTGGACTGAAGGGTCCCAGGTTCAATTCCAGTCAAGGGCACATGTGTTGCGGGCTCAACCCCCAGTAAGAGGTGTGTAATAGGCCCCATCATTAATGTTTCTAATCTCTCTCTCTCCCTGTCCCTTCCTCTCTGAAATGAATAAAAAACATTTAAAAAAATAAAAAAGAGAGAGAGACTCATAGGTATCTAAAAAATGAGGGAAATATGATACAAAGAATGAGAACAGAAAAGGAGAGTTGTCTAAATCTGGGAGATTGTTGGCCAGTGGAGTAGAGATTTCAAGGATGAAACACTAAGATTCTGAGGTATTCAGAATTGACTGGGTGAAAAGGAGTGAGCAGCAGAAGACAGGCAGAGCCTGAGGCTGGAGGGAAAATCTGGATCCAGATAAAAGGCTCTGGTAGAAGAGAAAGTCTGAGTGAGGTTGCTGAAGCACAATCCACAGTGGCTTAATTTAACAGAAAAACCTTGTCTGGAGTAAAGGTGGAGCGGAAGAAGCTGAGTTACAGCTAAAAATGAGGGCTGGGCCTGACTAGTGTGGCTCAGTGATTGAATGTCAACCCATGAACCAAGAGGCCGAGGTTCAATTCATCAGGGCGTATACCTGGGTTTCGGGCTCCACCCCCAGTAGGGGGTGTGCAGGAGGAAGCTGGTCAATGATTCTCTCTCATCATTGATGTTTCTATCCCTCTCTCCCTCATCCCTCTCTCTCTGAAGTCAATAAACACACACACACACATTCACACACACACACACACACACACACACGCGCGCGCGCACGCACGCACACACACGCACGCACCAAATGAGTGCTGGGGCTGCTTCTCCCTTACCTGCATCTGGTGGCAGGTAGAAGACAAAGATGGCCAGGAGAGTAATGAGGATGCATGGGGCAATGACATTGACCAGGTAGAAGAGAGGTTTCCGGCGAATGATGAGGTAGAAGGTGACTTCTTCATACTGTCCTTCTCCCACTCCCCTAGGGTCCACTGGAGGCTGGATTAGCCGAGAAGGCTTGTGGATAATCTCCCATTGGCCATTCTCTTGGTAAAGGGGAGGAACAGAAGAAGGGGACACAGATGTGGAACCTGGTCCTTGTTGGTGCCGGTTATGGCTTGCTCTACCACATTCTAGAGCAGAGGAGGCTGGTGCCATAAGGGGCTAGCTGTGAACAATGGGCTGGAGAGCCCATCATTAATAAACTGAAGTAAGTCTTAATTTCCATATTTGCAAATTGTAGATAGTCGTACCTATCTTGCTGACATCACAGGTTTGTATTGGCATTGCTGCTGGAGTATATTTATCAGCCTGTTAGAAACTGGAAGCCATAGAGCCATGGATGTGGGAGCCAGGTCTACTCACCAATGAAGGTCCCTTCATGAATGTGCACTTCCTGCCGTTCCTGCCCATCGGGACCCACGCCAGTGTGCAGGCTGACCTCTGAGCGGTCATAGCTATAGGAACGAAACACCATGGTGCAGTTCTGCCAGTCAAAGGGAAAGTAGGTGACCTGAATGGAAGGAGGAGTCACTAGAGCTGGCAGAGAAGTGGTCAGGGCTGGGGGAGTTAGGGAGATCACAGGGCAGATAGGGGTCATAGAATATGGAGTCCCAGGAAGATGAGGGCCACCAGGAGAGGTCACAGGGAAGAGGGGGTCATAAAGGAATTGGAAGGTTATTAGGGGAGGCATGGGCCATACATAGAGGGGAGTTACTGAGGAAGACTGGAAGTCAATGAAAGTAAGCAATGAAACAATGGAAAATCAGGAGGATAAGAGAAATGTGAGGGTCATGAGTGGTAATGGACGAGGGGTGCGAGTCAGGATATCTGAGGAGAGGGAGGGTTTCCAAAGGTGCCTTGGGTTCCCCAGGTGGAGCCCAGCGACCTGGATGCTGCAGCTACTGCGATAGTTGCCAGGGGGCTGCCAGCGCACGGAGCCGTCGGAGGTTATCACGACGTTAACGTCCAGCGCGACGCCAAAATTGCCGTCATTGCTGCGGGGAAGGCATCTTCTCAGGTGGGATCGCCCCCCCCCCCCCTGCGGATGCCGCGCCCCCCCCCCCAGGGGCCTCGCCCACCCGCTCTGGGCAAGACCTTACTTGTTTAATAGCACCACATCGGGGAGCCACACGGATGGAGCCGTGACGCGGAGTAAGTCGATGTCTTCGTACTCGGCGGGGTCCCAGCTCAGCCTGTAGTCATTCCACTCCTAGGAAAGCAGAGGCTGAGGGGGCTGTTGGCTGACGGCTGGGAGGACGCTCGGAAGGTCCGAAGGAAGCGCGCAGTGAGTGCCAGGGTGGGGGCAGCGCAGGTGCGGCTGGGAGTCCGGTTCCGGCTCCGCCCGCACGGGCTCGGGCCCCAGCAGCTACCTCCCCTTCCCTCTCAACGGGTCCCAGTGTTTTAGTCTGTACCAACCACCACGCCGCACTAGCTGTCCTCTAACACGGCGGTTTCCAAACTGCAGTTCGAGACCCGTTAGTGGGTCAGGAATCAAATTAAGGGCCCCAAGACAGTTCAAAAAATTAGAATGAAGTACAACTCCCGCAGTAAAGATGGCATTGTTTCCCGAAGCTCCTGTTTCAGTTATAAATGTGTTTTTTGAGTTCATGATGAAAATATTATTTTCGACTGGGCCGGACATTTGTAAATAAATAGCAAAGACAACACCACCATTTACATAGAATTTACTGGTTTGCTCATGAACTCACTTAATCCTCAAAATAATTCTATTCCTTAGGAACAACCATTGTCCTCATTTCTAGATTCGGAAGCTGGAGACATGGAGATTAAAGAATTTTCACAAGGTTACTCTTACTATATTATGCTGCCTCCTAGAGAAATGTTGCCTATTACTGCCAAGAGAAATAGAAGTTTGAGAGACTAGTAGGGGGCCCAGCAGGTGTGGTTGAACATTGACCTATGAACCAGGAGGTCATGTCTCTCCCTCTCCCTTCCTCTCTGAAATCAATAAAAAGACATATTTTTTAAAAAAGAGAGTAGTAGCCCAGGAACAAGAGGTCATTGTTAGATTCCCCATCAGGACACACGTCTGGGTTGCAGGCTCAATCCCCAGTTGGGGGCATGCAGGAGGCAGCCAACCCATGATGTTTCTCTCCAATTGATGTTTCTATCTCTCTATCCTCCCCCCGCCCCCGCCAAAAAAAAAGTAAAGACATGTTTTAAAAAAGAGAGAGAGAGAGCTCTTTCCCATCCCAGGGGGTCTCCGTACCAGGTCTAAGTACACCTTTGTGGTCATCTCCTCATCCTTCTCGTTCTAGAAGGGAAAGGTTTGAGAGGGAGAGGTTATATACGTGGAGATAAATGAGGGGGTTCGGCGGGACTAGCTCTCCCTGGAAACTCCCCTCTTTTTCTGAGTCCCACCCTCTTGGGTCCAAGCCCCGCCTCTACCTCCGAAACTTCCTGCAGTCATAACGTCAGTCAATTCCCCCGCAAGTCCCGCCCACGGCTCGAGTCTCCGCCCGCCGCTGATGATTGACGCGATCCAGCACCAAGCTCCGCCCCAGCCTGTGAGCCGGCCTCCAGGCCCGCCTTCCAGTCAGTCCATCAGCTCCACTTCGAGATCCGTCCATAGGCAGGTCCATCACCGGGCCCGGCTCTACCCCGAGCCTGTCCAGCGGTCACGCCGATTTCGACCCAGTCTCTGCTAGCCACCCGTCCGTCTCTCAGCCCCGTCTCGCCCCCGGCGTGCCTCGTCCTGCCCTAGGGACAGCCACGCCCTCCAGCCCGCCGCGGACCTGACCTCCATCGCCCGCGCGTCCTCACCAGGCTGATGAGCTGCGCCAGTCGGAGACCGATGCTGACCCCGACGCGGTCTCCCACCTTCCGCGCCGGCCGCACCGAGCTGTCATAGCCCGAGAAAAGTTTATCACGGAGCCGGCCTTCTGCCTCCAAGCCGTGGGCGCCTGGAGGAGAGCTCTAAGTGAAGCCATGGTGCCCGGCCATGACCTCTGGCCCTGTCACTGTCCCTTTGAGACCCAGACTTACCCGGGGCGAACGGCACCCCCAGAGCCCCCAGCAACAGCAGCAGCAGCGCTCCTAGGGTCATAGCCCGGCCGCGGTCAGTGAGTTCGCTGTGAGCCACCGGGATGGCCAGTGCAGGGGAAGTGACGAGGCGCTCAAGAATGTGCACCTGTTGTTGGGGGGCAGCCGCCAGCCCACCAGCCCCGCCCCTGGGACTTGATCCCGCCCCGAACAACTGCCAATGCCAATGCCCGACACCCCACTGACAACAGACAACACATCGGTTGTATAAATCTTTATGTGAGAATGCAGGGAGTGGAACCTGGTCCTCTGGGAGCAGAACCAGGACACGGGTGGGGCCTGGACGGGTCTATGTGAGTGAGGGAAGCAGCAACCCCTCTAGCAACAAGCTAGAAGTAGAAAGAGCCTGAGGAAAAGTGACCTGCCTCTCTAGCCCTCCCTTTGGGCCTCCTCAGTCTCCCCCGCCCAGGTCTGAGGCTGCCCAGAGCCCACCTCCTAGTTCACTGGTAGGTTCCTGATCTTTTCCAGGCCTGCCCCTAGCTCTCCGTGTTTTTTTAAAAATATATATTTATAGATTTCAGAGAGGAAGGGAGAATGAGAGATATAAACATCAATGATGAGAGAGAATCACTGATCAGCTGCTTCCTGCACGCCCCCCACTGGAGATGGAGCCCGAAACCCAGGCATGTGCCCTTGGCCGGAATGGAGCCCGGGACCCTTCAGTCCGCAGACTAATGCTCTATTCACTAAGCCAAGCCGGCTAGAGTTTTTGTTTTTTCAGAAGAATCTAGTCAGGCCCTTTTCAGGTGCCTAAAACACAGTGAAGGTTATAAGCTGTAAAGTAAAGCAAGTTCTATTCAGTTAGAAGCTCTGGGGTTATATGAGGCCTGGAACCCTCCTTGGCCCAACTTAGGGGAGAGTGGTGGGACTTACTGCTGAATTGGGGTATCTTCACTGGGATGGTGAAGTCTATATAATGTTTTTTATTATTATTGGGGTGATGTTAGTTAACAAAATTATACAGGTTTCAGGTGCACAACTCTACAACACATCATCTGTGTACTGTAAGGTCTATGTCATATTTGTTCTTTTTATTCTAGACCCATTACCCTACAGACCTCAGCTTTTGAGGGGATCTGGAAGGAATTCTTGCTGAGGTAGCTAAGTGTTCATGTCCCCCCAACCCAGGCACACGTCCAATTTTGTCATGATTTTGAACCCTTCCCCATCCAAGCTTCCCCCCAATGAGTCATGGATTACTTCTACACCTCCTTAGCCCTTCTTCACATTTCTTTTCCTGGACTCCAGCTGAATTAAACCGCATGTAAAAATAAGGTTAGCATTCTCTAGGAAGAAGTGTATGATTTTTAGAAAATCATCTAAGTAAAACAAGAAGTAGTTATTAATTCATCCAGGACTTTGTTCTTTTTTGAATGAGTTCCTTTCCAGAACTCATTCTTAATAGATATCACTGGAGAAGTTGGGAGGATGGGTCTAGAACTTACTCTAGAGTAATAATATGGCTGTATAGGCCCCAGTTCCATCCTGGAGGGAAGGGTAGAGAGTCGTGGGCTATATTCTAGAGCTGAGATTCAGAAGGAAGTATGGCTCCATATGTGTCTAGAACACCATGCTCTAGTATTGGGTGTCTCTGGGATAAAAAAAAGGTAAACCTGTAGTAATCTGAGACTGGCCCCAATTCAGGCCAAGGCCAAGAGCTGGACAAGGCTCAAATCCTGCCTCTCTCTACTTGGAAACCCGGGGTCTGCGTTGAGGAAGCCTGGTGGGTCCAGCACAGAGTCTTAGTGCAGAAACGGCCCTGGCTGAGGTGCCTGGTGTTGCAGAACCTGTTCAGAACAAGGCAGAAGGTGGAGTAGGGAAAGGACACTAATCCTGAGCTCCAGTAGGTCTATAAATCTATGGCTCAGAGGCCATGAAAAGGGCTCCAGGAACTGGCTGAGCCTGGGGAGGGAAGTATTTCAGTCCTGTCCTCTGTTTGGAAACCCCCAGTGCCATCTTGGGGTGGGGGTGTGAGTCTGGGAGGAAAGAAGTGATCAGCAGAACTGTTTTCAAACATCCACCTCTAAGGTCCAAGCATCTAAGGGTTTCAGCGGTTCCTAGGCTCCCTCAGGGAAGAGCACCTGGTGGGACCTGGCTGCTCAGGGCATGAGTATGGCAGCTGGGATGAGAGCAGGTCCAGGAGCAGGGCTGGGAGGCAGGCTGTGAAGGTGGCTAGTCCGGTGCAAGTGCAGGAGTGTCCAGTCCAGGGTCTACATTTCAGGGGGCAGGGGGACTGGAAGGAGAAGTCTCAGGGACACTGTGAAGAGAAGGCTCCCGGTACATGGCCACTGTGAAAGGGAGAGAGAGGAGCAGGAAGGATAATTAGGCACAGAGAGACCTGGGCAGAATCAGAGCTCTGAAAGGGCTCCCTTCCCCTATATTCATCCTCTGAGAACCCCAACCTCATAGGAGGAGAACTCCCCAAACTCCCAAAGGCCAAAGCCTTCCTGGCTTGGTCCTCCTCATACTTGTAGTCCCTGAGATGCATGTCCCTAAATGTCCATGTCAGGGTCAGTACCCTCCCAGTGGCCCCACTTTCTCCAGCCCGTACTCACCCTCCAGGAGCTTGGGCACAAAGTGGGCAGCTGCCTTGGTCTTCTTGACTCGGTTTCCCTTCATGACTCGGCCCTCTTTGTCCAAGCCCAGGTACCAGGCCCGGCCGGAACGGCACTGACGGTAGAGAGCAGAGGCGTACAGGACGTAGTAATTCTCAAAGACACACTCCTTAAAGCGACACTCAGCTGTGAAATGTTGCTGAGGAGACAAAGACCCAGGAAGACACACACAGACAGAGAGACACATCACTGGACAGAAAGGAGCCTTAGGAAGAACAAGCCAAAATATAACCCACACATTTCAGGCTGGGAGGGCCACCTCATCCTTGTGGGAACTGGGAGAAAGGGACAAGGAAGAGTCTGGTAGGCCCCTGAGGGTTAGGAACTAGACTCTGGAATGAGAAGACAGCTTCTCTCTACTCTGTTCCCAGCTCCTTACCATTCCCTATCCTGAATGACTCAAGGGCAGTGAGTAATAATGAAGGGTAGGGTAGAGAGTCGTGGTCTATATTCTAGAGCTGAGATTCAGAAGGAAGTACAGCTGAGAAATAGGGGCCCTAAAAGGCTGAAAGAGTTGGACATTCAAGAAGCTTGGGGGCATCTGGAGGGCTCTGTGAGAGTAGGATTAGAGGAACCCTAGAGATATGCTCTGGAGTGGGCAGTAATGACAGGACACCAGCAAGCACTGGAGTGAGAGGGAGTCCTGAACTGTAAAATATCTGTCCTTGAGAAAGCTGTGGCTGGGGACTCTCCAAACCCCAAGCCACTCAGCCTCGTCGTCTCACCGAGCTGTAGAGCAGCCCCTCAGCATTCATGGCCATGTAGTGACCCAGCTTGGCACTCTGGATGGTAACCACACGGAGCCCCACGGGGATCAGATTAAAGTGGGCTGGGGATGAGAGAGGGGGAATCAGTACCCCAGGCCTTGAGCCCCCTTCTGAGCTCCCCCCATCCTAGCTAAACTTCCTTCCTTGGGTGTCAGAGGCAGACTGAAAACAATAGAAACTCAAGCAGGAATGGGACTGCCCTAGTCTCCTAGCCCCATTACCCCCCTTCCCACCCCAGGCCGGCTTCCCCTCTCACTGAAAGAGCTGGTGTCCTCTGGGGTTCCCTGGATGCTCCCGTCAGGATTTGCCTGGAGGTAGAAACCCTGGCGGCAGAACAGTTTGGTGACGATGCCTTTAAGTTGAGGCTCTAGAGAAAGAGACATTAATCTTTAAAAATGACATCTCTGTTCCCAAAAACATTCCTACACTTGGTGGGATCAGAGGAGAAAAAAGAAAGGGGAGTGGAGGGAAGGAACAGAGTATTAGGGCCCCAACTTTCTGACCCTCCATGAAAGCTCTCTCACCTCTCTTGGATTCCTGAGGATGCTGAGGTGTGGGATTCTTCTGCTTCCTCTAACCACCAGCTTTCAGTTTAATTTATTGAAATTTATTGAAATGGATTAATTCCTACTCTACAGTTCAACCAGAGGAGGGGTAGAGGAAGAGAGGAGGAAGGGAAGAGATACATCAAAAAAACAGAGGGAGACAGGCAGGGCTGCTGAAGTGACATTGTGTTTGCGAATGTGGGGGGCAGCAAGGTGACCACAGGGTAGGCGCGCCCCCTCGAGAGTGGAGGTGGGTCTGGGCCTGACGCTGACTCAGCACCTGCTGCTGCTGCTGCTCCTTGGCGCGGGCCTCGCCTTGGCCCAGCGCCGGCCAGTCTGACACTGACCCACTGTCTGTACTTGTCAGTCCGCTGGCTTGGGGGCCCAGGTCTCCCTGAGGCTCAGGCTTTCCCCTTCAGCCAGGTAGCCCGCCTGAGGTGGGGGACGTTCGGTACCAAACCTAGGAAATGGGGGAGGGGCGGGGAGGTGGTGAGGCAGGTTGAGTCACGTGGCGGCTGGATCTCACTCAAAGGGTGGGCTGCGGACCGTACCACTGCGGCGGGCCGGCGGCGGGGAGGGGCGAGGGAGGAGGGTACGAGGGGACTCACCCTATCGGAGCTGGGAGCCGGCGGGAGCAGGGCCAGAGGGACTCCCTGCCTGTGGCACCTGGACGGGGACCACACGCTAACCCACACAACTCTCCATGCCCGTCGCTTGCTCTCGGCCGACTTCCGTGTACCCCCTCGTAGGTGGTACGACCCCCCACCCAGTATGCGTGCGGGTCTCCCACCGCCTTACTGTGTCTGAGTTCCACGCAGCAGAGGGTCCCCTGAGCTCGTGGGGCCCGATTTCGGAGTCTCATGGAGGGTAATGGGGGGAACCCAGCTCCTCTCTTGAAACTCAGGTCAAGGGAGGAGGGCGCACAGAGGGGCGTTTTGGCGAGGTAGCTGCAAGGACACCCAGGGGAGAGCTGGGGAGATTGGCGCCGAGCCAGGCAAGCTCGGCCAAGAGGAACCGAGCCAAGAAGTGGAGGAGCGGGGTGGGGGCGGGGCCGCCGGAGCCGCAGAAACTCTCGGGGTGACCCAGGCGTCCGGAGCCCCCAGGCCCCTCGGCTGTGGATGGAAAGAATCGCGAGAGCCTGCACGTAGGCGAAGGGCTGTGGGGGTGGGGAGTGGGATGGGGGAAGAGCAGGAGCCACGAGGCTTGGGGCGCCAGACTAAGCCCCTCAAGCCTCCCCCTTGCCCTCAAAAGCAAGGAGACTCGGGGTTACAGGCAAAAGAGGAGGGAAACTGAGGCATAGACCGGCAGAGACTTCGCGGTTCACCCATTTTCACTTCCCGGGAGCCTCCCTCAGTCGGGCTCCATTCTTCAGAGCCCCTCATCATCTCAACCTCCCGGGCAGAGACCCCAGTCCCGGAGACCCCGCCCAGCCACTCACCGGGGCCACGGTCCAGCCGCGCGGGCCGCCCCCCGCACAGTCGCACCTTGGACAGCAGGATGAGGAGCTGCTTCTGGCAAAGGGACTTGGTGCCGCGGGGACACACGCGCCGCTGCGCCGACACCGGCCGGCTGCCCCCGGGCTCGCGGACCTCCCGCTTCTGCCGGATCAGGCTACTGGCCAGCGCCGCCATGGTACCCCGGGAGGAGACACCCCCAAACCAGCAGGCGCTGGGCTCCCCCAGAGAAGCCCGCTCACCACGGCATGCTCTTGACGCTCTTTCCCGACTCACCGCCCCACCCACAGGACCTTAGGGATAAGCCTCAGCACCCCCACAAGCGTCAGCTCTCACCCTTGGGCCCCCAGCTAGCTCCACTGGACCCAGAAGCCTATGTACCTCAGGTAACCCCACCCTGGACTTTTGCCCCCTTCAGAAAATTAGCCCCTCCCCTGCTCTTCAGTAGCTCTGTCCCCACTTACCCTATCCCAAAGTCAAAATTTCCGATATGTGGTTCCAGCATCCCCAGGCATCTTTTCACCCTATTTCAGGGCCCCTGTACTCCTGCCAAATCCACTTTTATAATCTAGCTTTTGGGATGAACTCACCCCACCCCTGCTGGGACACTGCCAAATGTCAGGGAAGAATCCAACTTTGGCGTCTTGGCCACCCTCTCCGTGAAGAGGATCCCCCCTTTACCACTGAAATCCCCCCAAACTATGTCTTGGAATATCCAGGCTGTTCCTGTTCAGTGAGAACGGGTTATCAGACTGTCTCTAGACATTTTCACCAAGTCACCCCCATTTCTAGTGGCTCAGGGTTCAAATTGCTGAGCCTTTTTCCTCACCTTGTTACCCTCCACTATTTTTGAAGTCACCTCCAAATCCACCCTTCCTGGTGGATACACCAGGTAGTTGTCTGGAGGGCCCTCTGTCCACCTGGAAATAAGGAGCATCCGTTTTGGTGGTTTCTCTCTGACTGCCCCTTAAATTCCTCAGGAACAGCTGGTGCTGTTTAGATCCCACGCCCTCTAATCCAACCAGCCCCCCAAGAGAGGAGTGCACGTATGTCACCAGTTCCCAAATGTGAACAGGTCCCCTACAAATCTGAGCCCATCTCTGCTACAGAGTTTCCTCCTCCTCCCTGGGACTACCTATAGCAACCCCCTTGCCCCTGACGCCCCTCAACCTGTCCTGTCTTGTAGATCTCGCGACGAATGGTGCTGGCTCCGGTTCCAGGCTCCTCCCTCCTGTCCCCCGCAAACGGAGCTTCCCTCCACGCCTGGCTAGGCGCCCTGAGCCCCCAAAAGAGTGAAGGTGTCTCGCAGAGCGCCCTGGTCCGGTAACATCAGAGCACTGGGCCTGGCGGCTGGACCAAGCGCAGCGGCGGTAGAGGTGGCAGCAGTGGCAGCGGCGACAGTGGGAAGCTCAGGCGGCCGCAGCAACCGCAGCTCCCGCTTCTCCAAGAGCCAGCCTGGGGGCGGGGCAGGGGGCGGAGACGCCAGGAAACGGGGGGGTTAAGTTGGGCGGGAGGAACCCTGAGGTTCGTTCCCTAGAGGCAGGGAGTGAGATGGTATTAGAGGCAGGGGGAGCTGAGGCAAAGCCGCATATCTCGGGGTTCAGAGGAGGAACCAAGGTGACTCCACTGAATGGAACCCTGGATGGGGCGGGGGGCATTGGGCTTAAGATCAATGGAAGGGTGAACACCCAGAGAGTGAAGGAACCCTAAGGCCCAGGATGGAAGGACATAAGTGAATGAGGAAAGTGGGGGTAATAAGAGGATTGGGGCGGGGGTGGGGAGAGTCGAGATTTAGCCTGGGGCGAAATCCGGCCTTCTTAATATGATTGCCTCTGTGTGAAACAATTTAGTCCGTCTCTGATCTCCATACCGCCCTCCTTTCCATGTTTTGTCAGGAAATATATCCTTCCTCTCCTGCCCCTCCCCACCCTCCTATAGACCCCCAGAAGACCGTCAGAGTTGGGGGAAGATAGTTGCCAGAGGCTGTACTAGGGCACGAGGGATGCTGGCCACAGATTTGGGGAGCAGAGAAGCCAGACTGGAAAGACCTTTACCCGGGATGGAGCGCGACGCGAGTGGAATGATGGGAAGGAACCGCAAGGATGCCTTCTAGAACGGAATTTTGGGTCCAAGGTGCTAAGTGTCTCCCAAGGGAGGGACTTTCCATACTGCTAGGAGTCCTTAACAGGCCCCGCCTCCCACACCAGCCAAGCCGCCCCCCTTGCGCGCAGTCTTGGCCTCCTCCACCGTGGCGCCCAGGGCCCGGGCAGGGTCCGCACGAAGCCGGGCCAACGCCATAAGCAGCGCAGCCGCGCTGTCCCCTGCCCAGAGCTTTCGGCCGCTCAGGAAATAGTGGGGCAGAGTCCCGGCCTCGAGCGCACGGCTCAGCTCATCCAGCAGCCCCAGGCAGCAGGCGCCTGCGTTCTCCGGCCGCGCCAGGTAGAGCGCAGGCAGTCGCTCGCACGCCCAGTAGAGCAAGGTCCGCAGAAGGTAGGGCGCCGCGGCCCGGGTCCCGGCCACCAGCGGGCGCAACAGCGCCTGGGCAGCCGCGTGCGCTTGCAGCAGCGGAGCGGGTATGAGCGCCTTGAGCGCCAGCTCCTGGCGGGCGAAGCACAGCTGCCAGCCGGAAGCGCCCGGCCGCTCTATGTCCCCGCCCGGCACCAGGTAGAAGGAGGACGACTCGGAGGCCAGCGGGCCGGCCCACGAGTGGCTCCGAGCCCCCTGGGGCCAGCCATTCACGGACACCACGGGGATCAGGTCGAAAAGCAGGAGGCGGCGTGGGGGCCCTGGAGTAGCCAAGAGGATGGTGGTGAATCCGGCGTGGCGGGCTGCGTGGACCAAGAGCGGGGCACCGGGGACCGGGATCAGGGACTCGGCGACCTCAGCCAGCATAGCAAAGAACCACGCGGCCACCTTGGCAGGGCACAAAGCGGGCCACGCCTCCGGGGCCTCCGACGGCGGCGGTGCCGGACTGTCCGTGGTTGCCTCGGTGACGTCACCATTCAGTTTTTTCAGGGCTGCGGGAAAGCCAAGGTCGGTTACAACTGGCCGAGGCGACTCGGGCCCCGAACGGTTACTAGGTGATTTTTCCAAAGACACGTGCGGGTCGGGCTCGGTGACGTCACCGTGCGGTTGGTCCACGGAGCTTTGCTGATCCTTGGGGCCTTGTTCGCTTTCGGTTCCGTGGGCCGATTCACGTCCTCCCGGGACTGGGGGTCCCAGGCAGTCCTGCCATGCCTTTCGCACCGAGGTTCCGTGCGTCAGTTCTGGGAGGCAAAGCCTGGCAGAATAGGATTCCATGTCCAGTTGCAACTCCTGCCCAGTGCCATCAAGAGAAAACACGGGCACCAGCAGTGTGAAGCCGGCGTCGTAGTGAGGTCCCCGGGCATAGGGGCCTAGGGGTGAAGGTCCCAGATCCACAGAGCCCTCGCGAATCCCACCACGAAGCAGCAACAGTTCGGCTTGGGGAGGAAAACGGGGGTCCCGGCGGTGAACAAGACCTACGGGAAGAGAAGGGATTGTGATACGCAACTCCGGGGCGGGGCTGAGCTGCGAGTTTCGGAAGCCGGGGGGCGGAGGTGGGGTACTTACCTAGTAGAGAAAACACAAAGTCCTTGGCCCGGAGGAGGTCTGGGCCCGTCTTGGGCCCGTCTCTCCAGCTCTCCTGCACGCCTAGTTCCTGGATAAGCTGGGTTAGTTCCTGAAGCTGCGCTCCGGAGCAGAAATCGATGTCCGTGAGCGGGCGGGCTGGGGCTGGGGGCGGCGGGCCCCACCAGGGGGCACTCCCCCAGACCGCGGAAGCCATATGGCTCTATCGTTTGCTAGGGAAAAACAGAGGAGAGGAAGCCTAGACCGGCCAAAAAGTCACCCTCAGCTCTTCTCTCTTTCCAAGGCTGAGAGAGTGCCTCAGACAAGTGCGCCAACGGGTCTGCAGATAAAGGGCTGTGACTTTAGTCTTGAAAATGAACAAATAAAGATCTCCTCTGTCCTTGCCCTTTCTCATATCTGGTCCCCGCCCCCATGGACCGGCTCATCTAACTCAATCCCTCCGGAATGATAGCCCTCCGCCGTCCCTGCCCACCTCCCCTTACCTCTTTTTTCGAAAAAGGCTTAAGGTCTGCGGCTTCCCCCTAAGGGGTAACTGCAAGAGTTGGGAAGAGAATGGCTGCAACAATCCAACAGGTAACTTCTTCCTGCTGCCCCCAAGGCCACGCCCTGAAGTCCCAGCCTCGCCCCTTTCTGGAAGCCGTGCAGGTGGTATGGCCCCGGCCCCGCCTCTGTCTACACTCCTTTCGCTTTTTCAGATCTCGCGCTGTCCTGGGAGTTGCAGTGTGTGTTCCGCGTTACCAGAGCAATGAGGCTGCGCCCCCACATGCTTTACTGTTCCTCTGAAGTGTCTGGTTGAAGTTGTAGTTTCTATGGAGATAAACTGTTCTGTTTCTTTCCAAGCCCGGGCCGGCCCCACACAAACATTCCTTGGAGTTGGAGCAGAAGGATAATAGGACATATCTGAATAGCAAACAATAATGATGGACATACCTCAGCGCCTGGGGGAAAATAGGGGCTCCTATGTATATCCCATGTGAGTAGAGGAGCCCTGGTCATTTAGATCTAGTAGGGTTCTTCCATGTAATTATAACTTCATTTTAGAGACGAGACTGCATCCTAGAGAGGCTGTGTGTCACCTGTCCAAGGTCAGAGCTGAGCCAGAGAGGTGTTAGAAAGGAACTCCCCTTGGGGGGGAGGGGAGTAGTGTTAGGCAGGAACACACAGGTGGTGACCCAGGAATGGACATCTGACTTGGGGAAGGGCCATATTAATGATACCCACCTCAGTTACACATGTGTAGTGATGGGAAAAACACATTGGAATCTCATACCTGGTGTGTGCACAGAAGAGTTATCAGGACTGAAAATCAAATCCAGAGGAAACTCCGAGTTGGGCGGGGGCAGAGCAAAGGGAAATTATGGGGGGGGGGGGTTGTTTTCAGTTACCAATGCTTTCAGGGACAAAGCTAAGTCCAAGATGACAAGGGAGCCAGAATAATGGGACAAACGTTAGGGAACCAGGGCCGGGCTCACACAGATCAGACCTATCCATTGCTGGGTTAGTTCTGGAGCAGGACTTCTTACATACCCTTTTCCCTGGGGCCTATCTCTGGAGTGATAGTCCATGGCAAGAGAATGAAACAGAAACCCCTAGGAAAACTAGAGGCCTGTGCAGAAAGGGACTCTCAGAATCTGGAGCTCAATTTGGGAAGTCCAGACCTCAGGCATCCTAGTCACTAAAGAGAGAGAGAACTCTTCTCTCTCAGCAACTCAGAGCCCCCAATACCACCCAGAACTGGGGAGGCAGGTTTCTATACATCTGGTTGTGACCCAAGAAACCAAATCAGGAAAATTAAGACTGGGCTCTCCCTCACAGTCTGGGGTAATCAGGCATCTGGCATCCCTACATCTTACCTTCTCCCCAGAGATGGCCTCTGAGCCACTCTAAAAAGAACGAAGTTCTCTGGGCTCTGTGGGAGTTTTGAAGAAGCTGGGGATGGGTGACAGGGAAAGGAAAGTTACTCTAAACGCTAAAGTATTACTGCCTAATAGGGTTTTCTGTAATGAAGAAAATGTTCTAAATCTGTGTTGTCCAATATAGTAGCCACTAGCCATCCATGTCAATGGAGCACTTGAAATGCAAATAATGAAACAAAGGAACAAAATTTAAAATTTTATTTAATTTTAATTAATTTACATTCTAGAAGCCATGGGTCGCTAATGGCTAGAGTGTTGGAAAATGCAGCTCTGGAGCCTCGGGGATCACGGGTTTAGCTCTGCAGCTATGGAGGAGAAGGGGTAAGTATAGTTCCAGACCTCGTCAGGCCCTGAGCGTGGCCAGTGTCAGCAATGGGGCTGGGGTGGATATCCTCAAACAATCACAGAACGTTTCTCTCACCTCTTTATTCCTAATGCACCTTTGTCCCCTCTTTTCCCGAGGGCCTCATGACACTCTGATATCCCCACTCAGTGCTCTCCACTGAGGGGCTGGGTACCTCTTGGCGAAGGCGCCTGGGAGATCGGGCTTCACACTTGTCTCTGCCCACTCCATGCTGCCTCTGGCGGGCATCAAAGACCACATGCCCTACCCGGGCGCCTGAGCCGGGGCAGTGAGTCTTCAAGTTGGTTTTTGGAGGCACAGGCATCTGGTGATAGTTCTGGCAGGCTGGAGGAACTGTATCCACAGGACGGTACACCCAGTCTTGGCCAGCTACTCGATGGGAGGCTGGTTGTAACTCAATCAGGACAGGTACTTCTGAGAAGGTTTGCAGGTCACTGTAGATCACGTGGGCCTTGGAAGGGTAGGAGCACTGACTGACTGGTTCAGGAGTCCACGGGAGATGCTGCTCTGCATTCTTCCGAGGAGTCTCCTCACATTCAAACGACTTCAAGGGCAGCGAGGACTTTGGAGTCTGAGATGGGCCCAAGACGTGGACAGAATTAGTACCTGGGACAGGGCCTGAGTCCTTGTGGAAGTCAGGCTTTGGGGTAAGGCATGAGTCCTTGTGGAGGCTTGATTTCTTAGTAAGGCCGTGAGTCATGGGGAGGCCAGAATCTTGGGTAGGGCATGGGCCCTTATGTAGGCCAGGATCTTGATTAATTCCTGAATACTTGTGGAAGTTAGGGTTTGGAGTATGTTCTGGGTCCCTGTACATGCCAACATCTTGGGTAAGACCACATTTCTTTTTTGCTTCATTGGCTTGGATAAGGCCTGGATTCACACAGGGATCAGAGTCTGTAGTCAGGCCTAGATTTCTGTAGTCTCCTGAGTCTTTGGAAAGGCCTGAGCGCTTATGGAGGCCGAAGGTTTGGGCGAGGCCTGGGCTTTTGTAGAGAGCAGGTTCCTGGCCCACACCTTTGTTTACTTCAGAGCCTTTGGCAAGGCATGGTGTCTTCTGTGGGCCAGAATCTCGGGTAAGGCCGAGGCTCCGAGAGACTCCTGGATCTTGGGCATTACCTGTATTCATGTAAACTCCAGAATCTTGAGAAAGGCCTGGGCTGTTATGGACGCCAGTTGTTTGGGAGAGATCTTGACTTTTGCAGAGTACAGTCTCTTGCACAAAGCCTGAGTTCCTCTGAATGTCAGAATTTTGGAGAAATGTTATGTTCTTATGGAGGCCAGAGGGTTGGGTGAGACCTGGGCTCCTAAAAATACCTACATTTTGAGGTGGATCTAGGCACTTTTCAGGGCCAGACTCTTGGGTAACTGGATTCTTTTGAAGGCCAGAATCTTGGGAAGGCCCTGAACTCTTGCAGAGATGAGGATGTTGGGTAAGGCCTGGCATCTTTTTTAGGCCTGGATCTTGACCAAGGCCTGGTTTCTTGGAAACTTTACAGTCCTTTGAAGGGCCTGGGGTTCTTTGGAGGCCAGAGTCTTGGATGAGATCTAGACTCTCATGAAGTTCAGAAGATTGGAGTTGGATTGAGGGTTGGGAAATGGTGGAGAACTGGGAAGGGATGGGAAACTGGGAAGAGGGTATAGAGATTGGGGGTAAGGTGGGGGTTTGTGTTGAGATGGAGGACTTCACCTGGTGGTTGGTAGGTTGTTGAAGAACAAAGGATCTGGGAGAAACAAGAGGGAAAGAAAGAGTGCATGGTGGAGCAGCAGCATACATTGAATTCTGGACACTGGTGGGAGAATGAAAGCAAGGTTGAGAAGGTGAATCATCCTTGGAGTAGACCAGGAATTTGGGATAGGCTGGAGGCTGGGAGTCTGTGTTTCTCCTCTCAGAATTGCAAGGATGGAAGCTGCAGTAAGGGAAGGTGTTGGGCTGTAAGAACTTGTCTTTGCCATCATTTGAGTGATTCCATCCCATATTCTCCAACTCCAGGTAACCTACTATGGATCCTGTGGAGGTGTTGGCAGTATCCCCACTAAGTTGCTTCAGTGTTTGTTCGACTTTACCAGAGTTTACCAGGCCCTGCCTATCCTGGGGCCTGGAGAGGGTACTCGAGTCCTTTCTAGAATACCCCGTGTTCTGGGTGGGGCACCCATAGAATAAGTTCTTCTTTACCATGGGGGTAGCATAGAATACATGGCCAGTGAAGAGGTCTTGGTTGAAGGCAGTCAGGGTAGAGGGAATAGGAGTTAGGCTGTGGGTAGAGGTGGAGGGAGGGGTATGAGTAGGAACTGGAGTGGTAGTCGGGGCCATGACCTGTGCTGGGGTAAGGATTGAAGCAGCTTTTGGAACAGAGTCTGGGGCAGGAGTAGTAGCAAGGGCAGAATTTAGAGGAGGGTCTGGGGCAGAGGCTGGGGGAGGGACCAACTTGTGGGCATGGGTATAGGTTAAATGAGCAGGGTTGCTGGTTGGGATGTGGGCTGTTAGGTGCTCAAGTATATAGTCCAGGGAATGGCCTAAGGCATGCAAGGAAACCTTAGCTGGGTCCTGGGCCAGGGTGTGGGCTGAGGTTTGCTCAGGGCCATGGACATGGGTGCCAGGGTGCTCAGGGGTGCAGACTATGGAGTAGACCTGGGCCTGGGCAGGGGTGTGCTCAGAAGGGTGGGCTGGAGGGCGGATCTGGGCCTGGGCGAGGGTGTGCTCAGGGGGGTAGACTGGAGGGCAGCTCTGATCCTGGGTGGGGGTGTGCTTAGAGGGGTGCACTGGGGGCAGATCTGGGCCTGGGTGGGGGTATGTTCAGGGGGTCGGGGTGGGGGGTGGATATGGGTCTGAGTGGGGGTGTCCTTAGAGGGGTGGACTGGGGGGCAGATCTGGGCCTGGGTGGGGATGTGCTCAAAGGGGTGGACTGGGGGGCAGATCTGGGCCTGGGTGGGGGGGTGTTCAGGGGCTTGGGGTGGAGGGTGGGTCCATGGCTCAGCTGGGGCATAGGCTGGGGCATAATCTGGGGTCTTAGTCTTATTCCCTTGGGGCAAGCAGAGTGAAACCATATCCAACTTGCTCATCCTGGGGAACTGGGAAAATGTCTCTTGCCTGGAGAGATAGGGGGCTTGGGCCTTTGAGGCTGTGACCTGAGGGGCCTCCCTAGCTCCCTTCATCCCCTCCTTCCACAGTCCCCTTGGAGTCTCTACGGGAGCCCTGGCATGTCCATACTGAGGCTTCATCCAGTAGCACCTAAATTCCTTCTCATCATTCGAATCTGGTATGCAGGAGTCAAGCTGGTTAGGGTTCCTGAGCAGGAAGCTTGGACAACGATGGAAGCGGGAAGAGACTCTTAAGCAGAGGTTCTTGGGATCCACAGAGTAGCGCATACCCATGGGATGGTTGCCTACAGAGGTGGGTTGCTTGTCTGCAGGGAAAGGTGGAATAAGACAAAGCCTGAGTTCCTGAGTGACTGAAAATGGGGACAGGGATAGAAGAAAGGGGATAAGGCCAAATCCTCTTGAGTTTACACAGGGGACTACGCACTCACCTTTGGGGAAAAAATGATGGAAAAGAATCCGCAAGGAGCTCTTCAGATGCCTCCAGAGCTGAGGAAGCAGGGGAGGGGAGAGTCCAGAAGTAAGGGGAGCCTTGAAGTCCAACCCTAGCCAGGCCACATCCCAACAGCCCTCTCATCTCACCCCCTCCCACCTCAGACCCTAGGGCTTCCCCACCCTGATGCCCAGACTCCTCCCTGACCAGAGTCACCACATTGATCCCCACGTTGAGCAAGATGAAGCTGCCCAGAATCAGAAGAATTGAGTCTCCTAGATCCTGGCACTTCCTGGAGTTGGTGCCAGAGCACACTGGGGCTCCGTGGTGGGCTTGCTCACCCATGACCGGGGGCCCCAGGACTACCTGGGCCCCCTGGCCCCCACATACTCACTAGGAGCCAAACTCTTCTGGTGGGGGAGGGGGAGAACTGGGTCATAATGAAACAGGAGGTCACAATGAGGGAGGAGGAGGGAAAGGAAGGCCAAGTGTCATTCCCTGGTAACGGTTTGAGTAACCGGACAGTCAAGTAGGGCCCAGAAGCCAACACCCCCCGCCTCCTCAGCTCCCCCTCGTTTTTTCCCCTCATTGCCTGCTGACTCATTCAAACACTCACAGCATCCCATCCCCCGAACCACTTCTGAGACTGGGAGACCATGGCCTCAGAGTCCTGGGGAAGGCCGGGCTGAAATCCAGAGCCTTGGCCTTCTTCCCTCCCTTTGCTAGGCTGCAGGCCTGGATCTACCCCGATGTGGAACTTCCCCCACTCCTCTACCCCCACCCCCGGTCTGGAGTCTATCCTCAGCTTCTTATGTGGGGCTGAGCCTCTGAGTCCCCTTTGGGGACAGAAAGAGCCTCACACAGAGCAGGTGCCCAGAGACCAATGGTCTGGGGTCCGCAGTGGCAAGATGTGCTTAGGGCCCCGGCGAGGGACCAGGAGGGGCCTGCGGTCAGGACTGTGGCCCCTACACCATGGGGAGCCTCATGCCAAGCACACGGCTGCTCCTTTCAGGGCGCTAAGGGCAGGGATCCAGGCTGGAGGAAGAAGTGGCGCTTCTCAGCCACAGACCACCACAGCGTTTCCTGGACTCTGTTGCTCTTTATTCCTCTTTCAGTGCCCGGCCCCGCCGCCCACATTTGCCACTGGTCAGTTAAGTTTCCCAGTCCGGCCCCTGTGCAAAGAGGGCCTCGAGGCTGAGGTGGAAGGTGGTGGCAGTGAGCTGGCCCTCGCTCTGTTCTCCTGCACCTGCCGCTTCAGCTCCAGGCTGTCGTACACCTGGTAATTGGCATTGCCCCCTGGGCACCGGCTGAGTGGCATGAAGGTGATGGGGGCCGGCTCAGGAATCTGGTCTTCGGGCAGGGCCTGGCTGGGACCCAGGGCCTGTTGGTATGAGACCTCGCCCAACACAGTGAGGGAGGTGGTTGTAGTCAGAGGGTGCTGAGTGGGCAGGGCGTCAGCCCAGTCGGCCGCCCGGCGCCGTACCTCGTGGGGGTCCCGGGAGGCGTAGCTCAAGTGTCCTGTGGAGGGGTAGGGACTGTGGCTGTAAGCGTGCCCGGGGAGGCTCCGCCGGTGGGCCTGTGGGGAGGCCCGGGAGCTCCGGGACATCAGGGCAGATGGAGGCTCGGCCTCCAGACCACGCCGCCGCTGATCCCAGCAGTCATACGGTAGCTGGCCTCTTGATTGGTAAGGGCTGTGCCCCCCAGGGGCCCAGGAGGGGTTAGGAGGCAGCCGGTGGCGAGGTGGGGGAGGCAAGGTCCACTGCTCGGGCTCCATAGTGCCCCAGTTGGGGGACTGGGAGTGGTGGGGCCCGTGGGACTGCAGCCTCAGCTCCGACTTGGCCTCCACGCGCTTGGGCATGCGGCGCAGCTCAGGGGACAGGTAGATGGAGGGGGGTGGCAAGCTGGCCAGGATCCCACCCTGGCGGCCCCACAGCCTCATGTGGGAGGGCAGCCCCATTCGATGGTACTGCGCCCCCCAGCCCCACTGGGTGTACGTGGGACGCTGGAAGGATAGGTTGTTCTCCTCCTCCTCCTCCTCCTCCTCCAGGAAGGAGTCTGGGGCCTCCTGATCGAAGATGGGCTTGGGCCTCCGCTGTGGCCTCCTGTATCTGTGATGTGGGCTGTGGAAGGCTGTGTAATCTGGGGGGAACTGCCCGTGGTTCTTCCGTCTCTGCTGGTAGCTGTAGGGGGGGCGGGGGCGGGGGCGCGGGCGGCGGCTGCTGCTGCTGCGTTTGCCGGGACGGTGATGGGAAGAACTGGAGCAAGAGGGCTCGGTCACCTTCAGTTCTACAGGGTCCAGGGCGCAGTGGATGTGGATGTCTTGGGCCTTGGCTGGGGCACCTCTGGGGGAACTTTTACAAGCCTGCAAGATTGTATCTGGGGAGCGCAAGAGTCCGTGAGGAAGGGTAATTGTCGGTTGGGAACATGGGGGCTGGTCTTTCTTGGGCTGTGGTGGGGAGGGGGTGTCCCCTACCTCGCTAGCTGTCATACTTACTTTTCTGATGAATCCAATTGACCATCTTGTCTAAGGCACTCTGGAGTCCATGCCATATCTGGGGGTGAGGTGGGGTGGGAGTGAAGACTAAGCTCGCCACCAGCAGCCCCCCACACTCCTCCCCGCCAAGATTGCTCTTGCAGATGGAGGTATAGGCTGAAGCTGGCTCCCGCCCACAGCCCTCGTCACTCTTAGGGGGGTCCACAGCCGCCACTGACCACAGCTGTCAGATTGAGCCCAATGTTGACCAGCAGGATGAGGCCCAGCAGCAGGAGCAGGAAGTCCTCAGCATCCTGGGGGTTTTCTTGGTGTTGATGGCAGTTCCCCACGGTGTTATGCCAAAGGTTGTTTTCCATGGTGGGGGGGGGGGGGTCCTAGGGCCACCTGGGCCGCACCCCCCCACCGGCCCTGACCCACACTGCACTCATGCTAGGACCGGACCTGGGGACCCTGGCCAGTTGGTGAGGGAGCCGGGTCATAATGAGGCACACTGGCAGGAGTCACAATGCAGAGGTGGCAGCCCTTTTACCCACCCAGCTGGCCCTTGGCTCAGTCCCCAGATAGCCCGGAGTTCAATCGGTCCTTTGTCTCCATGGGAGCTTGCTTAACTCCACACCTGATTCCTGATTTGAAAATATGGTAGCAACAGCAGCGAGACAGTCTTCATAGGGCTTGAATCATGCATGAAGGGTTTCCTCTGCTCGTATTTCGTTGTTCTCTGAGATACCATGGCAGTTTATGTAGCCTGTTGGTATTTCCCATCCACACCTACTTGAGGCTGGCATCTAGGGCAGTGGTCGGCAAACTGCGGCTCAAGAGCCACATGCTGCTTGAGAGCCACAGTTTGCCGCTCTGTGGACTAGTAAGTTTGCCGACCACTAGATAGGGACTTAATCACAAGGAACAACAACCTGTAATTATTGGAATCGAGAGTCTAGGTCAGTGGTCGGCAAACTCATTAGTCCACAGAGCGGCAAACCGCGGCTCGTGAACTGCAGTTTGCTGACTACTGATCTAGGGTGACTAGATACGTGGGTGACAGCAAGCGTCCCCTCTGAAGTCACCTCATTGTACATTCATCCTGACCATTTCCCTGTCATACTCTAGTCCTATCCTAGCCACCCCTTTCTGGCTAGGGATTTCAGTCCTAGGTAGCGGTGGCCTGAGCCCAGAAGCCGCTCTGCTTCAGAGCAAGGCTGATTCCCACCGTGCGGGGATTGCTGCCTCTGCCCGGGACCACCTCCAACCCTGGAAGTGGTCCTTAACCAACTGCCTTCCCACTTTAGCTGCCACCTTTAGAAAACCACATCAAACTCACAAAGCACAAAATAGCTGTCATTGTTGATATGATAAAGGAGGTTGTTTTTTAATTTAAATTAGGTTCATCACTGGTGTCTATGAAAGGGGTGCCCTGGGAACCATAAGTCATTTGCACAATAAACTACTCAGCAGAAATAGAGGAACAGGCAGTAGGCATTTTCCATCAAGGCTCCAAACACAGAGTAGGTGCTCAATACATACCCACTGACTGGAATCAGCTGCAAACGACAGTAACTGAGTGAAAATGAGCAGAGAAGCAGGGCGATTCACAAAGGCCTGTCTCTCACATTCCAGGAGCACATGTGTGTGAAGGCGAGGTCCCGCTGCTTCAGCGTGGATGCACTCACATGGCTTCTTTCCAAGCTGTGCGTGCATGTGTGCATATGCATGTGCGTGTGTGTGTGCGTGTGCGTGCATGTGTGCGTATGCGTGTGCGTGTGTGTGTGTGTGTGTGTGTGTGCGGTCCCAGCTGCTCTCCAGTGGATGGAATATTCTGAAGCGTGCACCTGGCAAGCTAAGGCAGGTGGGAGACTCTGAGGGGCGAAGCTGACTCGGTGGCAGTGAGGCTGAGGGGCTCACCGGGGCCCCTCGGTGGCAGAAGCAGGGGGCTGAGGCATCTGAGGCCCTGAAGTTGATCCTTGATGTCTGTGTGACCGACCTTCCCCACTCCCACCAAACCACCACAAACCAGCCCCCCCCCATTCTTCTCCAGTCACCTCTCTGTCTGGGGATGGTATACCCAGTCCTTGTCCACCCCCTCAGCAGTCACTTGGCCTCTCTGAGCTTGTCTCCTCACTTATGACATGGAGACATGAATCAGAAGAGGGAGGTCACAGCCCTTGCGCGTGTCCCCAATTTCTCATCCTCTAAGCCTGCTTAGGGATACAGGGACTTGTATTCTGACTGGGGAACTGTGAGGGCCTGCCTACGTTCACTCTCAGTTATCCCTCCCCACAGAAGCAAGGGTTGAGCCCTGACCGGTGTTGCTCAATGACTAGAGCGTCACCCCGCAAAGTTTCACAGGTTCAAGTCCTGGTTAAGAGCACCTACCTCCACTGCAGAATCCCGGACCCCAGTAGAGGTGCCTGTGGAGGCAGCCAATCGTTGTGTCTCTCACACCGATGTTTCTCTCTCTCTCTCTCTCTCTCTCTCTCTCTCTCTCTCTCTCTCTCTCTATATATATATATATATATATATAGATATAGATAGATAGATATAGATAGATAGATAGATATAGATAGATATAGATAGATATAGATATAGATATAGATAGATATAGATAGATATCTCCCCCTCCCCCTCCCCCCTTCTCTCTCTGGAAATCAATGGGAAAAGTATCCTGGGGAGAGGATTAAAAATAAATAATTTTTAAAGAAAAAAAAGTTTAAAGATTTAAAAAAGAAGAAAGAAACGGGTTGAGAGGGAACCACACCCCACCTGTAGCCGTAGCCTAAACCGGGGCTCTGGCAGGAGCCTGACCACTGAGGGCGAAGCCTGGGATGAAGGTCTCCCCCCAAGCACAGGCTGCCTGCGGATCTGGCACCCTTGGGGGGCCCTTTCTGGGCGCTAAAGAGAGCTAGGGTGGAGGCAGACGGGACTGCGGGCCGATGCGGGCCGGGAGGGGCCGGGAGGGTCTGGGGACGGGCTGACAGGCCGAGGCCAAGAGGCCGATGAGGGTCCTCAGGGCTCTCCAGGCCCTGACCCCAAGGAGAGCATTTCCTCAGCGACCAGGGCTTCTGGAGCTGTGTGACCTCCAGCACAGCCCCTCCCCACCCCTCCTCCCGCTCCCCACCCCGCTCCAAACCACCACACACCAGCTTCTCTCCTCTCTTTTTTATTCTTCTCCCAGTCACCTCTCTGTCAGGGGACGGTATACCCAGTCCTTGGTCCCCCCTTCAGCAGTGCTGGATTTGGTGGGCATGGGGTAACAGTGGGCCATAGCCTCCATCTCCTGGGTCAGCTCCCGCAGCCGCCGCCTCACGTCTAGGGCATCGTACACTAGGTGGCGTGAGGAGTGTCTCCCGGGGATCTCTGGGACGTTTGCTGGACCCCTGACGGGTGGTGGGGCTGAGGGGTCAGGCAAGCACTGCTCCTGCCCACCCCCAGCTCCCGCCCGCCCTCCATTGTTCCTGTGGCACTGCGGAGTGGGGGACGGGGGGTTCACAGGGTACACGTAGGCCTCTAGGCTCATCTCTGACCGAATCTCTCTTTTGAGGGGTCTCTCCTCTACTGTATCCTGGAAGCGAATGCCCTGGTTAGGCAGCCCTGCAGCATCCTGGGCCCAGGGATCCCAGTACCCCTGGGTGGACTGGTAGCCATCCCAGTCCGAGGGGTGATCCCAGTTGTGGGAGCAGATCGCAATGTGCTGATGAGGGAGCTGATGAGGGAGCTTCTCCTCATCGTCAGTGTTGGGGGCCCAGGCCTTTGGTTGGTGGGCACGGCGTGCTGACCAGCCTCGAGGGCGCTGGCGGCGAGCGGGTCGGGGGGTCACAGTCATTTTCACAGGGTCCATGGTGCATCGAAGATGGACTGCAGGGGAGCTGTTCTTTGGGTGCTGGTTCTTCTTTCTATGTGAGTATGACTTAAAGGCTTCTGTGGATAGGGACAGGGGAGAGGCTGAGGGGGACCCCGGCTCCTACAGGGGCAGCAGCAGGGCTGGGGCGAGAAGCTGCACAGCTATGGCAGACTGGGAGAGACTGGGAGGGATGGGGCCAGCTTAGGGTCAAGGGCAAGAAGACTGGGTATCTGCCCCTCCCCTGCCCTAAGGCCTCAGGCCCCGCTTACCTTTCTCAGAAACAATACTGCAGAACATTTGGTGTAAGAAGAAACGGAGTCTGCGCCAAAGCTGGGGGAAGGGCACAGTGACCCCAGGTAGGCCCTGGCCACCAGGCCTGCCCCCAGCCAGCCTGCCAGCACCCACCCACCCAGCCCTGCCCTCACCAGCGTCACCATGTTGATGCTAATGTTCATGCAGATGATGAGGCCCAGCAGCAACAGGATAGAGCTGCCCGGGTCCTGGCAGCTGTTGGTGTTGGGGCTGTGATCTGAGGCGCACCTGGGCCATGGCTGCTCAGCCGCAGCCATGGGGGTCCCTAGGACCACCGGGGCCCCTAGACCCCCAACCCACTGTGCCACAGTAGCCGGCAGCCCGCCTGCCTGACCCTGGGCATGAGCGGGTCACAATGGTGCTGGGGCGCTCCCTCACAATGTGCCAAGAGGGAGTCCCGGGCCCAGGCTTAACCCTCTCGCCTGGGCTGACCGCGCAGAAACCCAGCCCCCTCCTGTGGCCAGCTACCCAGCCCCCCAGCCTGCCTAGTGTCTGCCCATCAGCCCATTTGGTCCTTCTCTACACCAGCTCAGTCCTCTGCAGACACGGGTCCTAATCTTTTTTGTTTTTCAAAATCCTCATCTAAGGATATGTTGAGAGAGAGGGAGGGAGGGAGAGAGAAAGAATCATCAATCGGTTGTCTCCTGCACAGGCCCAGATCAGGGATCAAACCCACAACCTGGACATGTGACCAGGAATTGAACCTGAGGCCTTTGGTATATGGGACAATGTTCCAACTAACTGAGCCACGGGCCAGGGTGGGTCCTAATCTCACCTCCCTAAATAGCCCCGTTACCGTGGCAACCTTACTCAGCACCCACTCCCCTCAGTGAACAGGCCTCAGAGCTATTCACTGGAAAGGGCTGTGGTACACACCTCCCCCATCAGCAGTCACACCCCCAAGGCTTGTTTCTTCAAAACCCCCTGCCCTCACCCCTTATCACAGCAGGCACAAGCAACAGTTAAACTTTATATTTACAATATTCTCTTCTTTTGCCAGGTTTAAAAATGTGTACAGAGCTGCAGAGGGAGGGACACAGGGTTGTCGGAACTGTTCTGGGAGAGGGATTGGGCATTGGAGTCCGTGGCTGAATCATGGGGTCCCCCAGCTCCTCTCCCATGCCCCAATTTATGAGACATCTGTCTACGGGGTTCAGGGCCCAAGGCCCTAGCTTTTAGAGGGAAAGGAACCAGACCAGGCAGGAGGAGGGTGGGAAGGGGTTCCCACAGGTGGAGGTGGGCGAAGGGATGGTCAAGAGGCAAAGTGCTGGGGAGCCAAGACCAGGGATTCCGGATCCGGATGTCGGTGGAAGACAGCACCCCAGCCCCAACACAAGTTTGGCGCTGACAACCCACAAAATGCCAGCAGAGATTCTCTCCTCCACTGGTGTCCCTTAGAGCCCTTCCTGACCATCCTCCTTTCCCTGCAGGCTCAGGTCCCCTCTGGGTGGTCACCTTACACGTCCTTTCAAATGCTTCCGGCTGATGTCTGACCAAGACCTGGCCCCCATCACCCCCTCCAGCTGGTTCTCAGCGAGCTGACCTCATTCTCTCCCCAACCATGACTTCCTCCCTGGCTCTCCTCCCCTCCACCCTCCATGGCTCCCTTCCTTCAGCCCTGGCAGCTGAGGGAAGAGGGGGCAGTCACAGAAAGGGAATGGGCAGCTGAGGGGAAGGGCTGGATAGACACTGAGACACAGGGATGGCTTCAAAGAGGGAGAAAGGTGTGGGGACAGGAAACAGAGGCAGGGGGAATGAGGCACAGAGGGGTGAAGATACAAGAGACACAGGTAGGACCCTATAGCTGCCACTTTCCCTCTCCTGTATCCCACCTGCTCCCACACTCACCTCTCTGGCCCAGGACTGGGGAGTCCTTGGCAAACCCACAGACCCAGTTTGGCACAGATGAGTAATGGTCTGAGGACTGAGGGAAAGGCTGTCCTCAGACCCCAGTGAGGGCTTTGGTCAAACATGCATGGCCTCTATGGGGGGCAGGTCCCACGCCCCTGACCCCCTACTCTGCACCTGGGGGAGGGAGGAGCAGAGCTCTCCCCCCTCGGGGTTTATGCACCCCCCTCAGCTTCTGTCAGTCTGAAGTCTGTTCCCACCTGCTGTGTGAGGAGGAGCTAGGTGCGGGGCCTGAGGTCTGGGGGATGCAGGAAGTACTGAAGAGAAGGGACCGTCTGCATGGGAGAACACACATCCACATGCAAGAACATGTTTCCACTCAGAGTGCGCCCTGGATCTGGGACAGTCCCGCCCCCGCAGGGACTGTCGCCTGTGGAAGGCGAGGCCCACCCAGGAGACCATGCCTCGCTGACTTGTGCCACGGGGATCGCATGCTTCCCCAGGGCGGAGGGGTGCGGCGTGGGAAGGGGGCTGGTTTCCTCACTGCTTCCCAGAACCACCCTGTTATCCTGTGGCCGAGGGTCACTGTACATGAACACACCACTTCCAGGATCTCCACGGGTGCGGGGAGAGAGGAGGTGGGAGAAGGCATGAGGGAATGTGATTCTGGGGTACAAATCCCCACAGAAATTCTTTGAGAGGGCCAACATGTGTCCAGGGCGGCAAAAAAAACCTCACCCTGCACATGGGAAAACACCCCCGTGAGAAAGCACACCTCCACGTGGGACGACCCCCGACGCCGGAGGCCGGTGGAGGGGACCGAGCACCCCCAGCTGTCCAAAGGCCAGGTCCGGAGAAGAAAGGGGGCCTCTGTGCACGGGAAAGCACGCATCCTGGTGAGGAGACCCCTGTCCGCCTAATGTCCCTCACGTGTGACAGGAAAGCCTGTTCCAGGGCCTCCTCCCTGCCTTCCGGGGGCACTTCCTGCCGAGGGGAGGGCTGGGGGGAGGCCCCCCGGCTGTCCCCTATACCCGGGTGGTGGAGTGGGGATGGGGTAGAGTGTTGTTGTGGCTGGCGCCGGTGGGGGGAGGTGGGGGGAAGGGCCCGAACGGATGGAGGGAGGGGGGCGGCGGGGGAGGTGGTGGCCCCAGGCCACTGGGCAGCAGGGTCAGGGCCCCGGGGGCCAAGAGAGGCACATCGTCTGGTGCCCGGCGCAGGGCCAGGGTGTAGTCGGGTGGGCAGGCGGGGCGCAGGGCCTCAGCGGGGTCTGCCCCGACGCCACCACCCCGTTTCAGCTGCAGGGACACCAGCTCCTCTTCCGGTGGCAGCTCCCGGCCGGTGGTAGGGAGCAGGGGGGCCCCACCAGGCACACCGGAGCCTGACCCCCCCGGGGGGCTGAGCCGCCGGCACCGAAGCTCCTGCCGCCGGTCCCGCTTGTAGTAGAGGGCGGCGAAGGCCAGGATGTTGAGGAAGAGAAGGGAGGCGCCCACGGCCACAGTGACGCTCAGCTCCGTGGAGTAGTCCCGGGAGTCCCCGGGCAAGCGGTCGTAGGCCCTGGGGCCCGGCTCGGGCTCGGGCTCCGGCGGCAGCGTGGCGGGCGACGGGGGCCGGCGCGTGCCCGGAGCGCCGGGGGGCGGGCGCGGCGGCCAGCGCGTGGCGTAGGGGGGCAGGCGCGTGGTGGTGGTGAAGATCTCCGTGTGCAGGTTGTGCAGGTGGGGCACCAGCTCCAGCCAGAAGGCCACCTTGTTGGCACGATAGTTGTCACGCACGCGCGGCTTCAAGCCAATGTGCAGGTACTGCTTCTCCTTGCTGTTGAACTTGCTCCACACCACCTCCTCGAAGCGGTTGGGCTTGGTGTGGATGAACTTGGTGTCCTGCGGCACCGGCTGGTTGGGGTCGCTGTGGGCACAGGAGGGCAGGGAAAGGAGTGAGGGTGAGGCTCCGACAGTGTGCGAAGGTTGGGGAGGACTGGGGAGGGAGACAGATGCAGAGAGCCAGGGGAACAGAGGAAAGTCAGAGGAAACGAGAGAGGCGGAGATGGATACAAAGAGAGAGAAGTTGCCAGAGACACAGAAAAACAAAGAGGGAAGGAGACAGACTGCTAGAGGCAGCGATGAGGACAGAGGGACAGAGGTAAGCAGAGACAGAAACAGCCAGTGAGAGAGGCAGAGGCTGACACTGAGTGAGACAGAGACATGTAGAAACAGGAAGACAAAGGCACATGGAAGGCAGCCAGGGTGAAATCAGCAACAAGAAGCAAACGGATCAAAGGGAAAGGGAGAGAGATCAATGGCTTTCAGGAGTGAGATGTAGAGACAGCAATAAAAAGACAGACAGACACAAACGCTCAGGCATACTCATACACAGATGGGAGCAGTCAGAGGGCAGAGCTCTGAGAGAAGAAAGAGAGAGGGTGACTAGGCAAGGGAGGGATGAAGAGTCAGACATGGAGCCAAAGCCGCCAAGTGAGCCCGCCCCAGGGACAGGGACCTCTCTGTGCAACTGCTGAATCTCCAACACGCGGCTCAGTGCCTGGCACAGAGCGGGTGCCCAGCAGGTGTCTGAGCGGAAAAAGCAGGAGTGCCGATTACGGACGGCCCGGTGAGGGGGGGAGGGAGAAGGACTGGAGGTGGAGGTGTGTGCGGCCTGGCCTGCGTGGAGCCCCGCCCAGCCCCCCTGGCCCTCACCCAGTCTTGGCGAAGTTGGTCCAGTAGGTCATGACCACGGCGCTGAGCATGACATCGTTCTTAGAGAAATTGCAGGGGAAGAGGTCGGTGGCGCCCACCATGGGCACACCAAAGACGTAGGGAAGCTCGTCCCCGTGCGCTGCGTCCGCCCACTCGGGCCGGCCCTCAGCCTGGCAGTGGTGGTAGAAGGTGTAAAAGTAGACGGGGGACTGGTAGTCGGCATGCAGCTTGGCGGTGGCCACGGCCGGCGCCACCCACTGGTGATCAGTGAAGAGGGCCAGCAGGGTCTTGCGCCGCATCTCGCCGTTGTCGCGGTCGGCCCAGTCCGTGTACATGAACTTGATGGTCTCCCGAAGCACGTCCTTGCCCTCCGGGTAGCCATACAGGTTGTCCACAAAGTTGGAGACTGTGAAGTCAAAGGCGCTGGCGGACACACCGTCCTCGCTCTCCGCCGAGTCCTCCACGAACTTGAGGCCCTCTCCTTGGTTGACGCCGATGAGCATGTCGTAATTTAGGAATTCTCCCTGCTGCATGAGGATCTCGGGGTCGTCGGGGACGACGTCGCCGTCCACCACGGGTCCGAAGGCGATGTGGTAGCTGGGGAGAAGGGGGAGGGGCTCAGCACCAGCTCACCGGCCTCCATGGGCTCACAGCTTGGGGAGCCTCTGCCCTGAAGATACCGCTCCCTGGTTAACACCTCCCGGGAACCCCCAAGGGCACATGGTCTTTTCTGAAGCACTTTCTGGCACCCTGTGCATCCTTGGAGAAGGCTTCCAAGAGGAGGAGACAGGCCCACCAGAGGGGCCTGAAGCCACCTCTCCTTTGCCAAGTAAAATGCCCGCGGACACCTCTCACCCTCAGCCTCCCTGGGCCCAGCAGGGTGAGCGCAGACCTGGCCCTGCCCTCTCCCACCCACCCGTGCCGACCTCCGTACCGGGCGGGCTGCACGTCCTGGTCCACCAGCTCCCGGGAAGGTTTCCGGCGCAGACACTCCACAGCTTCGGCACTGTCCTCTCGGTCACAGCCCACCTTGGCCGCCAGCAGCCGCGTGTATTTGAGCGGCTGATAGTTGACAGACCAGCTGGAAATGGCAGTGCCACTCTGGGCGATGGCCTTCTGGAATAACCCTGTGGGACAGGCAAGCTTCAGGCTGGGCAGTGTCAACCCAAGAGAGAAGGGGGACCGGGCAGGTTCAGGGGTACGGGAAAAGGGATGGGCCTGGCAGGCTGACGAGGTGGCTGGTACCTTCCGAATGGTGGGAGAGGATCAGAAGGTTGACGCAGGATGCGCCTGCCCCAGACCCGAAGATGGTGATGCGCTCGGGGTCACCCCCGAAGTGGGCGATGTTTTCACTGAGCCAGCGCAGGGCCTGGATCTGGTCCAGGAGTCCATAGTTGCCTTTCGCAGCCTGGTCCCCAGTGCTGAGGAAACCTGGAGGGGGAGGCAGAAAGGGAGCTTCCTGGGGGTGTTGCAGTGGCCTGGCCCCTTATTTGGGCGGCTCAGTCCATCCCAGAAGCCATTTTGCTGCTGCTGGGTTTAAAGGACCCCACCCACCAGGCCCCCCTCCCAGACTCCCTAGGTTGGGCTGCCCTCCCTCACCGAGCACCCCAAGCCGGTAGTTGAGCGTGGCTACAATGACGTTGCCGTAGGCGGCCAGGACAGAGCCGTCGAACATGTTCCCGGTGCCCTCCATGTAGGAGCCGCTGTGCAGAAACAGCATCACAGGCTTCTTCCCAGAATCCCGGATATCTGCGTGGGGAGGGGTGGGCAGGTGGGCCGGGAGTGGGGACAAGGACACAGTGAGACCAGAAGCAGCTCCTCCCAGCTCCCAGGCCTGCTGAACACCAGCCCAGAGCTCAGGGGACATGCCATTCCCATCCCTGGGGGGCAAGACCGGATTCCCCTCCCTCCCGCCCCAGCTAGCTCTGGCAGAAGGTCCCTCTCCACCTCCTGCCAGTCTGCTGCACCGCACTTCTTCCAATGCCTAACTGAGGCAGGGTGGGGTGTGGCCCTCCTCAGGGCCTCTGGATGCCGGGACCCCTCCCCACACACACACAGCAAATCTCCTTCTGCGCCTAGGAAGAGCGCGCTCCTGAGGCTGGCACTGGAGCTAAAGACGCTGGGAGATCCTGGCCTTTTCTCAGACTTGGGTCCTGGGCCTCAGCTCCACATGGTAGCCTAGTCTGTCCATGAGGGGTGCCAGGCCCTAGGGTCCCTGGGGGCTTGGTCTCCTCCCCGCCCTAATTCCTTTCTAGGTCACCTCCCCAGTCACCATGGCAACCCCCAGCCTAATTACTATGGCAGAAGGAGGCAGGGTGGGAAAGAGCCTGCTTAATGAAGCCAGGTGCCACTCTCTAGTCTCGGAACCCCCTGCAAACTGGCCTGAGCCCTGGGTCCTGCAGCAGATCTTGTCATGTCCCCAGAGGATCCCATAGTCACTGCTACATGCAGTAGGCTGAGGCACTCCAGACTGGACTGAGGAAGGGGAGTCTGAGAGGACTTACCTCAGTCCCCAAGGCTACATACATGGGAAGTACCCTCCCCTGCAGCCTCGCCATGACTCAGGCCTTCCTCTTTCTTGACACCTGCAATCTCTGACTAGCCTAGGCACATGGCAAACAAGAGCCAGCCCCGGACTCCACAGTGGGTCCCCATGGCCCTGCCAGCCTCCTGCATCCTGTTAGAAACTTTCTTAGAAAAGGGTCACCCAAACAGGTCACGGAGATACTTCCCTCCACCCCCTACAGACAGCATCCTGCCTGTCTCTGAGGAACCTTCTCTGCCACTTCCCTCTGCCTGACTTCCGCCAGGAGCTACTCGGTGGGCAGTGTCCCCCTGTGTCCTCCCCAAATTTCCCTTTGTTCCTGGACCTCATGGCCTTCCAGCAGTTGAAGCTGGAGTCCAAGTCCTGCCCTAAATGTCCTTAGTTCTCCCCCCTCTTCCCCACCCAGCATCTCCACTCCCGAGTGGGGGGAGGGGGAGTCAGAAAGGGAAAGAGCAAAAAGGGGGCCTGGGGCAACAAGAATTCAAAACCCACAACAAAAAACGGGATCAAGAAAGAAAAAAACAACAACCAAAAAGCAAGAAGCTCTTTGGGCAGATTCAACAAGAAGAAGAAGAAAAAAAAAAAGATCAGTTTTTTGGAAAAAAAGAAAAAAGTTCTTTGCATTTTTGTTTTCAAAATTTTGTGGTGAAACTTCAAGATATTGGGCCCTGTTTTCAAAAATTTCCAAATTCTTTAATTTGCTTCAAATGTTAGCATTTTCTGCATCTGACAGGCTTTTGGAAATTGTAGGTTTCTGACGTTTCAATTGTGTCATCAATTTGCCATCTTAAACTTTTTTTTCAAATGTTTTGCTTCAAATTCAAATTGTTTTTTTTTTCAAATGTTACATTTCAAAACAGTCCAAATCTCTGTCAAACTCTACACTTTTTATCCAATTCTTTGGTGTTTTATTTTTTTCTGATATTCCAATTTCTTTTTTCATTTTGTTTTCGCCATGTTTAGCTTTTCTTGCAGGTTTTCTAGTGGGTCCAACATTGTTCGAATTTCGTTTGAAGTTTTCATAATTCTTTTTTCCAATTATTATAAATTTTTCTTTTCTTTTCTTTTTCGTTTTGAGTTGGGAGAACAACTGAGGGCATTTAGTTAGGGGCAGGGCCTCGAGGGAGCGTCCTCTTATCAGCAACCACATGCAGCAGCGGGGGTTTTAAATCTACCTGTGTCTGGCGGATTGAGCGTCGCCTCCTCACGTTTTTTTGTGAGCGGACCTAAGACCGGGAACACAAAACAGAGAAAAAAGGACAATTTTGTGGGGAAAGATGGGGGTCGAGGGAGGTTGTGGATGGGGAAGGGAGGACAGAACGCAGAAAAGGGGAGGGTGGGGGGGGGGGCAGAAAAAATAAGCCAAAAAAAGCAAAATTTGTTTGCAAGAAAAAGAAAGCAAGAAAAGAGAAAAACGTTTCTACAACCCAATTTTGTTCCCCTCCCCGGAAAAAGTCATGCCCCAAAGAAAAGGCTTGTTTTGGTGGTGGCGGGGGGGGGGGGGGGGGGGGGGGGGGGAGTGGGGAGGGGGGGGGTGCCTAAGTGGGCTGAGGCCTGTCTTAAGATATTGACTTGGCTGGAAAGGATTTGGCTTCTCAGTGTGTTGGCTAGTTGCTGGAAATGAAACTGTGTTAGAGGTGGGGCGGTGGGAGGGGAAGCCTGCCCGGGAGACCAAGGCCAGCGTGCCACCGGCTGAGCCACGTGGCCACCACTCACGCAGACCCTCTTCAGGGCCAGCCAAGCACCTGCCTGCTCCCCAGGGCTGTGGAGAGGAGGGGCTGCAGCAGAAAGGACTCTGCTTCCTCTGGACCAACCTGGAGGGCTGCGGGGAGGTCAGCTAAGGCTGCCTGCCCACCTACCCAGACTCTCAGCCCCAGCATTTCTGTCCCATCCGCACTCACAGGCCTGGCTTCCCACCCCATCTCCCCAAGGTGGGGCAAAGCAGGAAAGGGGTCATCAGGTCTTGCCCTCCACTCCACCTCTTCCCTCTGTACCCCTCACCCCCCAAACCTCATCCCCTACCCAGGCCTGCTCCCTCCCCCCCCAGTGGTAAATTTCCCACCAGGGGCACTCGCCCCACATCAAACCTTGTTTTAATGCCAAAAGCCCCCTCCCCCAATGCAGAGGTTCAGTCCACCAATAGGAAGTAGGCAACACAGTGCCCTGAGCCAGCCTAACACATAAGGTGCCAGGAAGTGCTCGGAGGCATAAAGTGTGCCCACCGTCAGGGAAAGGTCCCAGACGAGGCCGAGTTTGGCTCCAGGTCTCTTTCCGGGGAGATTCGGAACCCAGGGGCCTGAGGGGGTTCCCCCCGGCTGACTGGTTTCACCTCAACCACAGAGGGAGAGATGGCTCAGCAAGGCCCCGGCCAGCCTGTGGGAGGCTTCCCCCAAACTGGCATGCCGGCCCGTGAGGGCCCATGAAGACCAGAGCCTGTTCTCTGTGACAGGATGAGAACGGGGTGAAGTCAGCAAGGCAGGCGTGTACGTGAGACTGTCACGTCTGTGTGTGCGCCTGAGTCAGCCTCTTCCTTCCACGGCTGGTGTGAAGACTCAGTGAGATCACCTGGGTGTGTCCGGCCCCAAGCAGGTTGGCGGTAAGTGAGGGTTAAACATACAGAAGGTGCGGGCGTGGGTGGCGTGGGGCAGGGCGGGTAATTTACATGGAGGTGTTGGAGTGGATGGCCCATGGGCGGGAAGTGTTGGAGGGATGGTTCACATGGGGGTGAGGAGACCAGCCAGAGGACAGGGGTCGGACAGCCCATGTGGAGAGGTGGGAGTGGACAGTGCACGAATGGGGAGTGCTGAGACGGAGAGTCTGTGTGGAAGCACTGGGATGAAGGATCATGGGAGAATACTGGTTGGGGTATAGCCCACGGGCGGCAGACGAATGCGGAGTGGATGGTTCTCACAGAGGGTGTTCAGTAAGCGTTCGAGTAGGGCGCCTGGAATCCGGATGAGATCAGAGTAAAGGATACCTCTGTGCATTGTGTGTATGGTTTATATCGGTAGTTAGGGTATTGGGGTACAAGGCTGGTGTGAGCAACATAGGGTAGCTGGTCCATAACGTTGTTGGGAAGGACATGTGTTGGTTGAGGTGCATGAGGTGTTCTGAGGTTGGCTGAGAGGACGTTGGGTACAGGGACTGTGGTCTGAATGGCCCGGTGGGGCAAATGGCCCAGGTGCAGTGTTACTGGGATAAAGATCTATTTACGTCTGGGTGTTACTAGACACGTGATCTCTATCCGGGGAGATTGGGAGCCACAGGTGTGTGATGGGAAACACAGTTTTAGAGAAGTGTTGGGGTGAGTGCTGAGCGAAGGGGTTGGGAATTGTAGTTTGTAGGGTGTTGGAACACATACTTGGGGTGGGGAACCCTTTCCTGCCAAAGGCCGTGTGGATATTTGTCACGTCCCTCACAGGCCATACAAAATAACCAACCTAAAAACCAGCCGCTGTATTTGGTCAGACTTTTAATTAAGTCACGCTAATGCCTTGACAGGGCCAGACCGAATGACTTCATGGGCCGGGTGTTCCCAACCCCTGGTATACACGGTCAGTGTGTAGGCTGACTGGGTACATGCTCTGAATGGAGTAGTTGACATCCCTGATCCGCTGAGGGACTTGAATACATGGTATGGGGGTGCTGGGTATAGGGTGTACATAGAGGGGTTCCTGCTACCAGACCCATCTGTGAAGTTGTTGGAAGACGCCTGCGGGGGGTGGTAGGAGGGGATGGTCTCTGTTGAGAGGTGGGGTACTTTGGAGTAGTGTCATGGGTGTTGGAAGGGTAACAAGTGCTGTGAGAATGGTCTGTTGAGGTGGCCGGAGTTCTGCGATGGCCTTTGCGGCAGCCAGCCAGAAGGGACTCTGCTAGGCTCTGACCAATCTTAGCGCTGCAGGTGGGCAGGTGGACACTGTCCAGGGGGACTGAGCAGAGCGGTAGTGACTGAGAGCTTATTGACGAGACAGCCAGGTGAGGGCAGGGAAGATGTTCTGCGGGGAGGGTGGGCTGTGAGTGGAGAGGCCCTTGGCCAGGAGTTCCCCTGACCCTTCAGGGTGATCTGGGAGTCAGAGGACACAGCATCTGGAGAAGAGGCGCTCAGCATGGGCAGGGGCTCTGGATGTGGTGTGACAGACGGAAGTCTGCAGTACTGGTCTGGGGAGAAGGAGGGGTCTATGCTGTCCTCCCGAGATAGATGTTGCTAAGGTGGACAAGCCAAGTCCAGGCCTAGGGGTGGCGGCGGGGGAGGGGGACAGAGCTGGAATGGGTGCCTAGGCAGAGGGACGGATGCTTCCTCTGTGGGGTCGGGGAGGATAAGTCCAGCCTAGTGCCTGCTGACTTTCCCACTGGCTCTCTGTGGGCACAGCAAAGTCCTGGGGTGGCTGCCTATATGGGAGTCATTCCTGGGACAGCTCAGCTGGCACCCCCGCCCCCCCGCCCCCCGGGGAGGCATGCAGAGCCGGCAGGGACGCACTGTCCACTCACTGTCTCCGCAGAGCCCAGCTCCCACCCCGGACCGTGCCAGTGCCTGAGGTTCTGCATGCGTGTTGGGGGCTGTGTCCACGGCATGCCCAGCCCGGTGCCCGCGCCCTTACCGTCCTCGGTGGGCACGTAGAGGTTGAGGTACAGGCAGTCCTCGCTCTGGTTCTGCACGTAGGTGGCGGCTGCCTCCAGGTTGTCCGTGAACCACACCGGCAGCATGATGGCGGGCAGCGCGCCGTGCAGGTTCTGCGGGCAGGCGGGCGGCAGGGTGGTGGCGTTGCGCACGCCCGGCCACGAGGCGGGGGCCTCTGGCGGCTGGAAGCGGCGGGCGCCCAGGGGTGGGGTGGCGTAGGGCACGCCCAAGAACTGCACGACTGGGCCCAGGATCTCGTTGTTGAGCTCACGCCGCACACCACGCACTCGCCCGTAGGCCGTGTTCACCACCGGGAAGCGCTCCTCCCCGAGGCTGCTGAGGCCCAGGCCAGGGCCACCTGGGGATCCACCTCCGGGACCCCCTCCCCCGCGCTGAGCCCCCACCAGCCCCACCAGCCACAGCGCCAGGAGCCACATGCTGATAGGGGGACCCCCCCTCCCTCCCCGGGACCCCCCCCTCGGAGAGAGAGAGAAGGGGGGGGAGAGGGAGGGAGGCCCCCCCTCACCCCAGGAGGGAGGAGGGCGTGGGAAAGGAGGGAGAAGGGGAGTGGAAAGGGACCTGGGTTAGACTGGACAGAGAAGGGGTCTGTTCCTTTCCATGGAGGGGGCAAGGGGTGGGGAAGGGGAAGGAAGTGGGAGAAGGTGAGTGCAGGCTGGACCTGTGGGTTGAAGGGAGAGGTAGGCAAGATACAGACAGACAGACAGAAAAGATACAGGAGAGGTGGGAGAAGGGAAGGGCAGAGGGCAGACAGGAAGGAATGGGGAAACAGAAGAGACAGGTGGTTAGTGACTTGGAATTCAGACTGGTTGACCCCCTCTTCCACCCTCAGGCCCCCAGCACTTCTCCCCACCCTGAAAACCCCCTCCATCAGCAAGGACCCGGATAGAAAAGCCTGAGGCTGGGGTAAGGTCAAGGTGTGGTAAAAGTCCAGGACACAGCAGAGGGGGAGGACGGCAGCTCCCCCAGACCCCGCCTGCCTCCTTCCAGCTGCGTTATCCCAACCAGGAGGCTCCTCCGGGCCTCAGAGTCCCACTTCCCACCTCCCTGGGAGGGATGAGCCAGACAAGGAAGAGAAAATAAAAATACCAAGTCATTAATTAGCAGGAAGTGGAGGGTTTGTTTATACGTGTTAATTACTCCTGAGCTGTGATTTCAGGGCACTGCCCCCACCCCAGGCCAGACTCCCCACCTTTCTTGGGATTGCACAAACCCAGCGCCTTCCTCCCTCCCTTCAGCATCCCATTCCCTAGGCATCTGTGCACCAGTGTGTGTGTGGGGGGTGTCCTTCCCCCCAGGCTCTGTCCATTTCTCCCCTCAGAAGTTAAGATGCAATGAGGCAGGGGCTAGAATAGAGAGGGGATGATGGAGTGGGGGCAAATTCAGGGACAGATGCGTGATCCTGCAGCCGGTTGCCCAGCGACAGGGATGCTGCCCCGCAATGTTACCTCGGCAACGGGCTGCAGCTTTAACCCTGGGGGGGGGGGGGGTTCGGGTCTGGAGGAAGAGGGTAATGGATTGGCTTGGTTATGGGGTCCATTCTGGGCATGAGGGTATTGGCAGGAATCAGAATGCTAGAGTTTCCCCAAACCTTACCATAGAGGAAGAAATATATATGCTGAGAGGAGCAGAAGATTGGGGGCATTAAAGAACCCTAAAGGACCCGCCTCTTGGCCCTTGTTGGCCAATCAGAGCCTAGTCCTAGTGACCAGGCCTCTGGCTGGGTAGAAGGGGTGCTGAGGTGGGTTTGGAGGGCATCACATGCACCCACTGACTGCCCAACACCCCCAGTCTTGAACAGCCTAGTACTACAGGCACTTCTTTCCCGCATGGCATTCTGACCCATGTCCTGAGGGCAAACCTGGGCTTTCTTCCTATCCCATCTCAGCTACTCCCCTCCCCTGCCCCTTGCCAGTCCCCCACAGATGCTGCTCCGAAGCCGGAGTGCTCCGGGCAGCAGGAGCAGGACAAGGGAAGAGATCAGACTGAAGGGTCATTTCAGCACCGCCCCCCCCCCCCCCCCCCAGCTGCCAGAGCTGTTTGCTGACGCGGGGTTTTCAGAGCCAGGCGCCAGCCCGCGGTGGCTCTCTGCAGGTGTCAATTTATTCCAGAGATGAGGACACAAGAATCCTTACCACACACACCTAGTCATGCCCCCCCCATCAGTCCCCCTAAAGCTCTGTTCCCCCATCACCCAGAGGGGCTTGGGGCTGGCTCCCTCCGGATCTCCTCTGCCCATGCCAGGCTGGGCTCAGCTCCCATGGCCTTGCCACCCCCTCCCCCTCCTACTAACTCAGTCTATCTGCCTGTCACCCCTCCTCCCTTAAGGCACTTTGGGCCCCTGGCCTTCTCCCTGCCAGCTTCTCTCCCTTCTTCCCGCCCTCTGCCCCCCATCTCTCTCCTCTCCACAGCACTCCCTCGAGCATCTTCCCCAGCCTCTCAGACTGCCCAGCTGTCTTCAGCCTCTCAACCTCAGTCTTTCACCACTCTCTTCTCCATCTCCCTCCTTCCTGTTTCTCATTTTCCTCACTCCTTCAAATCCCTTCCCCATATTTCTCCCTCAAGCCTTTTCTATTTCTCTCTCTCTTTCTCCTCTTTCCCCATCTCCGACTCCCCCATTTCCTCTCCCTTCTCTCCTTTCTGTCTGCCACATCTTGCCTCCCCCCCCCCCCCTTTCCTATCTCTCTGCCTTGCTCTCTCCATTCCTGGCCAGGCCTGACTCCCCCAGCCGGGAAGAGTTGAGGGATAGGGGCTCAGGCCGCAGCCCCCCCCCCCTTCCTGCAGTGGGGGAAAATGGCTTGGCCGGGAAGGGGAGGAGGGGGAGGGGGAGATGGGAACACACGGGGTCTGTGGGCCCATTCAAAGGATCATTCATGGGCTGGAGAGAGGCAGAGACAAAGAGACTGAGACGGAGAGACACGGCGAGAGCATCCCTAGGCGGAGACAAGTAGACACGGCAGGCTGGGGGCACCAGGCGCAGAAAGAGAGAGTGGGAGACCCCAGTGGACCGCCACGCAGTCCCCTCCACCCGGCCCGGCTCAGCTCCTACCTGGCTCAGCCCTGGGGCCGTGGTGCCTCCATCCAGGGCTCCGAGTAGGGGGCGGCGGCCTCTGAGCCCCCGCGGTCCCGCAGGCCCAGCCCCCGCCCGCAGCGCCTCACCCAGCAGGGGAGGGGGGTCGCCCCAGCCCCAGGGGGCGGGGCCGGGATCCAGTCGATCCCCGGGGAGGGGAGGGGAGGGGATGGGGTCAGGAGGAACCCAAGAACAGGGAACCCCGCAGTGGGGACAGTAGAGTGAGGAGGAGGCTACGGGACAAGACTGGATTGAGGATCCACTGGCTCCGTGGGCCGGCTTCGAGGGACCAGAAGGTGGTACAGGCGGAGGATCCTAAGGAATCGGGTGCGGGAGGAGGAGTCCACCGCAATCCCCAGGGGCCCGAAGCCCCGGAGAGCACGATCCGCGGTGCAGGGGCAGAGATCCAGCCGGAATCCTCGGGGAGAGGGAGGGATCTAGTCGATCCCGAGGGCGGGCGGGAGTGGGAGGTCCGGGGAGTCAGAGGAAGGCGGGTGTGGAGTCTGGAACCCCGGGGCGGGGGTCAGCACTGCTCCTAGAAGGGAAAGGGGGGGGTAAAGGGGAGGTTTCGGGGGACGCTCAGCAGCCGGGAGGCCCGGACTCCCGGCTCCGCGCGCCAGGGCCCGCCCGCCCCGCGTCCATCCCAGCCCGAGAGTGATGATCCGTCGGCGGAGCAGCCGCAGCAGCCCCGCGCGTCACCGCGCGGCCGCCTCCCCCGCCCCCTGCAGAGAGAGCGGCGCACACCCCTCGCTCGCACCCGCCCGCCCGCCCGCCCGCCCTCCAGAGTGTAGGGGGATTGGAAACGGTGGAGGAGAGTGAGAGTGGACAGACCGACGCATGCACGAAGCGGATCGGGGCAGGATGGAGACATCCACCCAGATCTCCATCCTCGGGGCTCTCGCGGCTGGTGGCGCTGGGGAGAACTAAAGGGGGCGGGGCATCACGTGAAGAAGGCGGAGCCTGAGGGCCTGGAGGAGGAGCCATATGGACAGCGGGCGGGGTTTAATGGAAATGGGTGGGGCTTGGGTGTCCGTGGGGTCGCCTGTTTTTGGGTGTGGGCTTGGTTTAAAGATGAAAAGGAGGAGCCTGTGGGGAAAGGGGCGGGACTTGCTTGGGGACCTGGATCTTTGGAAATCGGCCGGAGAAGGGAGGGGGTGTTAGAAAAGGCGATCAACTTGGGAAAGTGGGCCAATCCGTGACGCAAATCTTCTAGTACCGCCCCCCCACCCCCACCCCCACCCCCACCGCCCCGCTCCTCCGCTCCTAATTGGTTCTGATTTCTCCGCCGCCAGACGTCTTCGCCATTCAACAGGAGCTTTACAAAGGCGCAAGCACCGGGGTGAAGACCTGGACGCTGAAATAAACACGGCCCTGATTGGGCACCTGCGCACCGTATTTGCATGGAAGCTCGGGATTGGCTGGCCTCTTCGGCGGCCTGGGCGGTGTTCGCCAGGCTCGTGACCATCTACTGCCATGGCCGGACCTGGCGCTGCTTTCCGCCGCTTGGGTGCCTTGTCTGGAGCCGGGGCCCTAGGCTTGGCCTCCTACGGGGCCCATGGTCAGGGGCTTGGGGATAGAGCTGGGATGTGCGTGGGGCGACGTATGGGGTCTGGTGCAGGGATGGAGTCTGGGCATTGCGAGGGTCGCAGCCACCAGACAGCCTGCGAAGCCCTAAGCCTTTTAGAGTCCCTCAGCCCGGTTCAGTCGGTTCCCAGGACTGAGCATGCGTGTTTCCGCCGGTCAGAAACCTCCTGGGGGTGCCCTTTCTTCCCAGTGCCCACTAGGGTCCTCCCGGGAGTTGGGGCGTTAGAGCTGGTAACTTTTGCCTCTCCTTTCCACAGGCGCCCAGTTTCCGGATGCCTACGGAAAGGAGGTGAAGTAACTGTGCTGGGTCTCCCCGATTTCCGGGTCTGTGAGGACACAAAGTGGGGGTCCCTGAGGGGAGGGGCGGAATGCGGGTCTTTGGAGCTGCAAGGGCAGAAAGCCCGAGGTGTTGGGTGCCTGCGGGAGGGGCAAGCTGAGACTTAGTTTTGGGGACGGCCTTGCCCCCCCCCCCCCAATCCAGGAAGTCCACACCCCCCCCCAATTACTCTTTCTTTTTTCTTACAGCTCTTTGACAAGGCTAACAAACACCACTTCTTACACAGCCTGGCCCTTTTAGGGGTGCCCCATTGCAGAAAGCCCCTCTGGGTAAACTTACCCTTCCCCTAACCCTGACCAAGCCCCACCCACTCCTTACCAGTCTGCCCTTTGCTTATTATCTTGTTTTCTTCCTTGTATCTCCTCAGGCCGGCTTACTCCTAGCCTCTGGAACCACCTTGTTCTGCACCAGCTTTTACTACCAGGCTCTGAGTGGAGACCCCAGCATCCAGACTCTGGCCCCTGTGGGAGGGAGCCTTCTACTCTTGGGCTGGCTTGCCTTAGCTCTTTGAGCTTCCTTGTGTTTGTTTAATTTCTGGGTACATTTTTTGAGAGGTGACACACGGAGGGAATTAAAAGAGAAAGGCAAAGAAGTATGAAGTCTTTGTTCATCTAACCCAGGGGTCGGCAAACTCATTAGTACAACGATTGAAATTTCTTTTGAGAGCCAAATTTTTTAAACTTCTAACGCCAAAATAGACTCACCCAGGCCATGGTATTTTGTGGAAGAGCCACCCTCAAGGGGCCAAAGAGCCACATGTGGCTTGAGAGCGGCAGTTTGCCGGCCACGGGTCTAACCTCTTGGAGAAAGAAGGGTAGTGATTGTCAATCTATGAACTCCCTCCCTTTAAAAAAAAATATATATATATATATATATACACACACACACACACACATATTTATTATTGATCTTTTACAGAGAGGAAGGGAGAGAGATAGTTAGAAACATTGATCAGCTGCCTCCTGCACACCTCCTACTGGGGATGTGCCCACAACCAAGGTACGTGCCCTTGACCAGAATCGAACCTGGGACCTTTCAATCCACAGGCTGATTTCTATCCACTGAGCCAAACTGGTTTCGGCTGAACTCCATTTCAAAGACTGGATCGTGAGTTTTGGATCTGAGGATTCTGTTCACTTGAAGTTCATCTGTTATGAGGTTCTTAAACTCGTAACAGAGTGACAAATAATGCAGAATCTCATGGAAGCCCTCTTCGAGGCCTGGAATCTGTATTTTAATAAGCTCATCTTGTGGTTCTGGTGCTTAGTAGAATTTGAAGATTACTGTAGGGTAGTGGTTTTCAGCCCTGTCGGACCACAAATTGAACGCTCATTTAGTCTGGAAGCCAGGTTTAAGGCAAGGCAGGACAGGAGGAATGCCATCACAGAAGTCCCCCCTTACCTGTGGTTTTACTTTCCACAATTTCACATCTACACAGTTTTAGTTACCCAGGGTCATCTGTGGCCCAGAAATACAAAGTAGAAAATTCCAGAAATAAACAATTTATACTTTTTAGAAGGTGTGCTGTTCTATGCCATCCTCTGTCTCACCGTGATGTGAATCATCCCTTTGTCCAACTACCAGCCGATTAGTCAGTAGCTATCTTAGTTACCAGGTCTACTGTAATGGACTTACTGCGTTTATGTTCAGGTAATCCTTACATTACTCAATAATGGCCCCAAAGCACAAGAGTGGTGATGCTGGCCATTCAGATATGCCAAGGAGAAGCTGTAAAGTGCTTCTTGTAAATGAAAGTGCTTGACTTAAGGAAATAAAAAAAAGACATGCTTAGGTTGTTAAGATCTATAGTAAGGACGTGTTTCTATGAAATTGTGAAGGAGGAAGAAATGTGTGCTCATTTTGCTGTTGCCGTTCAAACTGCCAAAGTTAACAGCCACAGTGCATGGTAAGTGCTTAGTTGAGATGGAAAAGACATTACATTTGTGTGTGGAAGACGTGAACAGTGTGTTCTGTATAGATGGCAACCTGTCATGCCAGAGAGCATTGAGCCTATACAAGAAGAAACAGTGTATGTATATGGTTCGGCACTATCTGGTTTCAGGCGTACACTAGAGGTCTTAGGATGTATCCCCTTGGATACAGGGGGACTACTGTACCTACACTATACTTTGAGATTCAAAGAAGAGACAGAACATTATGCAATAAAGGTTAGAAAGATGCTTCACAAGCCCTAGCCAATTTGGCTCAGTGGATACAGCATCAGCCCGTGGACTGAAGGGTCCCGAGTTCAGTTCTGGTCAAGGGCATGTATCTCGGTTGCAGACTTGATCCCCAGTCTGGGGGTGGGGGAGGATGCATGTGGGAGGCAACCAATCAAGGTGTCTCTCTTTCACTCACTAAAAATCAATGGGGAAAATATCCTTGGGTGAGAATTAACAAAAATAAAAAGGAAAATGCTTCACAGTGCTTGCGATGATTCTTGAAAGAACTCTGCTGCGTGAAGGAAACTAAACAAAGACGGGTAGGGAGCAGAGGAGTATGGGACTAAAGACTCTTCAGTGTGGGCCAAGTTTCTGAGACAAGGAATGGGAAAAGGTGGCAGGGCAGGCTGGAGTAGCACCCCCAGCATGTGGTGAACTGGATATTTAGGGGGCAGTATTTATTAAGCTAGTGCTCATCAAGTATTGATCATGTGTCAGACACATGGGAAATTTAACTGAACAGACAGGTGCCAACTTTCCCTCGTGGAGTTTTCCATTTGGTAGTGGAAATGGACCGTAAATAACTGAACAGATTTATCATTGTGATTTGTGCTGTGCTTGAAGGGGAAGAACGGAGAGGCTGTGGAAGAGTGGGTCAAGGGAAGCTATGTTCTTTTAGATGGGAAGTCTTTGAGGCAAGAGAACATTGGGTGAGTTGGAAAACACTCCATGTGGCAGGAAGACACTCAGAATTTCTTTGTGGTGCAACAATAAGTAATCGGAATGTGTTTTAAGTGAGAGTGCTAGAATCTTATGTTTACAAGATCCAGGGAGACCAGTCAGGAAGCCACTGAAGAGGGAGGTCCAGGTGTGAGGTGACGGCTTGGCTTAGGGTGGAAAGGATCCAATTCAAAATACACATTTAAGATAATGCTGCTGGGACTTGTGATGGACTGAGCATAAGGGATGAATGAGGGAGGTTTCAGTGTATACGCCTGACTTGATGGAGGTACTATTGCTCTGATGAGAAAAACTGGAGGAGGTTGCAAATCGGGGGGAGGCAAATCTGCAGGTCAGTTTGGACATGTTGCTTCCAACTGGAGGTGCCACGCAGGTAGTTGGGGAGCTCAGGAGAGAAGTCTGGACTCAGATTTACTCTGCAACCCACTCTGGTCAGGCTTCCATTCCATTTCTTCCCCATAAATGCTCTTGGAAGGATCCCATAACTCACTATGACCTCCTGGTTGCCAGATCTAATGGATGATTTTCAATCTCATTTTTCTCAGCCTCTTTGCAGCATTTGACACAATTGGCCACACTGTCCTTGAAACACATCATAATGCTTCTATGACACCCCTGGTTTTTCTAGCTCTGTGGCTTGTCAGCTTCTCCCCTCTGCAGTTTAAATCAATGGTTTCCAATTGTAATGGGAAAAAATTAGAACTACTATGCATACATATTTTAATTTCCTTTGTTGGGGGTTCTCAATATAATTTCATCTTTAAAACTTCTGTCTTTGTGTATGTTTTATAAAGGGCATATCTGTATAGTATATTGGAGGTGCATACCTAATTTTTCTGAAGGTGTGCATTCAAAAAAGCACAGACCGTTTCTCTAATTAAGGATGCTTAGGTAACCTCACTCAGCCCCATATCTTTAATTAGGATCTGCATAATTTTAAATCCAGAATTCCTGTCTCCCACCCTAGTTCCTAGGGAGCTCCAGCTTCCCGTGGCAGCTGCAGGGTAGCAGAGGGCTCAGTGGAGTCCGGACGGAGTGGGATGATGAGGAGAGAAAGGTGCGTGTTCCAAACCAGGCAAGAGCTTTCAAGGCAGTCCTGAAGGGAGAGGGGGCCCAGAGCAGAGACTGAAGTAATTCCTGGTGACTGGCTTGAAGATCATAAGAGGGTGGGTAGGGAAAGATGCGATAGCGCTGGTCAAAGGGTGGAGTGACTGCTGAGGGGTTGGACTGTTCTGAGGACAATGGGGAGCTACTGAAGCATTTATATCCAGGGAGGAGACATGATTTGGGTGTATTAGAGAACTGCAATAATTCTTCATTTCTTCATTGAAAGATGAGTGAAATAGGCCCCAGAGTGACCCTCAATGCTAGTAGCAGAACCAGCACTGGGTCCTCAGGCTCCTGCCTCCCAGTTTAGTGCTCTGGATGCATTTCAGTCTTCATCTCAGGCAATGTCTGGGACCTAGGAAACTTCCGGGGGAAGAACTCAGTCTCTGGAATAGCCCCCTCCATGTAATGTGATCCCTAATACTTTAGCTGTGTCCTGCCAGTAGACTGGGCCTTTGGGGGAACCAGTATAAAGAAGGCCTGCTTGATAATTTGTCCTTATTGTTGCTATACATTGTATCTCAACAGTCCCCAAGAGAGGTTCAGGAACTTGTTCTGTATCATGCAGCCGGGTCCTGGGTAAGCTGCAATTCAAACTTTCTTCTGTTCAGTTCCCAGAGCTAAATTCTTTCCTTCATGTACATACCAAGAAAGAGTGAAGACAGACCCTTCAAACTTTTGATACAGCCAAAACCGGTTTGGCTCAGTGGATAGAGCGTTGGCCTGTGGGCCGAAGGGTCCCGGGTTCGACTCCAGTCAAGGACATGTACCTTGATTGCAGGCACATACCCAGTAGGGCGTGTGCAAGAGGCAGCTTGATCAATGTTTCTAGCTTTCTGTCCTTCTCCCTTCCTCTCTGTAAGAAAATCAATAAAATATATTTTAAACAACATTTGATACAATGTGTTCAGTGTTATAAGTAGGAACAGGTGGACTGGCGACTTCTTGGTGCATGGAGACTGGTGGGACTTATGTCCACCTGCTGGGCTTTCAGCATGCATAGTTCACCAGGAAAAAAGGGACAGGATCACACTGGTAACTAGACAAGAGGGAGAACAGGAGCGCCTGGAGCTCAGGATGCAGTGGGCAGCAGGAAAGGCGATACAGAGTAAGTGTGGAAGAGCCTCCTGGGCCAACCTTGAGTCAACGATGACTTCCCTTTTCCTCACATCCTATGTCCAACCCATCATCAAATCCTGCTGGCTTGAATACATAACTGGAATCTGACCATTTCCCACTGCTGCCACTCTGGCCCCTGGCCCATGCCACCATTAAATCTCCCCTAGTGTGCCTGGTGCTATGCTTCAGTGGTTGAGCTTTGACCCATGCACCAAGAGGTCGAGTTTGATTCCCTGACAGGGCATATGTCCCAGTTGCCAGCTCAATCCCCAGTGAGGGCCATGCAGGAAGCAGCCATTTGATGTTCCTATCTCTCCATTTCCCTTCCTCTCTCAAATAAATAAAAACAGCCCTAGCCAGTTTGGCTCAGTGGATAGAGCATTGGCCTTCGGACTGAAGGGTCCTGGGTTTGATTCTGGTCAAGGGCACATGCCCGGGTTGCAGGCTCGATCCCTGGGAGGGGGTGTGCAGGAGGCAGATCATCAATAATTATCTCTCATCATTGATATTTCTATCTCTCCCTCTCCTTTCCTCTCTGAAATCAATAACCAATATTTGAAATCAATAAAAACATATTTTTAAAATCTCACCTAGTTTTATGCAAGAACTCCCTTCTGTCCTTGATTATCTATAGCCTACTGTGGACAAAGCAGAGAGAAAGAAAGAGAAATCCTAACACAGTAGTTCTCAGTCTTAGCTACGCATTAAAGCCTACTGAAGAATTCTCAAAAAGTTCTTATGGTTCTGGCCTGTGTTTCTCAGTGGTTAGAACATTGGCCCATGCACCAAAGGGTTGGGGGTTCAATTTCCGGTCAAGGGATGTACCTGGGTTGTAACTTCGATCCTGGGCCCAGATGGAGTGCGTTCAGGAGGCAACTATGTGTCTAATTGATGTTTCTCCCTCCCTCCCGCTAAAGTAAGTAAGTAAGTAAGTAAATAAATAAATAAATGGAAAAATATCCTTGGGTGAGTATTAACAACAACAAAAATACAAAGTTCTTGTGTCTGTACCTCACACAAACTATTCTAATTTAGTTGATATGAACTGGGGCCCAGGCAGAGGTATTTTTTTTATTTTATTTTATTGATTTTTTACAGAGAAGAAGGGAGAGGGATAGTTAGAAACATCAATGGGAGAGAAACATCAATCAGCTGCCTCCTGCACATCCCCTACTGGGTATGTGCCCCCAACCAAGGTACCTTTCAGTCTGCAGGCCAACGCTCTATCCACTGAGCCAAACCGGTTTCGGCCAGGCAGAGGTATTTTTAAAGCACCCCAACTGATTCTAATTTGTGGCCAGAAATTAAGGACCATTATTTCAGTATGTGAGGCTCATGTCTCTGTCCAAACCCTCCAACACTTCCCATCTCAGTATAATCCAGTAGCCTTACAAGGCCATGTGATCTGGCCTCTTACCTCCCTCCCATTCATTCTATCCCAGCTACACTAACCTTTTTGTTCATTGAACAATTAAGGCACACTTCTGCCTTGAGACCCTTGCCCTGTTGCCTATGCGTGAAACACTCTTCACGTAGAAGTCTGCATGGCTCAATCATTGACCTCCTTTATGTATTTGCTCAATGATCACCTTGGTGATGCCTTCCTAGTCTGCCCTCTTTAAAACTGCAACCCCATGCCCAGCTGGTGCGACTCAGTGGTTGAGTATTGGTCCATGAAGCAGGAGGACACCTGTTCTATTCCAGGTCAGGGTACATGCCTGGGTTGCAGGTTCGATCCCTATTTGGGGATGGCGAGGGTGCAGGAGGCAGCTTAACAATGATTCTCATCATTGATGTTTCTATCTCTCCCTCTCATTTCCTCTCCGAAATCAATAAAATTTTTAAAATTTAAATTGCAACCCCTGCCCACCATTCTCTATTCTCCTTATTCTGCTCTATTTTTCTTCATAGCACTTGTCACTCCTGATGTATTTATTTACATTATCTATCTCTTCTTCACTGGAATGTGAACCCTTGGGGATCAGGAATATTTAATTGTTTTGTTAATCGTTTTTAACTGGTAAGGTATTCCTATCACCTTAAATGCGATCTGACACACAGTAGGTGCTCACTAAATTTTTGTTGAATAGCTGAATTTCTGTATGTCTGTGTTTTGGTGGAGGACAGTCTAGCCCTTGTCTGAAGCAGATGATGACTGAAGCTGTGGGAGCAGTTAAACAGCCTAGAAGAACATGGACATACCAGGAAAGGAGCCCCCCAAACCAGCTCCCATGTTCATATGGATGAGTTTCTCCTTCATCTGCCTGGTCAACAGAGGTACCTGAGGTTATTCTGGACTCTTCACCCCCACAGCCCCTCCTCTCCTCCAGACAAGTTCTATACTGTCCACTCCGCACTAACACAGCCTCCTCTACCCCCGCCCCCCCACATCTGCCAACAACCCAGCCTGGGTGCCCCATTGTTTTCCACATTTCAATTTTAATGGTTTTTCTAAAACAAAGCTTTGACCGTAACTTCTTTGGTCAAAATCTCTCCTCTGCTCCCTGCTGCCTTTGGGCCAAGTCTCAGCTCCCATGGGCCTGGTGTGCACTCCCTCTCTCCCTCACACCTGGGGCCTTGGCTCAGTCCCTTTTGGGGGAAGCCTTTCCTGCTGACTGCACTGCCCACCTCGTCTCCCGAATTGAACCTCCAGCACACTCACTGATGACACCATTGGCCAGCCTGTCACGTGCGTGGCCGGGCACGACTTTAGGAAGCACCGTCATTGCAAGGTATCTGTGAGGGTCACTGCCGCGTCAGGAATAAGAGACAGCAGGGTAAGCTCTGGCAGGTAGGAAGGACGCCAGGAGCTAGTCCCAGAGGCCAGGAGTGACAGTGTGAAGGGTGTCCCGCTGCGTCAGCGAGGTCCGATCCACCCTCGGAGGAGGAGCCCGGGGTCCCGAGCGGTGCCAGCTGTCCTCGCTTTCTACGGAGGGGCGCTGAGCTCTCAGTCCGCACACCAGGCAGGGGCAGCGCGGTAGGACTCCGAGAGAATTTCCTCCGGCCTGCTGCAGGCAAACGGGAGAGGAGGGACGCCCACCACGCGGAGGAGCCCACAGTCTTGGGTCCGCAGCCGGGCCCGAGAGCCGGCATTCTTTCTGCGCAGGCGCGACTCTCAGGCCGGGGGGCGGGGCCCAGGCGGCGATGGGCGGGGCCAGACGCTGGGCCCGCCTCCACGAGCTCTCGGGAGCCTCCGAGCGCTGGGCACCCCGACTATTTTAGGGGCTTCAGGTGAGCGGGGGATGCAGAGGGGTCAGGAAACCTCCCTCGAGGTCAGGCCGTCGGTCTGATCGCGGGTCCATCCGTCCTGCCGTCTGCCTACGGCCGCCTCCGCGGAGAATGGGAGAACAAAGGGAGGGGGCGGTTCTGCAAACCCCGGAGGGAATCCGGGGTCCCAGGTACTCTGCCCCGCCCGCTGACACTTTCGGTTTCTCCCCGAGTCAGAGGCGCCGCCCGAGAGACCCTGGGCGGGCGCCTGGCGCAGCCGCCTCCGCGTTTGCTGTCCGTCTTTGTGTCTGTCTCTATCTGTCAGGCTGTCCCGAGCTTGCCTCTACTTCTAGAGCTAAGCTTCCGGTATAGCTACAACCCGCGAACCCTCATCCCTCTCCAATGGCAGGTAGGTGGGCCCAATGCGAGGGTCTCCGTTAATCCCTCCCCCGCCCCCCACGGGGGAGCTGGGTGTCGGACGCACCCTCCGGGAATGTGCTCGGACTGGCTGGGTGGGGCCCCTCCCTTCCTCTCAGAAGCCGCCGCCCCGCTCCCCAGCCCCATCCTTTTCAGTCTGTTCTCACCACATTTCCCCCGCAGCCTCGAGGTCCCCCAGAGACTAAGGGGCAAGAGGATGAGGTCACCAGTCTCTCTAATCGACCCCTGCCCCCCTACAGGATACTTGCCCCCCACAGGCTACACCCCTGCGCCCCCTCCTCCCTACCCTGTGACCGCCGGCTACCCGGAGCAGGTGCAGCATCCTGGGCCCGGACCGGCGCCAGTGCCCGCCCACGTGCCTGCCCCCGCGCCCGGCTTCGCTCTCTTCCCCTCGCCCGGCCCCAGTGCCCCGGGGCCTGCTGCCCCCCTCTTGTCACTGCCCGGGGTGCCTTCCGGCCTCGAATTCTTGGTGCCGGTGAGTGGGAGATGGGGAGGGAGGAGTGACAGGGAGGGGCCAAGACGCTCGGGGCTGCGCTGAGGTGGGCGCGGTCCCGCTCTCTTTCCAGATTGACCAGATCCTGGTCCACCAGAGGGCGGAGCGCGTGGAAAGTGAGTGGGGACGAGCAGGGTGGGCCTGGTGACAGGGCAGGGAGTGGGCTCTTGGGCAGGCGCGGGTGCCTGAGCCTCCGTGTCACCACTTGGCAGCGCTCCTAGGCTGGGAGACAAGTAACCGGTATGAACTGCGCTCAGGGGCCGGACAGCCCCTGGGTCAGGCGGCCGAAGAGAGCCACTGCTGTGCGCGGCCTGTGCTGCGGCGCCCGCCGGCCCCTTCGCGTGCGTCTGGTGGACCCCGGGGACCGAGAAGTGCTGCGCCTGCTCCGCCCCCTCCACTGTGGCTGCAGCTGCTGCCCGTGTGGCCTCCAGGAGGTGGGCGGGGAGGGATGGGGCCGGGGGAGGGCGGGGCCGGGGGCAGGAGGTAATGCCGCTGATCAGTGATGGAGCATCACCAGCATGAGGCGTGGGGTGAACAGGTGGGCCTGGAGGCCTACTGAGGGGGATGACAGGCGGTCTGGTAAATGGGATGGGAGGTCTTTTGAGGGGAGACAGGTGAGAGAGCTGGAGTGCTGAGAGCTTGGGCAGGGTTCCCTGGCTTGGCAGTAACCCTGTCTACCTCCCCCTCCAGATGGAAGTACAGTCGCCACCAGGCACCACCATTGGCCATGTGCTGCAGACCTGGCACCCCTTCCTCCCAAAGTTCTCCATTCAAGATGCCGATCGCAATACGATCCTGCGAGTGGTGGGGCCCTGCTGTACCTGTGGCTGCGGCACAGACACCAACTTTGAGGTATCAAGAATAAGGGGAGACTCTTGGGACCTTCATAAACCAAGATGGCAGCTTCCACGAGGCAGGATGGCCAACACTAAAGTCAAGACGCTGAGCTCATCGATGCAAACTCACGGTGACTCCTACCGCATTTCCAGCGTCCCTCCGTTTAGAAACAGGATGGCTCCCTGGTCTTACAAAAGCAAGACAAAGTGGGTTTCATCTTGAGGGCCAATGCTAACTGTCACCTACAGCCATATTGAGAAGGGGAACAATCTAAGGCCAGGCGGATTTAGAATGGAGAAGGGCCCGTGTGACTGTTGTGCATCAGTTTGTGAGCTCAGGCCCTGCAGCAAGCACTAATTCAGCTTATCGACACCCTGCGGCCTGCCTGGCCAACCTAGGGGCCCAGGGGTCTCTCCAGCCTGGGATCCGGGTGAGACCCTTCTCACCAAGCATTCCTGCCACCCACCTGGAGCCTGAACCCAAGTGGGGACAGTGTCAGCGTGAGGCTGGGAAGCACCTTTGCTTGTAGGAGACAAAGGCGCTTTACAGACCCTTGACATTTTTTTTTAAAGTTTTTTAATTGATTATTAGAGAGAGTTGGAGAGGGAGGGAGAATGAAAAAAAGAAATGTTGATGCCCTACCCAGTTTGGCTCAGTGGATAGAGCATCAGCCTGGGGACAGAAGGGTCCCAGGTTTGATTCTGGTCAAGGGCACATGCCCGGGTTGTGGGCTTGATCCCCAGTGGGGTTGTGCAAGAGGCAGCCAATCAATGACTCTCTCCTCATTGATATTTCTATCTCTCCCTCTTCCTTCCTTCTGAAATCAATAAAAATACATAAAAAGAAAAAGAAACATTGATGTGAGAGGAAAACATCAATCCCTGCCTCCTGCACATTCTTACCAGGGACTGAGCCCACAACCTGGGCATGTGCCCTGACCAGCAACCTTTCCGTGCATGGGATAATGCCCAGCCAACTGAGCCACAATGCCAGGGCCAGATCCTTGAATTCTTTACGGGAGCATTACCTGTGCAGGTGAGGAAGAAACAATAGGTATGATCCAGTAGACTTTCCAAACCATCTGATGAGGTGTCCTCCCTAAGGTTACTTTTAGAAGCTGGGTCTCCTTAGCAGCTGAGGGAAGATTCTGTGGTAAGAACTGGTGGGGATGATATAACTTGGTCACTTCTGAATGGGAATGTGTAGACTGTGGGGTTTTCATAGGGCCAGTCTCCCTCTTACCTAATTCTGAATGGTCCATATTTGGGGCTATACTCTTGGGACCACACGGTTGGCTGGGAGAGGACCTGCCAGCGTGGGACTGATCATCAGGAAGTGCCTTAGGGGGGTAGGACAGTGAGGCAAGGGGACGGGAAGGACATAGAAGGAAATGATGGTAGTTCTGGTCACTGGAGAATGAGCATAAGAAAAGGACCAGGGAGTCGCTGTGAATTACCACCTACATCAGCAGGACCTATTGCTGCTGGGCCCAGAGGGTCCAGTGGAAAGCATGGTCCTCAGAGGCTACCCTCTCCCCCAGTAGATGGGTGTGGACCCCCTCTAGCTGAGGTTTGCATGCAGTGCTGGACAGGGCCCTCCGTACTTTGCAAAGGAAAGGCACCCCCTTGGGCAGACAGTCTTCTAGGAGCCTGGTTGGCTGATAGGGTGCAGCCAGAATTTTAGCAGCCTCCTCGCCTTCTTGGCCAAGCTACTTTATGTAGGGCACAAACTGCGCCAAATGTGGGTGGCAGGGACTTTGGTAATAAAAACAAACCTAACAACCAGCCACACACTAAGGAGCCTGGACTCCCGTACGCTTCTGTGTCTCTCACCACTGATGTTCAGTTGACACTTATGGTCCTTCAAGAGAAACAGAGTTAAGTCTGAGTACTGATTTTTCGCTATGTATTCCCAGTGTGACTTTGCTGACTCAGTTTCCCCAGAAGTCACATGGAAACGCAGAGCTGTTAGGAGGATGCACGAGGTGTGGAGCCGCACGGCTCACACAGGTGCCTGTGGGAGGAAGGCGGGAGACAGGCGAGGGCAGCTGCATCCACCCGAGTTGGGGGGTCTTTTCTTCTTGCCTCTCTCGCTGCCGACAGGTGAAGACCCCAGATGAGTCCCGCAGTGTGGGCCGCATCAGCAAGCAGTGGGGGGGGCTGCTCCAAGAAGCCCTCACGGATGCAGACGACTTCGGCCTGCAGTTCCCGCTGGATCTGGACGTGAGAGTGAAGGCGGTGCTGCTGGGAGCCACGTTCCTCATTGTGAGTCGGCTGCCCCGCCTGGCTCCCCCAGGAGGCCTGCACTGCCTGGCCTGCTGCCAGGGAAGGGTTCGAACAGACTGTGGGGGGGGGGAGTGCGTTGTGGGTCTAGACCTGGGCTGTGACAGCTGAGCCTCGTCGGCCCAGCCACATCGCCCCCTGACAGCACCCTCCCCTCAGGACTACATGTTCTTCGAGAAGCGAGGAGGCACTGGGCCCTCCGCCATCACCAGTTAGACGGCATCTCAGGGTGAGGACACCTCAGCCAGAACTCAAGATGGTCGCCTGGCCTGGCCGGGCCCCTCCTCAGAGGCAGCCCCTTCCTCCATGAACACTGCAGAGGACAGACAGGGATGCCTAAGAGGCTGGGGCCATGGTGCCCCATCCCTACCCTACTCCCCTGGCCTCCCTCACTGTGGCCCCCACAGGGTATGTATGAGAGCCCTTCCCCTGATACCCCTCACCCCTGTCTCCGCCACCCCTCAGCACACAGGCTTATCGGCTTTAAAACTTGCCCTCCTCCCTCCTCCCACCTCCTTCCAGGGCCTCTGCTCTGGACGGGGCCTTTGGAATCCAGGGCTCTGGGGTTTTACAACAGAGCTGGCTGGGAAAGGGTAAACAGCACCAAAGATGGCTGATATGGCCGCCCACCTCTGCCTCGGCTGGACCAATTAGTTCAGCCTCAGAATGAGGCACTCAGAGGGGATCCCCACTTCCCCAGCAACGGCTCTAGGGCCTCTGCCCCAGTGCCACCCTCCTCTCCCCCTTGGCCCTCCCCACAGCTGGTGCTTGCTGCAGCTCCGTGTGCCTTACTTAACCACCCCTTCCTTCCCCGTCCCTACAAAGGAGGCTGCATCTTTATATGTTATATTCATATAAACTTTGTAATGTTTTGGACATTGGAAGACATATGTAACGGGAGAGGGCAGAAGGAAGAAACAAAGGGAAATATGACAGCTGGGCCGGGGGGCGGGGGGGGGGGGACTGGCCCGTCCCGTCTCGTCTCATAATCCATGCTGCCAGGATCAAGTGTCCTCGCACCCAGGACGGCCCCAGCCCAAGCCAAGGCAGTTTGGGCCACGTGCCCCAAGTCAGTATGGCCGCTCCCATCATCCAGGACGGCTGTTCCAGGGGCTCAGGTGTAGCTGAAGGCAGCTCAGGATGGCTGTGCCCAGGGTTCAGTATGGCCATTTGCCATTCTCTGTAGCAACTACAAGCTTCCCACGTGTGTAGCAGCTCTGCTCCTCCATGCCCTCCTCCTGTTGGAATGTGGAAGGCGGGTGGACTAGATCCTTCCGTGACCCAGCCAAGGGCGCTTGAGCCCTGAGGCCAGGAGGCGGGGAGGAGAGACACGCGTCAGTGCGGACCCCGGACCCCTGCCCCTGCCCATGCAGGCTCTCTTCCGGTGGGCACGCGGACCCCTTCAGGGCCTTGTTCCGCTCTGCTTGGTCCCACATGGTCCGCAGCTTGGTGCGTCTGGCGTCCGTGTCTAAAGGAGCAGAGCTTAGGGCCGAGCCAGGACATAGCGGCTGGCCGCCGGGAGGTCCCACTGGTAATGCTCCAAGATGTGCCGGCAGTCGGCTCTGGACCGGCTACTCAGGTGGAAGAGCTGGTCGACCTGTGGGAGCAGGAGGGAGGGCAGCTGAGGGCCAGGGGGCAGGGGCAGGAGAGGTGGGAGCCCAAGAGAAGGGTCTGCCTTTACCTTAAGGTTCTGGATGGCGGAAACCACATCTCCTCCTGTGGCTCTCAGTGCTGCCTGGCACTCCTGGTGGGTGACCCCATGTACGCTCAGCGCCACCTTAGGGGACAAAGCCTCCCTTAGGCTCTTACCCCAGACCTGCAGCCCCTTCTGGACACCAGGCCACTTCGGGGAGACCTCACCTCCATAACCCTCTTCTGCAAATCAGGGTCGGGCAAGAGACCTCCAGAGAGAACAGTGGCTTTGCTGGCTCCAGGTGCTCCCAAGGGGTGATTGTGCGGGGGTTCTCTTTTGGGGCAGGAAGGCCGCTCCCTGGGGGGCTGGTTGGACTGAGAAGAGCTGGAGGCAAAGGGAGGGCGGGGTGGCAGGCCTGGGGGTCCGTGGGGGACATCTCTGGCTTTTCGAAGTTCAGGGGGGCTCAAACCACCCGCTGTGGGGCAGGGGCCCAGGGACAGAACAGATTCCAGACTCTTGGAAATGCCTGCACAGTGAGAGAAAACATCTTGAGAGGAAGCCTGGATGCAGGACCCTGCCTTCCTCCCACTCCGTCTGCTTGTGCTGTCCTCAGCTCTGGGACCATGAGAGACACCCAGGCCCAAAGAACTGAGGGGGCAGGCGCTGCAGGCGGAGACGCTGGGCTGTGGACAAGGCCGGTTTGAAAGGACAGCTGGGATGTCAACAGGCAGAATGAGTGGTGGGAGGAAGAAGTCATATGTGGGGAAATCATATGTCAAAGGCATGGATTCAGAGCAGGGGCCAGAACTGAGGGTTGTTCCTGATCCCAGAGACCCAGGGACCCAGCCCTGCCCCCACACTCACCCTTCATCCTCTGCAGGGGCGTGTTCCTCCTCTGCCCCTGCGCTGGAGGCGGCTCCCGAAGCTTTGCCTTGGCTCTGACCCTGCTGGAGAGTGATCCAGTTCGTTTTCTACCCCAGCCCCCGCCCCCCCACATCAATGTCTCCTCCCAGAGGATCTGGGGCTCCCTGTCTGCCCGACACCCGGCGCGGAAGCTTCTCCAGCCTCCCAGCTTTACCGCGGCCCCGCCCCAGGCTTCCCTTGCAGAGCAGCTGCTGAACGGGGCTCCCCAGCCCAGCTCTGTCCCCACACTCAGGTCCTCACCCGTCGATGCTTCCCCGTCTTTGCTCTGCCCAGGCAGGGGAGCCTCTGCGGACTGGGCAGGTGGCTGGTGAGCCCTTCGAGTCTGTCAGCATCACTGCCGAGGCTGGGAAAGTGCCCACTTTTAATGTGCGGCCATTTTGGCCCTTCCAGGTTGTGGAGCTGGGGCTGTGGAAAGAGGGTGAAAACAATGGGGGGGGGGGGAGTGGAGGCTGGGCTCCCACATGCATTCTGTGCCTTGGAGCTGCACCGGCCTGGAGGAAGGAAGCCTGTTTCTCCCCAACACAAAAGGGCTCTGGGCGTGCTGCCGCCAGCGGGCCAGGACTGGTGGAGCGCTCAGGAAGGAAGCAGAGGGTTAGGGTTGGAGGAGCTGGGGGAAAGCAGAAAAGGAACCGGGGTCAGGCATGTTGGGAGGGAGTCCTCCTGGGGATTCGTAGGAAACATGAGGCACTCACCTGCCCTCGATGATAGTGATGGGATCACCAGACTCCATCCTCAGGGCACCTGGCTCCGTGACATCCCTCACACACCGCCCCTCAGGAGGCCAGGCCTGTGGAAACAGGAGGAGAGGGTGGCTGTGCTTGTGGCTTGAATGAGAGGGTACCATGGAGCAGGGAAGAAAGACTCCTCTTTGTTTATGCACCCACCAATCAAACCCATTCCAGCTATGTCCTCTGTTCTGGGCCCAGGATGGGACTGTCCCTCCTGCCCCCCAATTGTAGTCCAGTGGAAGAGGCAGTCCTGGATTCCATGCCGAGCTGGACACAGCCCAGGGGTCAGGGAGCAGCAGAAGGGGGTCTGTCTCTATCTAGGGAGATCAAGAGGGCGTCGTCCCGCATTCTTCTTTCACTCCCCACCCAGGCCCATCACATGCACCTCCAAGCACTTCTGGCAAGTTTCCGTTTCTTTCCAGTTCCAGTGTCTCAACCCTCATCCAGACCTCTTCATATTTCTTCTGCTTCACAGCTATTTTTTCCAACCTGGGCCTCCCACCTTCAGGGCCATCCCTCTAATCCATTCCTCACCAAGCCGAGTGATACAGCATGAAAAGTCTTGTTCCTTCCCTGCTCAGAATTATTTTTAAAAAATATATATTTTATTGATTTTTACAGAGAGGAAGGGAGAGGGACAGAAAGTAAGAAACATCAATGAGAGAAACATCGATCAGCCGCCTCCTGCACACCCCCCACTGGGGATGCGCCCGCAGCCAAGGCATATGCCCTTAACGGAATCAAACCCGGGACCCTTCAGTCCGAAGGCCGACACTCTATCCACTGAGCCAAACCAGTTTCGGCTTCCCTGCTCAGAATTCTTTCATGATTTCCAAGTACCCTTAGAGTAAAGATTAAATTCCTTTAACAGTATACACTTCCAGTCAAGATGGCAGCGTAGGTGAATGTGACACACATCCTTCCACAACCTCATAAAAAATACAACTACAGAACAACCACCACTCAGAACTGCCTGCAATCTAGCTGAATGGAAGTCCGGCAACTAAGGATATAAAGAAGCAGCCACATGGAGACTGGTAGGAGGAGCAGATATGAAGAATAAGCAAGTCTAACACCTTCATATGGCAGATAAAAATTGGGAGGGATATTCTGGCTGCAGAGGTCCTCCCCTGAGTAGGGAGGGGTCCCAGCCCTACTTGTCCTCCACTCCAGGATTGTAGTACTGGGAAGAGAAGTCTCCATAACCGTGGCTGTGAAAACCAGTGGTGATTGTGGCTGAGCGAGGTGGGGGACTTAGGGAGTCACAGGCAGTTCCGCTTAAAGGGCTCAAGCACACCTACTTGGAGTCACTCCCTCTGAATTCCAGCCCTGGGGCAGCAGCTCAAAAGGCACCAGGGACATATGGGGAGGAATGGAAGTGTCTGGGATCAGGGCAAGAGCTGGAGGGGAAGCTCTCTCTCAGACAGAAGTGCTGGCAGAGGCCATATTCCTTTTCTGAGCCCTTCCCCCACAGAGCCTGCAGGAGGGCACCGTATCCAAGTTTCCATCAACCTGGCTATCACTATTTGCCAAGCCTGGTGATTCCCTGAGACCTTGCCCCACCAACTTTGAGGCCCACCCAAGTTGTTTCCAATGGCTTTTCCATATGAATGACCTGTCTTGGCTCATGCTTCAGACATTCCCCAAATCTCTCAAACAGGCAGCATCTGGCTTTGGCATGTCCCATACCTCTTTCTAAGTGGCCCCAGGCCCCATAACTAGTGGCAGCTGTCCTTGGCTTGCAGCTTGGCCTCTCCTGGACACCTCCAAGCTGAGCACAAGTAGTGGTCATGTGCAGATTGCTTTGTAGCTCATGCCAGGTGACCTGAGCAGAACACAGGTGGCTGTTGATCTTTGCCTGCAACTTCAGGAGGCTCCAGAGCCAGCGCACCCGGAGAACAGCTTCAGACCCACAAGCGACACACTTAAGGAGTGAACCCAGCAGGCACCAGGGCCTTGCTGAAGTAAGTGCTACTTTGTGGGATGGGCCCCTGCACAGCTGACCCTCCATGCTGGTCACAGGCAGCCCTTGCAGCTGACTGGCCTGGATAAATCCCTCCAACAGCAATCAGAGCTCAGCTACAACAGGAGGGTGTACATGGCCCAGAGGAAGGGGTGGGCACAACTGGAGTGCCGAGGTTGGGTGAATGGGGAGCCTGTGCCTATGACCCTACAGAACACACACTACATCAGGCCTTCTACCAAGCCTGGGAGACAAAGCAGCTCTACCTAATACATAGAAACAAACACAGGGAGGCAGCCACAATGAGGAGACAAAGAAACACGTCCCAGATGAAAGAACAGAACTCCAGGAAAAGAACTAAGCAAAATGCAGATAAGCAATCTACTAGAAGCAGAGTTCAAAGCAGTGGTGATGAACTTAGGGGAAGAGAAGATGAACTTAGAACTTCAACAGCACGAGGCCCTAGATAGCTGGGCTCAGTAGGTAGCGTTAGCCTGCAGACTAAAGGGTCTCAGGCTCGATTCTGGTCAAGGGCACATGCCCGGGTTGCGGGCTTGATTCCACTGTGGGGCTGATAAATGATTTTCCCTTATCATTGATGTTTTTATCTCTCTCTCCCTCTCTGAAATCAATAAAAAAATATTTGTAAAAAAAAGAGAGAAAAGCAGTTACCTACACGAGAGCTCCCATAAGACTGTCAGCTGATTTCTTAACAGAAACTTTGCAGGCCAGAAGGGATTAGCAAGAAATATTCAAAGTGATGAAAAACAAGAACGTATAACCAAGATTATCCAGCAAAGCTACATTTAGAATAGAAGGACAGATAAAGAGCTTCCCAGACAAGGAAAAACTAAAGGAGTTCATCACTACCAAGCCAGTATTAGATGACATGTTAAAGGGAAAAGGAGGAGAGAAGGAAAGAAAAAAAAAAAGATTAAAAATATGAACAATAAAATGGCATTAAATACATATCTATCAACAACTGAATCTAAAAACAAAATACAGAGACAAGCAGAACAGAAACAGCCCTGGCTGGTGTGGCTCAATTGGTTGGCATCTTTCTGTGCACTGAAAGGTTGCTGGTTCGATTCCTGGTCAGGGCACAGCAAGAGTTTGGAGTTCAGGCTCAATTCCCAGTAAGGGGCACGCAGGAGGCAGCCAATTGATGTTCCGGTCTCACATAAATCTCTCATTGATAGCAACAGAATAGTCATGGGGGTGTAAAGTGGGGAATACAGTCAATAATATTCTAATGATTATGTGTAGAATCAGATGGGTACAAGACTTATCGGGATGATCACTTCGTAAGCTATATAATGTCTAATCACTGTACATCTGAAACGAATGTAATACGTATGTCAACTGTAATTGAAAAACGATTTTATAAATGTTTTCAAAAGAATACCGGAAATAGTATAGTCATTTAGGGAATAGCTCTGAAGTCAGAGAGACTGGCTCGGATCCCAACTCCTCCACTTGTGTGTACCTTTAGGCAAGTCACCTAAACTGGCAGTGCCTGGACTGCCCCATCTGTGAAATCAAGATAACAAGGATCTTGCTGGGTTTCTGTGAGGATTAAATGAGTGAATGTGCGTAAGGATACAGTGAGGCGGTCAGTAGTGTCTTACGCAGATCAAGTGCTCTCTGTAGGTCAGCTCTGGTGTTTATCCTGCCTTCAGATCCTCCCGTGGGGCCTCCCCCCTTCCACACTGAACCTTCCTCTGCAAATGCCCACTGCAACCTATGGCTCTCTGCTCTGTGCCCCATTCTCCTGGCCTTCAGCCCTCAGCCTTTCAGCCTTCCTCTATGTAGCACCAAGCTGCTCCCCAGGGTCTTAGCGCCCTGCAGGTACAGACTGCTCTGCTCAGAGAAGACAGGGGTCCCAGACCCCAGCCCAGGAGTCAGTATGGTTAGTCTTGTGCAGGGAACGCTGGGAGAAGGGAGGGAGGGAAGAGAGATCTGGGGATGTAAGGGTTCCCACCTCTTGGATCAGCCCCTCCAGGGAGGAGAAGCTGGGCCGATCAGCAGGGCGGAGGGCCCAGCAGCGCAAGGCAAGGCTGTAGAGGGCCCTGGAGCAGAGAGGAGGTCTAGGCAGCCGGGCTTGGTCCTTCTCCAGGCGCTGCAGGATGAGGTAGGGCGGGACCCAGGCCCAGGGCTCCTTGCCCCCAGAGAACATCTCCCACAGCGTCACCCCGAACATCCACACGTCGGAGGCAGGAGAGAAGGCCCCCTGGCGCAGGCTCTCTGGAGCACACCTGCGGAAGGGGAGCTGAAGGGGGCTGGATGTGTGCCCCTGGAGCTTCCACTTCCCACTGAGCTGCCCCCCCCCCCCCCCGCCCCAGGCTCCCACTGTCCTCGGAAGTCCTCCTCTCCAAGCCCTTCCAGACCCACGGACTGCTCTGGGCCCGGCCTCCCTCCGCTACTGCCCTCCAGATCCTCACCCTCCCGCCTGGCCTCCCAATGCACTCCGGCGGGCGGGCGGGCGCACCCCTCTCACCAGGCATAGGGGAGGGGGCGGGGCCCGCCCATCACGTAACGGCCGCGGGCGCCGCCCAGCGGCCGCACCAGCCCGAAGTCGGCCACCTTGATGGTGCTCGGTGAAGTCAGCAGCAAGTTGCGTGTAGCCAGATCCCGGTGCACCAACCCGCGGGCCCCCAGGTACGCCATGGCCGCCGCCAGCTGCCGCAGGAAGAGGCAGAGCAGGGGCACAGGCAGCGGGGGCGCGGGGGCCGGCGCGGTCAGGCGCGCGTGCAGGGAGCCCAGCGGCGCCAGCTCCATCACCTGCGGAGCACGGCGCCTCGTGAGCGGAGGTCCGGCCCGGCCCGGGGCTCTGGCCACCCACCCTCCGGTCTCACTTCAGCCCGGGGCTGTCCCGGGAGCCATGGTCAGGTCTGCTCACCATCTGCAGAGGCTGGCCCAGCACGAGCCCGTGCAGACGTAGCAAATGTGGGTGCT